>VWZU01002217.1:486115-588861 GCA_013397095.1 Sterrhoptilus dennistouni
AGAGCCGGAGCACCCACCGCCGGGCCGGACCCTCCGCGGGCATCCAGACGGACGGGACGGGACGGGGACAGGTCGGGAACGCCGGGTGCGGGATGGCGGCGTCGCCGGCGGGGTCGGTGGTGAGCGCCGGGCTGGATGAGAGTCCCACGGGTAAGAGGTGGTTCCACTGGAGCGGGTGCGACTCGGAGGGAAATGGGTTTTTCTCTGGGATGGCTGGGCCCCCACTCTGGTCATTCCCCAAGATGCCTGGGTGTCCTCCTCATGGTTCCTCTCTGGGATTCTTGGAATCCCCGTAATGGTCAATCACCGAGATACTTGGGGTGTCCACTGCAGTTTTTCTCTGAGATGCCCAGGATCATCATGGCCTTCTTCTGGATGCCTTTGGTCCCCATCATGGTCCTTCTCTGAGGTATCTTGCGGGTTCCTCTTATGGTTCATCTCCAAGACACCCAGTGTCCCCATCATAGTACTCTGGGATTTTTGCGTTCTCCATTGCCATCCTTCTCCAGAATGACTGGACTTCTCCTCATGGTCCTTATCCTGGGTGTCCAGCGCTCCCTTCATGGTCTGCTAGGATGCCTGGGGTCTTCAGCTGTCATCCTTCTCCAAGATGCTGAGTCCCCGTCATGGTCCTTCCCTAGACCTAGGGATGCCTGCATTGCTCAACCCTCTCCATGGTATCCACAGTCCTCATTTGTGTTCCTTCTCCAGGATCCCTGAGGTCCCCAGCTGTGCCCCTTCTGCAGGATTCCTGGGGTGCCCAGTCAAAACCCTCTCCTGGATACCCTTGGTCCCTGGCCCTTCACCAGGATCCCCACAGTTCCCTCCTGTGACTCTTGTCTGGGGTGCCCCATGTCCCCAGAGTTGTCTCTTCTCCAGGACACCTCTTATCCCTGATTGCAGCCCTTCCCTGGGATCCTCAGTCCCTTCCTGGGATGCCTGGTGTCCCCATCCCTAAGAACACCATTTCACCCCTTTATTTTTCAAAATTCCTGTGAGAGCTCATCCTGCATCACTCTGTGTGCTGGGGTGTGGGAGGATGGTGAACCCCACGTGGAGTCCCTGGGGTGTCCCTATTCATGTCCCTGGGCTGAACCAGCAGGGACAGGAGCCACCCCATCTCCAGGATGCTGGGAGGCAGCAGGGACTGGTGGGCAGTACGAGGGACATTGGGATGACCAGAGTCAACCCCGACACGATGGTTCCACTTCCCCAGGGCTGACCCCAGCTCCTGGGAAAGAGCTGAGCCCGGTGCTGCTGTGCAAAGTGTGCGGGGACACCAGCAGTGGGAAGCACTACGGCATCTACGCCTGCAACGGCTGCAGCGGCTTCTTCAAGCGCAGTGTCCGCAGGAAGCTCATCTACAGGTGGGAACGGGCTTGGGAGTCCCCACGGGGCAGGGAATGGCAGCCAGAGGGGCAGGGACCCTGCAGATGGACATCCAGAGGGTCCCATGGACACACACTGTGAAGGAAAGGACACTCTGCTGGGCAGGGACCCCAGGAATGGCCACCCAGGGAGTCAGGGATCCAGAGGATGGACACAGTGGGACAGGCATGGGAGGAACAGGCACCTAGCAGGGTAGGGGTACCCAGCAGAGCAGGGACCCCATGGGATGGGACAGCCAGCAGGGAAGGGGTGGTCCCCCTGTGGGACAGGGACCTTGCAGATGGACACCCAGCAGGACAGGGAGCTTGGGGGCAGGCATTCAGTGGGGCAGGGTATCCCAGGATGGACACTCAGCCAGTGGCCCCAGGGCATGGGCAATAGGCAGGGCAGAGACCCAGAGGTACTTAAAACCATACAGGGGACAGGCATGCAGTGGGAGAGGGTGTCCAGAGCCCCCTGATGGGGCCAAAACACCCATCAAGACAGAGCATTCAATGGGACAAGGCACCCTTGGAGTAGGAACAGGGCACCCACTGGGGACAGGACAGAGTGCCAACAGTGGTGGGGCATTTGTTGGGTGGAGGGAACCCGTGGGGGGAGACATGGTACCTATGGGGGAGAGGGGCCACCTCAGGGGCTGCAGCCAGGTGCCACCTGTCCCCATAGGTGCCAGGCGGGGACAGGGCTGTGCCCAGTGGACAAGGCTCACCGCAATCAGTGCCAGGCCTGCCGGCTCAAGAAGTGCCTGCAGGCTGGGATGAACAAGGACGGTAAGACTGGGGGGGACACACAGTGACAAATAGCAGGGGGTGACAGCGGGGTGACCTGAGCTGATGCTACCTTGTCTGCACAGCCGTGCAGAATGAGCGCCAGCCCCGCAGCACAGCCCAGGTACAGCTGGACAGCATCCAGCTGGACGCTGAGCTGCCCCCTGAGCACGTGGCCACCACATGTGAGGTCCCCCCGTCACCCTGTCCGGCTCCTCGTGGTCCCGGTGGCACTGTCACCCCAGGTCCCCGTGTGCCCACACCACCCACCAACCATCGCTTCATGGCCAGCCTGATGACGGCCGAGACCTGCGCCAAGCTGGAGCCCGAGGACGGTGGGTGGCTGCCAGTGGACGGGGGGTGGGTGGGTGGCAGATGTCCCCATGGGGTGGTGACAGCCAGTGTCCCTTCCACCCCTGCAGCTGATGAGACGGTGGATGTGACGGGCAGTGAGCCGGAGCGGGCGGCCGGCGAGTACCAGGTGGCGCCGTACCCGGCAGCCAGCCCCGAAAACATCTATGAGACCTCAGCACGTCTCCTCTTCATGGCTGTGAAATGGGCCAAGAACCTGCCCGTCTTCTCCAACCTGCCCTTCCGTGACCAGGTGGGGCTGGCAATCTCCATGAGGAATTGGGGATCTGCCTATGGGGCAACAGGAACCCCCCAAAAAGTAGCAGCCAGTTGGGGTAGCTGGAGCATCTCCGCAACATTCTTTGGGTTCCTCTGCAGATGCTTGTCAGCCCAACCAGCTGTGGTGGCTACATGTCCTGGAGACTTTGGGGGTGACAGGGGTTTTGGGGTTCTCCCCAGGTGATCCTGCTGGAGGAAGCATGGAGTGAGCTGTTCCTGCTCTGTGCCATCCAGTGGTCCATGCCCCTGGAGAGCTGCCCACTCCTGGCTGTCCCTGAGCCGACCCCTGGGAAGCTGCTGCCGGCCACCCTGGACGTGCGGGCGCTGCAGGAGACCCTTGGCCGCTTCAAGGCACTGGCCGTTGACCCCACGGAATTTGCCTGCATGAAGGCCGTGGTGCTCTTCAAGCCAGGTGAGGCCACCCCCAGCACCCACCACGGGCCCTCCTGGTGCCCCTCCCCAGCCTGTCACCCCCTTGTCCCTGCAGAGACCCGTGGCCTGAAGGACCCTGAGCAGGTGGAGAACCTGCAGGACCAGTCACAGGTGATGCTGGGCCAGCACAACCGTTCCCACTACCCCGGGCAACCCGTCAGGTACCGCTGTCCCCACGTCCTCACAGGTGACACCAGGGTGGGACACCCACCCATGGCCACCGCTCCATCCCCCAGGTTTGGGAAGCTGCTGCTGCTCCTGCCAGCGCTGCGCTTCATCTCCTCGGAGCGCGTGGAGCTGCTCTTCTTCCGCCGCACCATCGGCAACACCCCCATGGAGAAGCTGCTGTGTGACATGTTCAAGAACTGAACCCCCTTCCCGCTGTCACCTGGCTTGTCACCCTGTGCTGGCACCCTGTCACCCTCACCCTGGGGGGTGAAAGTGCCCGTGGCGCCATCTCTGGGGCAGTGTCCAGGATTTTGGAATGCTGCCGGCAGCTGGGACCAGCTTCCCTGGGGGCGGAAGGGGGATGTCCCCAGGTGAGTGCCCAGTGCACGGCAGCACCTCACTGATGGTGCCCCAAATGCTGCAGGAACCCAGGCAAGGGCACCACGAGGACCTGCTGCCACCCAGGGGTCACCAGTCTGAGGGACACTAACGCCAACCTGGGCTGTGACATCAGCCAGGGACGACAAGGGCCAAGGGTGGGGCCACCTGGGGGTGACACCAGCCCGGGGGTGACACTGGCCAAAGGTGGTGCCACCTGGGGGTGCCACCAGACTGGGACATGCTCAGGCTGATCCCAGACCAGGCTGACACTGGACAGGGGTGACCCCAGCCCGGGGTGATGTGTGGTGACAGACCCTTGTCCCTGTGTTCCGGGGTCTCCCACTTGCGTCCCCCATTTTATACTCGGAATAAAGAGTTTTGCAGCCAGAGTCCCTTGTCAGTGACTTGGGTGCCCTTGGATGGGGGACTGGGGGGGAACAGCTGAATGTTAATAACCTGAATAGAAATAAATAAAAATCAAAAATCTGAATAGAAGTACCTTGAAAATAAATTATCTGCATGGAAATAAACTAAATATAAGTAAAATTAGTATAAATAATCTGAATTAAATAATCAGTATAAGTAAGATAAATAGAAAAAGAGGAATAAAAATAAAATTAAAATAAATAACCTGAAATTATCTGAATATAAAAAAGATGAATATAAATAATCTGTTTGGAAATAATCTCTTGGAAAGAATCTGAATGAAATAATTTAAATAGAAATATAATGAAACTAAATAAACTGAAATACTCTGAATAGAAATTAACTGAAAATAAACTATCTTATTGTAAGTAGATGAATATGAATAATCTGACTGGATAAAATGGGAACTAAATAGAACAAATACAAATAAAATGAAATGAAATAATGTTAATAGAAATAAAATGCATATAAATTATTGGAATATAAGTATCTACTTTGAAATCTCCTTAATTAAATGAACTGAATAGAAAGAAAATAAAACTAAATAATCCGAAATAATAAAATAGAAATAAATTGAGAATAAACAAACTATATAAAAATAAGAAAAACATAATGAATTTCATTGGACATCATCTGAATTAAATAGGTGGACAGAAATAAAATGAAATAATGAAAAGAAATTGAAAATAAATATTCTGAATATAAACAGTCTACCTAAAACTATACTGAAGAGAAATAATCTGAAATAATCTGAATACATACAAATTGAAAATAAATTATCTAAATATAAGTGAAATATAAATTATCTGATTAAAATAATTTGTTTATAAATAATCTGTATATACATAAATAAAAATAATGTGAATAATAAGTAAGAGAAGTAGAAATCCTCTGAACATAAATAATGTGAATAACCAGCATTAAACAATGCGAAGGGAAGTGATCTGGAGCCCTGGCTCCCCATCCCAGCTGCTCCATCCACACAGGGATTGGGAAAATCCACAATTTCATAACCCCATGGAACAAATGGAAGAAGCCCCAGACCCCTGGGATGTGGGCAGGGGGCGGCAGGAACAGTGTCCCACTGGGAATTCTTGGCCTTTGCAGAATGACACTTTTATTTGTCCGTTTTTGTCCGTTTGTACAAGACTCCGAGCGTGGCGACGCGGGATAATATATCCTCTTACATACAGACTCTGTTTAGTTTACAAGCAGTGACTTTATAAATTACTTAGAAAACTTTCCATGAAAAATAACAATAATTCCCCTTGCAGCCCTCCAGTAGTCAGTACATTCAGCCCTCTGGAAAACCCTCTGGGACCCCAAATCCTGCCAGGGAAGGGCTGGGAAGGAGCAGGGGAGATGCCGGGGGAAGGGGGCCCTGGAACACACCAGTCCTGCTCAGCTCCTGCCAGAGCTGGATTTTATACATATATATATATATTTCTTTGACATATGTTTTTCTTTATACATATAACCACAAATATATTTTATATATATAAAGAAACATATTTTCTATATATTCTATATATATTCCATACATTTATCTGTGTCAAGAGGTCTATTTTATTTACATATTTTCCCTGCATTCCATACATTTTTATGTATACGAAGAATAGAGAGAAAATATATTTATTTATATATACTATATATTTCCTTTATATATTTCTTTACAGAGAAATAGACTCTTTATATAAAGAAATACATAAATGTATGTGAAGAAACATATATAAACATACATATTAAACATATATTAAATATATGTTTAAATCATATAACATTAAATATGTTTCTACATAGACAAGAAATACATATATATATAAAGTAATAAATATTCTTTATACAGTACATATCTCCTCCTTTAAATATATATACCTCCTTATATATAAATATATAAGCATATATACATAAAGAAATATGTATTCTTTATATATAGAGTATTTTATATATTTATATATAAATATGTACTATATATAATAGAAAATACATAAATGAATTGTCTTGACATTCTTTTATGTATTTTTTAATTATAAAGAGAATATTTATTCTTTTGTGTGTATATTTTCTTTATATATAGAATATTTATTATTATATATGTTCTTTATATATATATATCACTTAAATATATTTTCCTTATATAGAGATTAAATATATATAAGGAAAACAAATATATTCCAAAAGAAATTAGATATATATACATATATATTATACACATATATACATACACACACATATGAATATATATATGTATATATATGTATATGTGTATATATATATATGTATATATTTATTTTTTTTTCCCAAGCCAGATCTGATATCCCTGCTCTCATCCCACAGGGATGAGAAAACTGAGGATGAGGCTGGACCCTTCACTTGTCCCCAAGATCTCCTCCCCTGGGGCTATTTTAAGGACAATTCTGGGGTTTTTCGTTCAAGAGGCTCAAAAGGCTGGTTTGGCACCAAGCACTCGGATGCTCCTGGCAATCCCAGCTCCCAGAGAATTTGGAGTGGCTGCCCAGGAGTTTCCTCTTTTGTGGTCACCATCCACCTTCCCAGTGCATCCAGGTTGGTCCCCAAAGCTCTATTTTCCCCTTTGGGGTTGGGAAAATCCCATTTCCCCCCATGGATGGGGGTGATTGACTTGGTCTTGCTCCACTCCCAGGATGCAGTGCCGAGGTCAATGCTGTTCCCACTCTCCCTGCGGCATCCGTCACTTCCCCCGTTGGAAAAAAAGTAAAGATAACATGAAAAAAAAAGGTCAAATATCAAATAAAAAATAACCCCAATAAATAAACCATCCCTGGAATGGGCAGGGGGAGAGGGGACCGAGGAGCAGCTCAGCCAAACCCAGGCATGCCGGGAAAAGACAAAATACTCAGGAACACTCAATTTTTTTTGCAATTTTCCTCATTTTTGATGGCATTTCAGGAAAGGACGAGCCCCAGCTCAGCCCACCTGGGAGGACAGATGCAGCTGTTATAAATCTAATTAGTGCCCTCTGGCTCCAGATTTTGCCTTTCCAGAGGTTTTCTGGTACCCAGAGCTTCTCCAGGTGCCACCGAGGATGATGAGGAAACAACTGGGAAGGGATTACAAGCTGAGTCATTAACTAGCATTGTTAATTAGTCCTATGATGGGTTATGATGGGCTAATTACATTTCCAGGGATTTCTTGCTGAAAATAAAACTCCATGCTTTATTGAGTGATGGCTGGCGACACCAGTGGTGACACCAAGGATGGTTCAGCCAATTGCTCCCCTCCTCTCCAGCCCAAAAATAATAATAATAATAACAATAATAATAATAATAGTAAAAACAAAGAAAACGTTCTGTCTGGGGAAAAATATAAAAAAAAAAATTAAAAAAATATATATTTACAGGAAACTCCGGGAACCAGCATATAAACAAATACCGCTTCAAGTAGTCCTCGATTATTATTAATAATTATTATTTTTTAATACTGATGATCTCCAGAAAAAAAAAAAAAGAGGAAAGGTGGTTAGGTCTCATTAAAAAATAAAAAAACAAAGGGAAAAGGTGATTTTTGGCAGGTTTTAACACTTTTCCATGCACTCGGCATCGGCGTGGATGAGGTGGTTAAAGCAGGGAGGGCTTGGCTGCAGTGGAGCTGACTCGGAGTGCTCCTGTGGGATTTTAGGCTTGGTTTGCTCCTACCAACAGGCGATGGCAATTCGGCACGAGGATTTGGCGGCGGATGCTCTGAGATGTGGGATGCTCCGAGGGGAAGGGCCAGGAGCTGGCCATTGCCTCCCATCCCCGTCCACCCCTGGCCACCCAAAGGTCTCAACCCCCCCAAATCATTAAGGCCACCATTAAAACTGTCCCCTCCTGGCCTTTTAAATTAAGAATTCATCTCCTGGCGTTAACAAGGAAGCCGTCAGAGCACTGCCAAGGGGCTGGATGCCCCAGCACTGAGGTGGCCCTGGCTTGGAGCATCTCAGACCATGAACTCGTTGCTCCCCAGAAGGACAAGGGGTTGGGCGGCGGCGCAATCGGCCTCAGGGTTCCTCTTGCGTCCCCCTCCAGGCCCCCCATCCGGGGGCTCTTTGGTTTTTGGGGGGGAAGTTTTCACACTCTTCAGTTTCTGTTTGCCTTTCTCCGGGTTGAAGGTGCCGCGCGTGGTGAACTGCGGCCGGTCCTCGGAGTAACGGAGGGGCCCTGCCGGGCCCTCAGGGCTGGCCCGGGGTTCGGGGGCCTCGCCGTGTCCCCCAGCTCGGTAAAAAGGAGATTTGGAGTACATCTGGAAGCGCTTCCGGGGCAGGTGGGGCAAGCAGGAGGTGGATGATTGGGAGGAGGAGGAGGAGGAGGAGATGGGGGTGTCAGTTGGCTCTGCCGGGTCCAGCCGCATCCTGGGGTGCCGTCGCAGCCGGCTCGGCCCCTCGGCCTTGGCGGGGCGCAGGGAGGTAAGTGCTACACTTCTCTCTGCAGGGGCAGAAGGACCACTGATGGTCAACACCCAGACACCACCCAGTATCCAATCACCCTGTTCCCTGGGGACACATATGTTGCTTAAGCCAGGACAGCATTCCCAGCATCTCTGTGGAGGCAGCATCACCCCAGACGATGTGGCTGTGCTGGAAGCATGTTCACCTTCCCACCAGCCCTGGCTGCTCCCACCCATCCCCCTCAGGGACACCCCTTAACCCCCTTCTCTGCATGCATTTGATCTGTCAACTTTAAATAAACTTAACAATCCCAAATAACCCTTCCCAAAGTGACAAAAAAACATGATGGAAGGTGTCCCTGCCCATGCCAGGGAGGTGGACTCCATGACCTTTGAAGGTCCCTTCCAACCCAAATGACTCCATCATAAACCCAGGAACACCTGGATTTACCCGAGCGATCGGAGATGGCTCCTTCGGAGTCAAAGTTCAAATTTTCAGAGCTGTCAGCTGTGCCAATGGAGGCTTCAGACTCGAGGGTTTCGTCGTCGGAGGCACGGGGCTCCAGTGTCAGCATCTCGAATGTCAGCTCCTCCCTGAAAAGCCAACCCAGACCCATTGACCCAACGGGACCAAAAAGGTGGAGGGGAGAAAGGGATGCACGTGTACCGAGAGATCATGGAGGAGTGGAGCCCTCCAGTTATCAACCACATGATGTCAAGGAACATCCAGAGGTTGGGGACGTGGCTTGAACCCTCGGCCAGACTCACTTTTCCTTCTGCAGGCTCTCGATCTGCTCAGTCAACACCTTCTCCTCCTGCTGCATGGCCACCTGCTGCTGCTCTGTCACTTCCATTTCCATGGCCTCCTCGCTGCTCATGGTCTCCTCAGGGATGTCTGTCACGGAGGGCAGGCGCCCGGTGACAGGGGATGCGGGGCTGGGAAAGGTGCCACGCCGCACGCGTCCTTTGCCCTGGAGAGAGACAACCCTGTCACCACCACCAGCCGAGATGATGGGGAAAACACTCAGGTACCAACCACACTGCTCTCCCAAGGAGTGAAGAAGGGCCCAGACATCAGTCCTCAGTGTGCCGCCACCAGATGCACCCAGGACCCTCCAAAACCTCAGGCTGGGAGAAGTACCAGAACGACTTGACACATTTGAGGGGCTGGGGATGGAGGTGGTGAGGAAGGCAGTGGTGAGGATGATGCTGATGGACCAAGTGCAACTTGTTCCAGGTCCAAGCAAGCCCCGCTGGCAGCAGGATGGGTTCCCACAAAGCCCACAGTCTGTGTGATGGGAAGCTTGATGGTGCTTTGAGTGGGAGTATCACCAAGGCTTTGATTTCAGGGCACCTGGCTCCCATTTTCTCCTTGGATGAACTCTCACATCCTTCCCTCATCCACCCTTGGTATTTCCTGGGCATCACAAGGATCTCACTGACCCCTTCAGCAAACAGGAGCTCTCACAATTATGTTGTCCATGCCCTGCCATGTCTCATGTACAGGAGATCCAGAAACCAGGATCTCCAGTGGTCCACTGTAAGACAATCAATGTGGATCTCTGTGCCCACAGTTGAACTTGCTCTGATCTAATGCAGCTCTGAAGAACCATCTCACGTTTTTAATACTGAAACTGAAACTGAAAAAGGACTCAAACACTGGTGGTACAGGTGGAGGTATATATGCAGCTGTTTTAATCTTCTGAGGACCAGCTCCACAGATCTGCTCCATGGAGCAGAAGAAAAACGATTCTTGGAGATGAGGGAGTTGGCAGAGATTAAACAGCTCTTATCATATTGTTATCATGACCAGACATCTTCATCTACCTTCTAGACCCTGACATGACCAGGACTATGAGATATCCATCCAGGACTCGCTGCCCTCCCCTGACAACCATCACCCAGGAAGAACCTGTATCTCCTTGGGGTTGAAGAGCTTGTTGCAGCTCAATTTTGCTCTCCCTATTTAATCCCTGCAACTGTAGCATCCCTGGGTCTTCCTGACAACCCATGTGCCCAGAGCAGATTTTCAGGATAAAGGATCCTCCCTTTCTCCATTTAAAAGCCAGATTTCCTACATTTTAGCCCATTCATCTTTTAACGTCACATCTCAGAGATCTTTCTTTGTCAGCAAAGCCTCTCCTGTGCCCGCTGTTCTTCTGATGACACTTTTCACGTGGGCTCCTGAGCCGAAGCACAGCTCCCTGAATCCTATTAGCCAAAAGCCCCAAGATCCCAAAGATCCCACTGGCTCGTGGACTTAAGCCCCTGAGAAATGCCGTGCTCAGGGGAGCAGAGCTCAAATTTTGCTCTCCTTCACCTCCTGACACTCATGATGTGGAAGAATGAGGAGGAAACTGAGGGAACTTTCATCATGGGCTGAGCCTATTAGAAAAGGAAACAGCCCTATGAGCTTCCCAAAAGCCTGACAGGCTTTTCTTGCCTGTCGCAATCTCACAAAACTCAAACTCAAGCTTGGATGAAGTTGGGGAATACAGGGAATAATGGTCTCCTGCTCATTCAAACCTGGATGTCCTGACTTTGTGTTCAGGATAGTGGTGCTCCTCCTCCAAGAAGGAGGAGGAGACCTTTGGATGCCTCGTGATCTCCAAGGCATCCAAGCTGAGGGTTTTATTCACCATTTTCAGAAACAGCAGTGCTGTGAAAGCAACTTGATGCTGAAATGCATCCTGAGTGAGGAGAAATTGAGGTGGGAAGGGATGAGTCAAGCAAAGTAAAAAAGAGGGAAGCACAGGATGAAAAAAGAAAATAAAGTAGAAAATTAAAGTAAGTAGGACGGGTATTTCTGAGGAGCTGCGTGCAGGGATGGCTGAGCACCAGCCCCAAACTCCTGTGCCCAGGGGACCTGCTGGAGGAACGGCGGCTCCCAGGAGCAGCGGGACCAGACAGGTCACAGACAATGGCCGGTGGGACAGAGCTGGAATGAGCGACGGTGACACACAACGAGGGACGCGGCAGCTGCCGTTGATACATACCGGGATTGAACTGCGGGTTATGCTCATAAATCTAACTGCAATTAGTACGGGCTTCTGGATTAGAGAGGAGATGAAAAGGAAAGCAGAAGGTTAGAGTGCACATGCCGCCGCCCCTCCAAAAACCCGCTTTGCTTAGTTTGAGGTTTTTTTCGGTTAACTGAGATGAGTGGGGCAGCTCTGCAACACCACCTCCACAATCTTGGGCAGCCCCTTGCTTGGATTTCATCCCCAAAAAGGCAGAAGCAACGTGCCCAAGGATCACAGGGGACAGGTCCAAGCAGAGGGGCCACTCAGCTCCTCAGCCCAAGCCTGTGCTGACAGTCCTGCGCCAGGTCTGTCCCGATCCCGCAGCCCAGCAAGCCAAGCACAGGTGCATCTGCAGCCTGCCAGCCCCCACAAGCATGGAAGCTCAATGAGATGGGTTTGAGGCTCCCAAAGAGGCAGTGCAGGAGCAGGGAGAGCCTTTGGGGAACTCATTTTGGGTTCAGATAATGTGACTGAGCACAAAAAACAATGGTCCTGGTCACCCACGGGGTGATGTTGAGTTGGTCACTGAAAGGCTTGACTCAACTCAGGACCAAACAAGCTCAAATGAAGATGGACATGCTGATCAGGAACATCTGAGCAGGAGTGACAACGTTTCCAAGGACTGCTCCCACCTCCTCATGCTTTGGTATGACTCCCTGCAAAGGTGAGGAGCCACCACGGGGCTGAGGGTCCCTGTCCTGGTGGAGATGGTGTGGGAGTTTGCAAGAGGTTTGGAAGGCTGGGATAAGCAGGAGAAGATAAGGTAGGGTGGCTTCAGGGGCAAGGAGAAGACAGGAGGGGACACAGAGGGCTTTGGCACCTTACCATTGATCTACGGATCAAGGAGAGGCGGCTCTTGGCTTTGTTCTCTGCGAACTCCAGGCTGTTGATGTCCTTGAGACGAGCCTTGTACTTGTTCATCTGCTCGATGACAATTAATTCCACACAACTAAGGGAGAAAAAATCCGAAAGAAGACAAAATGGGAGGAGGAAGCCATTTGATCTGAGCTGCTCTGTCTTGTCTTGGCTTTCCTTCAACAGGATTTCCTGGTAGCTTCTCCCTTAGCATATCCTCTCGTTTTATTACAAGGAAAGGATTATTTTGAAGATCTGCCCTGATGGAAGAGCACAGAGGGGAAAGCTCCAGCTGGAACCCAGAGAGGCGTGAGAATTCTCCTGAAAAGGGTGATCATGAGCTAGGGATACATTGAGGAACAGCCTAGAGATAGTAAAGATCACCAAGGATCACACCAGAGAAATCTACCCCCCATGGAAGAGGGAGTAGCGGAATACAAACCTGGAGAAGGCAGGCTGATTCCAACTCACTTGCGTGCAGTAACTCTGCAGCAGCTTGTGTAACTGAACCGACTGTTTAATATTGTCAGGAGGGTGTTTGGAGAAAAAATAGTCCTTTACTTGTAATAAAATGAGAGGATGTGCAGAGCTGAAGTGTGAGGGAGAAGCTACAATGAAATCCTGCTAAAGGACAGGTGTTCCTGCCAGCTGGGTCTCCAAACTTGTCTTCAAACTGGTCTTCAACAATTTTAATACTTATGGGAGGTAAAACCACCTCTTTCAGAAATCCAGCCCTTCACTGGAAGGTTTTCATTATTATAATTGGCTCCAGTGTCTATTCTAAAACCTATTTACTATGAGCCAAACTGAATCTGGGCAAGTGCTTCACTTTTTCTTGGTAAAACCTTTTCAATTATGGCAAACACCATAAATAAGTCTAATATTAATATTACTATTGCTGCCCCTTATTCACCTCCTTCAGTAAAAAAAGTCAAAATCAAGAAAGAATAAAGATCTGCTTACCAAAAATGAACTACATTAACTATAAAACCATGTCAGCACAAGCTCCACCTTTTCCTGCCAGGCAGGAACAGAAGCTTATCCACTCTTGGGGATCCTCATCACTTAAAAATCCTTATTTAACAACTTCTTGGGGATCAAGAGAATTTGAAATATCTTCATGATATAAATACAGATACATTTATTTGCATTCAGATGAATAAACTACTATGTGTTTATCAATTAATGTCAAATCTCTCAATTTTTGAGCCATTTGACATTCTCAGGGGTTACCAATATGTGAATGGTGATGTGGTGGTGGCTGGCTCACCCAGCCCCAGGCTCTTACGTGGTGGTTTTGCTGATGTCCTGAACACTCTGCAGTGGGTCTGTTGTGTCGGGGCAGCGGAGGATGCAGGGAGCAAACACAATGGCCAAGGCGTTGGCTGACATGCGGTTGGTCTCCTCTTGGAGGGCAATCCTGAAAAAACAAGGATTAGGAGAGAAGTCAGAGGTGGAGGCAGCTCCACTGCACCTCTTGCACATGGTCATGGATGAAGAGAGGAGACGATATTTGTGTGATGCAATCTTCTTTGAGGGAGAAAAGACAAACTTCAAGACATCTCAGATATTCCCAAGGCAACAACCAGCCCTTTCCACCCAACAACCTGTCCCTGTGGTGGTGAGAAGCCCCACAAAGCTGTAGGAACCACCAAGTGTCCAGAGCACAGCAGAGGTCACTCATCAACACAACATTCCTTGGAGAAACAGCTCCGTGGCACCTCCTGGGAGACACAGCAGATGCAAAAGTCTCAGCTATTCTGGTGGGAAGGATCCCTGACCATGCTGCCTTTGCCTAGAGCTGCCCAGGCCCAGCATACCTGACCAGGTGGAAGATGAGGCGTTCCAGGGTGCTGAGGTGGGTGCGGGAGAGCTGGTCGATGACCGAGTACACTCCACGCACTGTCTCCTTCCTCTCCTGGAGTCCTGTGGAGAAACCACCAGGGTTTAGGGGCAGCTTCTACTTCTTCCTCCTATTTAAAATGGTACTTCTTAACACTTAATTTTACTACTTAAAAGATAGAACTTTGGGGCCGAAATTAGCTGAACCATGATGCAAAAGCCACCAAATTGAGATCAAATTGCCTGAGGTTTTGCACAAAAACTCCTTTATATCCAAAAAATCAGACTTTGAAACCAGGTAAATACAATTTGGCAAAACCAGCTGGCTTGCCCCCGAAGAGTGAATGAAAAGTTTGGCACTAAAAGTGGCCACCATTTCCCTCTATCAAGGGATAGTGGGGGAAGCTCCTCACCCATCACCCGCAGAAATTCCTCGTAGAGCTCAAAGGTCATCAGGGGGTTGGGCAGATCTCGGAGCCACTGTTTGAACACGCTGGCAATGACATGGATGTTATAGTCATCTAAATTCACATTCTCGATGTCTGGGTTTGGCACCACATGAAGCAAGAAGGAAAAGAACAAGAGACAATGATCAATACAAAGCCCAAGACTGGACAAGGTGACCTTTAAAGGTCCCTTCCAACCCAAATTTTCTATCATAAGTACTCTAAAATAAAAAATGTTTACATGCCTTTAATGGCAACAAATCCAGCACCTGATTTCAGCTCCACATGGTAAAATTAGAGAGAAATATATTTTCCAGGGCAAATAACTTTAGGTGGGACCAGGATTTCTTTTCTCTCGGATTGCTGGGGTGTAAGTAAGGCAGCACTTTCCCCCAATTAGAATGACATTTTTTTGCTCCCAAAAACCCCTTGAGTTGGTGACCTGAATTATGGCTGCTAATGTGAAATCATTCCTTGCACACCTCAAAGTCAGGAAAGCTGAAGCATTCCATCTTCCTCCCATCCAACTTTGCTGCTGCAGAGATTTTCCTCCCCGCGTAGGATCTTCCCCCGCTCCTCTTACCTGTATCGAGGCCTTGCCGCAGCTCCTTGATCTTGTTGGTGGATCCTGATTTCCTGTAGATGCCCTCCGTGTAGAGCCCGTGCATCTCAATGTAGTTGATGAGCTTCTCCACCAGCAGCGGCACCGCCCGCTCCTCGCTGGTCAGCCGGGACAGCTCCACGCCGAACTGCCGCGGTGAGAGCTCGGGGTCGTGCTGCACAGCAAAAGGGAAAAAGGCATTAAAATCCTGCTGCCATGCAATGCTGCTGCAGCTTTGGATGCCATCTTTCAGAGTCCGTTGGCTGATCCAGGAGATGTGTCAGTCTAAATGAAGGAGGACAGGACAGGACACAGGTCTGGCAATGCTAACTCGATCTCTGGACATGCACTTGAAGGCGAAAAGTTTGGATTTTCTTTTTTTAACTCCTTCACTGTAGTTATATTCCCAGGCTGGCAGAGCCAATGCAGCTGGGCATGGTCCTCCTCCACCTCCTGCCCCTCTGGCACCATCTCCAGGGATGATATCACCTTCCAAAGATACACAAAGGAGAATAGGCAAATCTGAATCTTGGGTGTTTAGATTAACTGGAAGCATTGACAATTACAAAATATCAGTGAACAAACAAGATGCCAAAAAAGAACATGAAGAGACTCATCTACACCAGTCAGGAAGAGCACTTTTGCCAGCTGCAAATGCTCACTGGAGAGCTGTTATCTGGAAAATTCAAATGTGAAGAAAGTCCTCCTGCATGGGAAATTCTGGATGAGAGAAGTCAAAAGATCCAATAAAATACTGCCACAAATTCTAAGCCCTAGGCAAAGAAAGGTGAGATGCAACTCCACCTTCAGCAAGGCAATGCCTCCCCTTACAATCACTCCTTCATTTTTCTTTTTCCCAGTCAATGTCATTCTTTCATTGATCCTGCAAGCCTCTAGAAGCAGATGCGTGGAAGGTCCCCATGTTGTTTCTTTCTCATGACTGATGGTTTGTAGCTCCCTGTCACTGAGAACAACCCTGAAAATACAAATTCGCCTAGCACAGAGAAACTGGAGGCTTCCTAGAGAACTTCTAACTGCCCAGTGCAAAGCTACCCATGAAGACACAGTGAACTTGCTTCCTTGGGTGCAGCACAAAAACTTCCTTGTGCAGAGAAATCACAACAAAGAAGGTGGTCCCAAGAATGTCTGAAAAAATTAATCAGGGATCTCAAGGAACTTCCCAGATTTTAGAGCACAAACTCTAATGAGGTGTTCCAAACTCTTGCAAAAATAGTGCCAGAAAGGGAAAGAGAGTAAGTCATATATATATATATCTATATATATATATTCCAAATACAAATATATTCACACACACACACACACACACACACACACACACACACACACATATCTTCAATGTATATATTCAGATTATTCCTTGGGAAAAATGGACTCATGCAGCTTTCTGGGGGCTGTGTATCATGGAGGTTGTTATCCCCTGAAAAGCCTCTCAGGGAGCTGATAGAACTTTCCACTCATTATTAATCTGACTCTACTTCCTTCTTTTGGGCACAAAATAAGCTATTTTAAAAAAACGCACCAAATCTTGATGGTTCATTGTTAGCTGGGATGACCTGCTGCACTCATTCCCTGTTCCCCATACACTTAAGTCCAGTAAACAATATTTAACTCCCCTCTAAAGAGGGCAGTGAGCATCCTCCACCTGCCCCTCTTCACTCAGCTGTGGCAAGCAAGGACTGTCAGTGTGAGAAAAAGCCTGTATTTCCAGGAATAACCCCACAATTCCAAATCCTTAAAAGCTACAAAGCTAGGGAAATTCCTATTATTCTGTGTGGTTACAAGGCAGGGAACAACACTGCAACATCTGCTGCATGACTGGGCAGATCTATGGTGACTCATCACCGCATAATTCCCAAAATATCTACAGAACTCTGCCTGGAGAGACCTCTGGGGATCTCTGGTCTAAGCTGAAAGGAGGGTTATTTCCAGCATTCTATCAAGATTTGCATCTCAAATAATTTTTATACAAACTTGGGATCGTTGTCTCAAGGTATTAAATGAAAGCAAAGCAATGAGAGACATTTACCTTTTTGGAGCACTTGGTCGTGGTTTTAAGACAGCACTTCTTGTGACAAGCATATTTACATACTGCAATGGAGAAAAGGAGTGTTTAATTATCCCAAAAGTGACATTGCTGTAGAAACAGGAATTCATATGAATTGAGGAGCACTGCTCAGAACTACCAAGTCAAAGGCATGTTGGATTTGCAGCTTGCAGGGGCCAAGTCTGTATCAGATCAACTCAAACAAAAATAATGAAGCCTTTAAAATTAAAGGTGCCATATTTACATCCGTGAAACAGATCAACTCAGACTATAATCCATGAGTCACTCTGAGCCATCAGACACAGAAACCCTCTGAGACTGGAAATGGTACGTGCTTTGTATTCTTCCTACAGTGGGTCTGAAATGCTCCAGGGCTGATGCTGCCAACCTAATCACAGAAATGGAGGAGGGATGATAGGTTAATCCATCTCTTGGGTTTTTCTAAAAAGAGATGGATCAGGCTTTTCCATCATCCCGCCTCCATCTTCACAATCTCCCCAAATATTGACATGCCTGGAGGTCAAACAGGGAAGTCAATGAGTTTGCCAAGGTCAGGATCCCCACAGGTATCCTAGGGACACATTTCCATACCTCACTTTACCATCTTTCCTACTGTGATAGTTAAATGTGTCTGACCTTACGGGATGGTCACATAACCTGATGGAATGTGTAACACCCAGTTCACCATCTGTGCCAGGAAGAACTGCTGGGATGGAATTACTAATTGACTTCAGAAACCTTAAGACCTGTCCCTAAAGCTCTTCAGGTGTTACAAAAAATCAAAATTATTTGAGCATGAGGTTGGAGGAAACAGCAGTAAACACATTTCAAAATCCCCAAACTCATCACTGTGACAGAAGCACAAGAAAAGGATCAAAGAAAGGGTGCTTACATTTACAAACAGAAGCCCTGTCCATGATCCAGATCAAGGAGGAACAATATTCACAGTATGTGGGGATGCTGTATTGGGTTGCCTTGAAAATGTGGCCATTGTGCTCTTCCACCTGGAGGATAAAGGTTGGGTGGTGAGAAAAGGGAGCTAGTGCTCAGCCTGCTGCAAAATGGAAAGATAACACAGTCAGCTCTTCAACTTTAGCTCTCACTTTTATTTGGTATTTTTGTTTCCTTTTAAACCCAGCTACCCCATAGATAACCCAAACCAACATCCATCTTGTAGGGGAACTGAACCACCACAGAAGCAGGTTGGAAAATCTGACTGCGCTTGGCAGGTCAACTACTTCATGTTAAGAAGGTTTTCTATGCATCTGTGGCCCCTTTGTCCCTGTACCTGCACCCTTCCTATTACCATCATATCCCTCAGGAAAACAGGAGATGTAATGTCCTCCATGTCTGATCCTGGAGATGTAAAACATACACTATAAACTTATGCAGAAAGCAGAATGCTTTGCTCTCAGCACTTTTCTAACAACCCTCAACATTACATTTATGTCTTGGCTGATGAGGGATGTGTTTTCAGAGCCAACTCAAGCGGTCCTTCATCAAGCAAAGCAAATCCACCTTGAACATCTTTCTAATATGTCCTTTCAGGGCTGATGTTCAGATCTCAGCCCAAGATGTGCCACAAGCTGGTCTCTTGACATTCTGGCCCCAAGGACTTAGATTTTTTTCATGTGCAGGCTTAACTCACCACATCCGCTTCCTTTTTCCTTCTCTTTTTTCGTTCCGTTTTTGGCACCTGGTGGGAAGAGATTTAACTTAATTTTTGGCCAATTTTGCCAAGTAAAGAGTACAGAAGGCTCATATCTAATATTGCCCAGTGCCTTCCAGCCCCATCCCGCAGTGCACCTGCAGCCTCAGAAGAGTCACTCTAGAAAACTCTCCTATGGATCACTCCCGTTTTGGTTTTTCCCTGGACAGCTCTTCCTATTTTCCTCTTGGAGCTGGGAGTAGCTGCTGCTCCAGCTCTGACCCCACCAGCAGTGACCCAAGGGGAACATGATGCTCAGCCTGCTCTGAAGAAAACCTGCCTGGAGAGGAGGCTGGAGAGGACTCAGAGCAGAAGCACCAGGAAATGGGGTATTTGCAGAACAGACACTATCTCCCAAGTCCAGCCTCTGATCCCATGGTCAGCCTCACAGACAATATGGAGCAGGAAGTGAGATCAGGTCTGTGACACAGTGCAGGCTCTTACTGCTCTAGAAATGGTACCTGAGCCACTGCCCATGTCCCTTTCTCCTGTAACCCAACCCATGGAGACGTGTATGGTCACTTGGGAAGTGGTCAGAAGACCTGAGAGGGTGTATCTCTTTCAGCGTCCCTCAAAGTTTGAACAAATCCCCCAAGACCTAAAGAAGCACCAGAAGCTGCCTTTCCAGCCATCCACAGTTGGAAAGCTTTGCTCTGGAGACAACATCTAATCCTTGGCATTGGCCGAGCCCAGCTCAGCCCAGTGTGATCTGGGGTTGGCTGAGCCCAGTGACACACAACCAATGAGTCACACCTTGCCTTGTTCAGCTCAGTGTAAAGGAGAGAAGACAACAGAGGGTCTCAGGTGTCTACAGAGGCAGAACCCCATGGAAAGACAGTTCCCAAACCTTCAAGGGGGTTTAAGAAAAATGCCAAGTACCTTCCCTACAGTGTAGTCCAGGGGTTTGTACTCTATCATATATTCATCCAGGAAGACTTTGAAGGTATTGACCCAGACTTTAACTGGAGACTCACTCCAGTCCCTCTGCTCAAGCCTCATGGTCTTCTCCAGAATCTGCTCAAATAAGGCATAGAGGTCCTTGTAGCGGATGCTCTTCCCATCGTCCATCTTTTAAGGAAACAGAAGCAAAAAGAAAAGTGATTTTTATACAGCCCAGACTTTTCTGGAGAGTTTTTCTTCTCCAGACAATTATTGCAGCCTCACCAGCTTCCAGCTGCTTGGGGAAAGTCCAAGTATGATAGAGGAAAAAAAGGATCAGACATCTCCACCACTAGCAAAGCTAACACAAAGGTTTCCAGGCACTTTGGGTGACAAATTGGAGTTTATTGACTTTCTGTCATCTCCCCTTTGGCTGGGAGCAAAGGTGTAATGAGGATCAGGAATCTACATCCAATGTATCCTGAGAGCTGGCTCATGAGGAAGTGTTAGTCCAAATTTAGATCATGGGACTGAATACAAAGTAAGTACATCCCTCCTTTGGGATGAGCAAACCAGAAATGGAGGGCTTGGCAACACCTGCACCACGAGGAGGACCTGAAATATCCAATTTCTTCTGGAGGTTGAAGTCCCATGCATCATTTGGTCACTTACCGCCAATGCTGAGGAGTAAAAACTGAAGATGTTTTGTCGGAATTCCTTCAGTGCTTTCTTGAACACGACATCCACCAGTGTGTCCTTCTTGCTATCCTCATTGTCCAGTTCATTCATCTAGGAAAACAAGGGGGTTTTTGCACCCATGTCTCTTCTGCTGCAGTACAGCTGGCATGAGATGAAGCAGCACTAAGAAGCAGCTGCTCCACCATGATCACCAGGTGGTTTCTCCTGCATGAAAACCAGACACTTCTCTAGACCTTCCCTGGCACCCTTAGATGAATCATTAGCATTGCTACAGCTACCCACGGGATCATTTCTACTTTATTGCCTCCGTCTGCTCCTGGATCTCTGCGCTGATTGATGAAGCAGTGAGGGCAGGAGTTACCTTTTTCAGGAGAAACTCATCCATGCTCTTCAGGTCGCTGGCACTAGTTATGATCTGCAGGGAGTCATTCTGCCACTGCACGGGCTCCAGAGCCACGTTGCTGATCTTGACGCTGCGCTTGCGCTTCACTTTGGGAGAGGGTTCCTTGTTCTCCTTGAATTCCCGCCGGTAGATCCCCGACAGCTCAGGACTCCGCGGGGGCGTCAGGTGATGAGGACCCAATTCTGCTGGTGATAAATAAAAAGAGAGAAGGAGATTGAGGAGCAGATGAAAAGTAACTGTGACACTAAAACAGGGAGATGGGGGTTGGAATGAACCTGTGAAGGAGAAAAGCATACTGTGGAACTCAAAGGAAGATTAAATGTAATTTCTGCTTTTGTTATTTCCTCCCTCAAGAGAGAAAACATCTGTCCATGTCCAGATGGTGGCTGGAAGGATTAGTGACATGGAATTCCTTGAGATCCGTTATGGATCCCACCCTCTAACCTACTTCCCATCGCTCTGAGTTGACACCATCCATGAACTAAAAGACATGAACCAGCATGGATGTATCCCAATTTCCCAATCCAGTTTCTCTCTCCTTTCAACTGGTCCCATGTCCCCCCACCACGTACCTTCACCAAGCTGCAAGCCAGGAATGGCCTCTCTGCCAGGGGCTTCCTGCTCCGCGTACAGCTCCAGCAGCTCAGACTGGGTAGCAAGCTTCTCCCGGGGGGTCTTCTTCTCCCCCTGCTTCCCCTTCACCCAAAACCTCATCTTGGCTCGTTGAGGCCTGGAAATAAGTCATGGAAAGAGGAACTGCCTTAACTAGGAAAGGTCTTTATACCCAAAACTATCTCAATCTTCTGGATCTCCCTGAAGAGATAAACACATGCAATTTCTACCAGAGTAAAGTGGCTACTTGTCCTCAGCAAAGGCAAGAAACTTCAGCTTCATGCATGGGATTGGGTGGTTTGGGACAGGACATGTGGCCCACGTCATCAAAACTTAATTGTGGTGTGAGCCAGACCTGATTGGGTCTATCCATAGTCATGTAGAAAAAGTGGGATAGGTAACTCATGCTGCAGCTCCAAAGGAATCTGGGTGGCTCAACAAGGTGTTGGAGAGCAATAAGGACATAGGAAGGACTTGTCTCCCATCTCCAGCCATGATTCCTACCTCCCATCCAGAGTCAGATTCTTCTGTGTGGCTGCCAGCTTCCCAATCTCCCCTTGGGACATAGTTTTGTGCAGTTTGGCCTGGCCTTCCCCGGAGGTGAATCGCTGCGCGGTCTGTAACAATTCCAAGCACGAAGCATTTCAAAATAAGACAGCTCTTGGGATATAAAATGATTTTTTTCCCCTATCAAAAACCACCTATTTAATCTCCTACATCTTTATTTATATTTGCCTACAGGTGAAAATCTACAGTCCTGGTGAGCCCCTAGAGAAATATTTTAATGACTCCTGATAAAGAGAGACATTTCCCTTGCTCCAACTCTCCAACTAGATCCAACCTTCTCTTTCCTTGAGCAATTGGTGATGAAAATCAGTTTGCACCAAGCCATGGGTCCTTACTGCTCAGCTTGCACAGCTCTTCCACCATCTTCATCCAGACATTCCAGCTTTCCACCCAGAGTGTCCTGTTAGCTACAGTGATGTGATTCCCCAAGGGAACCTTCAACCACCTGCATCTGTTCCAGCACAAGTTCCTCCTCCAACTCTTGCTGAGCACTTTACAGAAAAAAAGACCAAAGTCTTTGTGCCAAGGACACACCAAAAGGAAAACCCTTTAATGAAGAAATTTTGCAGCTTTAATAGAAAATATCTCCACCTTTGCCACCATTTAAAATGCCCTTGGATAATTTTAAGGGTGGGATGAATTTGCAGTAATTCAACCTAACAGGATCCCACGAAGTAGCCCAGAAATAGACTTGTCATATTTAAAAAATATCTAAATTTTTGTTCTACTTTCCAATTGCAGCTGTGATTTGGGAATTGGACTCCTCGGGGAGAAACTTTCAGCATGAGGAAAGTGAAGAATCAGGTTGTATGAAAGGATTTGGGACATGATGGTCAAATATCTCCTGTAGCTTTCCTGTCACCTCAATGTCTCAACTGAATATTCTATGTTTTAAAGCAATTATTTTTCTTCTGTTAAAAAAGTTTAAATAAAATTCTATAAAAAGTAGGCTGCACGACGGTCACATTTGCCATATTTACTCTTTTTCCGTGTTTTATTCCCCACCTCCTGGACTAACATCTCTTCCAGCCAGGAGATGGCAGCATGGAAGGCAAAATCACCACTGGGAAAATCAGGAACTGCCTACATCAAGAAAGAGATTTTGTTCCTGTCATTCTTACATTTAGGTGATCACACAGAAATTGTGGATGGATACTGGGAAAAAAGCAATTCAAAACCTATGAAAGTGATCTCCATGCAGCCCAAACCTACTACTTGTTTTAAAAATGATCTGTTAAATATTTGTCTCCACAATATAGTTTTGTTCTTGAGCAATTTCAACCTTTTGACTTGCCAGCTTTAGTAAATAAAGACTAAAGGCATTTTTGGCACAAGATCCTTCTGTTTGAGGTTCTCTGCCAGGAAACTCTGAAGGGAAAGGATGGGAAACTTCCTCAGATGTCATCTGGAGCATCTGCACCAGAAAATCTCCTACTAGGAAACACCCCAAAACATCCTAAAGGCAAATGGCAATAACTGGGGGCCTGAAGTTGTCTCCTGGATGAGGAAGGTACCAAGTATTTTTCCTGTGATAGAGTAACCTGTGTTTCACCCACCCATAAGGTAACTATGGCCAAGGGACTTATCCCAGCAGGCAGCAGTGCTGTGTGCTGCATGGAAGAGCTTCCTGAAACTCCCTCTGAATGTCTTAGGACAAGAGATCCTCTTTCATTGCTGGCTCTTCAGCTGTACTTGGGATCAGCTGGTGGCAGATACTTGGACTCATGTTTTGTCAATTCAAGGCTTTAGTGTGGAGGGTGGAGCAAAATGATTGGTTCATTAGCCAGGTCCCACTCTCTAAGTATGTTTCCAGAGGTTATTTCTGGTGTTTCTCTAGCCAAGGCTTTCCATTTATGCAGTTGCTACAGGAAAGTTCTCCCGGTTTAGGTGTCAAACAAAAGTGGTGTTAACATGTGCTGACAGGAACAGTCAGGAGCTGTTCCTCCCACTTGTATCTCACTGCAAGGTAGGTTAATCTTTGGCTATTCACCAACCAAAAAAACTTGAATCTTGGCCTTGTCAGGAACCCCTTAATCCTTAAAGAACCCTGGAGTCAAGTGCACCTGCAGCAGCCCCCTCATGGACTGGTGCCCCATGGGTTTCAGCTCTGGCTGCAGATGCTCTGGGATACCCTGAACATGGGTCAGGAGCACTGGACTCCGGTGGGCCTCTACTCACCAGCTGGGGTACACAATCAGCGACCTGATAGCCAAGAAAAAAATAGGCAAAACAGATAGTGCAGCTGATGACCCATCATATGCTCAGCTCCATGGGGGTGCACGTGATCTCTCATTCATCCAGCCAGCAGTCTGGGCTGCTGACAGGACACAGAAAGAGGCTGCTTGGGAAAGGCGTAGCTGGAGGCAGGAGCTGTATGAAGGAGCTATTCACTGGCACGGGAACCAGCCTGCACATGGTGGCTGCCACACTCCCCTTCATGAGATTATCACAAGACACAACCAATGTGTCTGCACAGACATCAGCCTCTGTACCATTGAACCCACAACACCCCAAGAGGCACTAGTCCAGCTTTATCACAGGCTGCTCTGACATTTGCAACACCCAACTGGGCTCTGCTAATAAATACAGTCCCTAAATTTTGCTACTTGTGATGATCCTGACCCAAAAAAGCCCTAAGTCAAAGGGCTGGTCCCAAACCTGCAATACAAAACACAGATGGAAACACTGGACACATTGTCAGGACACACAGATGGAGGGTAGTGCTGAGCACACGACATCAGGAGTAATGTTTGTCTAGAAAGCAGAACTTACTACACCAGGGGTGAAAGTCCTGACCACCAGTTAGAACCAGTGCTGGGGAGCAGAGAAGAGGGACACAGCAGAGACAGGAGAGAGGTGACACCTACTGCTACTCGCATGCAGTGAGAGCGGTTAAACCAGGTGAGCAGAGTCCCAAGGAGCACTTTCAAGGAGTACAGTGACCCAAGATGCTCCCAAAGATGGAGCTTACCAGCACAGCGCTTTTCACATCCCAGAGAGAATGATTCCTACAGCTACAATTCCCTTTGTACACAGGCAGCCTCCAGGAGCACAGCAAGGCACTCCAGGCATGGGACAGGGGGCCATGGTTTGGTGGTGAACAAGGCAGTGCTGGGTTTGTGATTGGACTCAACAATCTTAGAGATCTTTTCTAATCTAAATGTTCCTATGATTCTATGTAAAAAAGTACATTTTACTACATAAAATTCTCCCTTTTCCAATCTGCAAGCAGGCAATTCCATAAAGGTGCAGCCAGGTTATCTCAGTCCATAGAGATGTGTCTTTCAATCAGGTTTTGAGTACTCCTGTCTCAACCCCCCAGAAAATCAATCAAGAGCAGGCTTCAAAAATTTATGGAATTTGTAAATCTCTGCCCTCTTCCAGTGAGGCAATTATCCCAGGAAAAATTATCCTTTATAGTAAGAGCTGCTAAAAGAAAAGTCATGAAAAGCCCTCCTTGGCCACCTGCTTTTCTTGGAAAAGCAGCTTTTAGGATCGCATGGGTTGTTTGCTGGGCCCACAGCAACGCTGTGGCACAAAATAAATCTCTGGCTTTGGGTTTCATGCTTTTCTTTGGTTTTACACTCAGCTCCACATCCTGTATTGCAGCTGGAGGAGAGGAACATGGCAGCCCTACCCAGCACTCCACCCAAACTCTCACAGCAGGACATGATTCCTGGTGTTTATCCACACTCTTATGGGGACACCTCAGGAAAAAATATTAGGAGCAGGTCGGAATCTGTTGGCCTCTTCCACTCCTGAAACCTCTCAGTTTGGGATTTTCCAAAAGCAGCTTATGTGGGTGGGAGATTAAGCCTGAGATGCAAAAGCTCCTCTGCATTGGCTCATGTCCTGGACCTGCAAAGGGATACTCGTCACTGTACTTGGAAAAAACACTTAGCTTGGTTGTCTTTGTTTTAAACACACTATTTTACTCTCACTACATTTTCATTGCCCAATTTCCATGGTTTTGCTTTCTCTGAGCTGCCGTCTGCCAGCATCACTCTGATAACTGAGGACCAAATAATCATTGGATATTGTGCCTAAGGAAAAAAATAAAATGTAAAAGAAGGTGTAGGATTTATATAATTTTGTTGTCTGTTGTTTTTTTGGACAATATTTACTTTCTTTTTTTTTTTTATAGATGTATATAGAACATTTTTAGATAAAAACGTTCCAAGAGAAGGATTGAGGTCAAAGCCCTGAAAACAGACAATTGTGTAATAAAAGTTGTAATGCTCCAGGAAAACTATGAGAAGTGTGGTGGATATCTAATCAACCCAGGAACAAGAAATAGAGTTTGGATGGAGCTCTGAGCATCCTGGTCTAGTGGAAGGTGTCCCTGCCCATGGACAATTTTAAAGGACAAGATTTAAAGTCTTTTCCAATCCAAACCATTCTGTGATTCCGTGATTCCATGATTTTGCCTCTGTTTCTGCTGTGTTTGCCAAATCTACCCATCTACAGCATCCTTGGGAGTGGGAAAAGAAGCAGTGGAGGGATCAGTGCAGCTAAGGTTAGCAAAGAAAGGCTCCCGCAGCTCCGCTCGGTCCCTCAGTTTCATTTCCCCCAGCACATTGGACACAATTACCATTTCGGAGTCACTGTAACAGGCCTGCCCCAGGCGGGCTGCGGGCACAGCCTCGGCGTGAGGAGGGTGCTCAGAGGAGAGAAGGAACTCAAAACTGCCATCGTAATCCTCTTCCTCCGTATCCCCCTCCCCATCAGCAAAAGTACCTCTAGTCAAGAAATCGGAGCGCGTCCGCGCCATGCGGGCTTTCTTTTTATGGCTCGGTCTGGGCACCTGCTTGACCAAAGGATAAAACAAAACAAAACGAAAAAGAAGGGTTTTAAAGTAAAAAAGGAGACTCTACCCATGTAGCCTTAAGACATCTCTGAGTGCCACTGCACCCTATGGAGGGGTTGCTGTATTATGTCTGGTGAAAACAGCAAAGGACCAGGAAGAACAAAAACTAAGACAGGACGGTGAAAATGGACAATGGGTGTTACTCAAACGGACGTTAAACCAAACCAAGACAAGACAGTTGGACAGTGTTTGCCATCAGGATCATGGGATCCTTTTATCCAGAGCTGCTACAAATTATTCCTACAGGGCTTTTTATTATAAGAGAAGGTGTGGAGGTTACTGTGCTGTCCTATCCCCCTTCCCTATCCATGTCTAGCAGCCCTTGTGCTTCAGAATTCACTTCTTTGAAGCTTTTGAGGGAAAACTGGCAAAATAAGTTATTTTCCCCCCTTTTCAATGGAAAGAGAAAATAAACAAGTCACAACTCACCTCGCCTCTGCCAGACCCGGGCATCTTAAATGGCTTCCGTGCTATTTCACCTTTGGAAAGGCACTGATGATTTGCCTCTCTGTTGAAACACAACAGAACAGAGATCTTTCATCCTCTCCCAAAAGCCTTCCCACTGCATTAGCCCAGCTCCTGGGAGCACACAGTCCAAGCAGGCAAGACTAAATTCCAGGTCTGAGGTCATGGGGTTTTGGAATTGCTTGGAATTCTTCAGGTTGGACTTAATACCACAAGACAAGAAGAGAAAACATTCTGCCTGTCAACTTTATACAGCAAGGTGGCTACAGATTGTACCTTTGTACTTTGGGATTCTCAAATGTGACTATTCCATTGCAGAGAAAAAATTAAAATACAGCAATTCTTTCACTGTATTTTATATAATGTCCTTTTCTACCTATTGCTTGTTCATGTTGTGCATGAACTAGGAAAAGAAATTTTAAATAGGAATCTTCTGTCACAACAGCACAGAAACCACAAGACTACTACACTTGGAGGTACCTTGAGTCACCAACTGGGAGCTTTTCCTTGGAAAGGGTGCAGCAGGATTTAGGAGGGGGGGTGATTTATATCCTTTTTGAGCTACATGGCCAAAACCACCCTAAAATTAGGCAAGGCACCTTAAGCAACACAACAGAGAGGGAGCAAATATTGTCCCAAGATCTTGCTGCCATCTCCAGACCCTGCAGCAGTCCAAGGTTAAGCAACGCGATGGAGCTGAGCAACTGCTAAGTCCATTACAGGTGTAATTACACCTGTAATTACATATGTGAATGATACAGTCTCCAAAGAGCATTCACTCCCAAACTCTCTCTCTTCAGCTGGTGTTTTTTCATCTGCAATAGTCAGTGTCCACATGGCTTTCCTGGATGTATTAAGTATATGGTAAACAAGGAAAATCCTGGAATTTTTCCATTTCATTTCTATATCAACTACCCAAAAATCCTAAGAACTTATTTATCATGTTTTACCTTCAGAAATAAACTCTTATCCCGGTTCATGTAGGTATTGAGCCTGTTTATTGACTCTCTTTACCTGGCAATGTCCATGGTTGTCTCCCCTGGATTATATAATGTTAAGAGACTGAGAAATCATATTCCAGGTCTTACTCCTTTCTCTCTGACCTTTGCCTCCTTGTTGCTAGAAGATCAAGAACCCTTTTTTTAACTATGGGGTTTGTGCAGACTCCAGAAACAACATTCTAGACCCTTTGCACATATAGGTCCCTAGCAGAAGAAAGAACCAATGGAGAAAGCCTATGGAGAAAGCATTGGAGAAAGCCTAGGAGAAAGCCTATGGAAAAAGCATTGGAGAAGGCCTAGGAGAAAGCCCACCATCTCTTTACTCACTGGAGGCCGAAGGGATTGTCTTTTGGCATGAAGAACATGGAGCTGGCCCTTGTCTCCTCAGCGGCCTGGTTGGGCACCCGAGGTTGCCGGAGGCGCTCTGTCCTTGAGAAATGGCTGCCCGGGTGGTCCTTGGGGTCCAGAGCTGGTTTGGAATGGCAGCGGGGCTCCACACCTTCTCTTCGCTCCACGAACATGCTGACAGGGCGGTCTTTGGGGGCACCGTGGGCTGGAGAGCTTCCCCTGGTCCCAACAGTGAGACCCTTGATGTCCACTGATGAGGTTGGAGCCATGCCTGGGGTGGGGCTGTGCTCCCCTCTGCTCTGGGAGTGCAGGATGAGGACTGACTGAGGCCGGCTGTCCGCTTTTTTGGCTGGTTTGAGGGAAGGGTCTTTCACTCTGCTCTGCTCTGTCCTCTGCAAAGCCTCTACCTTCCCTTGCTGCTCAAAGGCTTTGCGTTGTTTCTCCAGAATTTCCTTTTGCTGACGAATCTGCTCCATCATCTCCCTCTCATTTTGCAGCTGAAGCTGCTTTTGCCGTTCCTCCTTCTCCACGTTGAGCTTTTCCAGTCTTTTGATGACAGAATCTGGAGAAAGGGCCCGTGCTGCTGTCACTGTCCCACGTTCCTCTCTCTTGGTAGAGGGTTTCTCCTCTTCCTCTTCTTCTCCCAAGGCTTTGCCCTGGTCTGGCTCAGAGTCCTTCCTGACCTCGGAGAACATAACTGTCCTTTCCTCTCTTTCCACTGCTTTCTTCCTCAGGTTATTCTCCACCAGCTTCACCTTGACATTGTCTTGTGGTGGAACGTAGAAAGTTGGGAGGTTGCTGGAAAGGAGGGTTTCTCTTGGGTGAGCTTTTACAACATCCTGGGGGTCACTGACCCCATGCTCTTTCCTGGTGAGGTTATCAGGCAGTGCTGTGTCTGCTGGGGTCTGTCTGCAGCTGGCCAAATCATTGTTCCCATCCACTGCACAGAAAGGCTTCTCCTGCAGCTGAGCCTGGGGACTGCTGGGCAGGGAGTCCATGGAAAATGACTGTGCATTATGCTCGTCTAAGACTAAGGACATGAGTTTACTATTTGAGGTATCTTCAGTGCTTAGCAACTCGAAGCTCCCTTGAGAACTCTCGCTCTCCGGGGTTCCCTGAGGGGAATGCAATGCCTCGGACACAAACTCGGTGGACCAGCGCTGCTCTTCCGAAGGCGACAGCCCACCCGTGGAGCGGACCTTGAGCAGCTCCAAGCTGAATTTAGCCTGTTCCAGTTCCCGCATCCTCCGGCTTTCCCTCTTTGCACGAACCACTTTTTTCTGGTTGAGATCCTCTAGTGACTTGGGCCTCTCTCTCACGATGATCTCCTCCTCGGTGTCCATCCCACTCTGGCTGCTGGCTCTCTCATGTCTTTTGTACAGGGAAGTATCCAGTGGGTCCATGTGATTCACCCGATTGTTCTCCATCAGTGACTTATGCTGTTCTACAGCTCTCACTCGCTCTTCAAATGAGCTGTCCTCCCACTTAGATGGGTCAGAGCCCTTAATTTCCAAAGCATCTGCTTCCAGTCCATCCTCTTCTCTACCTGCCAGGCCATTCTCCAGCTGCATTTCTTTTAACTGCTGCTCCTTCAAAGCTCTAAACCTGGAAGAAAGCAGAAAACCAGGATATTCAGCCCTGTGTCCACTCAGGAACCTTCAAGGCACTGCATTAGTGGTGTCTTATCACCACCACCATCACCTCACCACCACCAGCATCTCAAGCAACCCCCCTTGAACATCTGGTGCAAGAAAAGGCAAGGCACGTTTGGTTTTAAACCTTCCCCTCCTCTGCCATCTCTGCTACTGAAGGACTGCCCCAACGCACCTGAAAGCTCCCCTCATGCCGACAGCAGCGGGTCCAGCCTCCATCCCTGGTCTAGCTCCTTCATAAGCTGTAGGAGCCAGAAAAGCTTAACACACCACACCCCCTTGGCTTCTGCATCTTCGCCATCCTGCCCGGACTGCATCTGGAACAACTAGCAGGGACTTGTGCCCGGCACCAAGAGCTTTCTGCAGCTCCCAAATGTTCCAAGTGATGTTAAGGTGCTCCACACCTTGCAGGCAGCACCTCTGGAGAGTGAATAGTGACCTGCCCCCCAGCCAGCAAGCCAAGGCATGGCTGGAAAGCCTGTGCCCTCCACAGTGGCTGGCTCCGGTATCCCCTGTCCTTGTGAGCTAGCGCAGCAAACAGATTGGTGAGGCAATCTGAGTTAAAAATAGGCTACTTAAACTGGTGCTGCTGCCAAGGGGGAAAAAAAAAACCCTTGCGAGTATTTACGGCCTTGGCTTTGCACTGCCTACGTGCTCCAACCTGAAATAGGCTCTGCTTATTCCAAGAGCAGGACATGCAGCTAAATTGTTAGAAAGCGTGGGCAAACAAAGGACCGGGGCAGGTCAGGAGAGGGTCATGAATGCTATGAGGGGACACTGGCCTCTGTAAGTCACTGTAGTGCCCTGATTCACACCAACCACCTTCCTCCCGCTGTGAGCATCCCTAGAAAACACGTTCCTCTTTGCCCGAGGCCAATGGCGTTACCTTTGCCGTGCTAAATACCCCCGGCAGGCCGCCTGCAGGCACACGGCCCTGCTCCTGCGGGCTGTGTACGCCCGCCGGCTGCGGTGTCCCCGCCAGGCTGCCTGGATGCTGGTGGCTGCGGCGTGCCGGCGCCTGGCGTGCTCCCGCCAGCAGCTCTGGATGAGATGGGCTGCAAACTGCATCTGCAGGAACCTCCGCCGCTCCACGAAGCCTCGCCAGTGGGTCTGCAGGATGACAGCGGCTCTGCTGAGAACCAGAGGGTCTGGGGACGGTTTGCCTTTTTTTCGGCTCTGGTAGCTGCGCCAAAATCTCTGCAAACACAGCAGGGGATTCCTTGTAACGGGTGTTGTGCGAAGATGAGACAGCACCTGCCTTCATGCAACCTCTCCAGCTCCATCCATTCCCAACTAATTATGGCAGTAGGAGTCAATCCTGATTGCAAGCTCCTTCCTTGTGGACAGGAGACCTGATTTTACCCACGGGCTGTGTCTGTAGGATTTGGAGATGGTAACTCGCACTGGAATCCAGCAGCAGCACCCACCTGTATGCTGATGGCCGCATGGCGCAGGCTCAGGAACTGCCTCCTGCAGAGCAGGCTGCGGAACCAGCGCTGCAGCAGCGTGATCCTCCGCAGCACCTCCTGGTGCAGCAGGTCCTGCAGAAGCTGCCGCTCCCGCTCCTTCATGAAAACCTGGCCAAAACAACCCAAAAAATGCTACCATGGAAAGCTACCCAGACCACAAGTCAAATGATTTAATTTTCCTAGTTTCTGAGTCCTGGATGCTCCCAGGAAAGCTGAGGAACTGATTTTTGTGAAGGCACCTCTAACAGGTGGTTTGTGAAGGCAACTCTAACAGGTTTCAGGACTTTCACAACAGCCTGTGACTGTCTAAGCTCTGAATTACAGAGCTTTCCCATCAGAGGAGGCAAAATGAGGGCCATCGTATCAAGCTAAGTCTATACACACACACTCACAGATTTTGGAGGATATGAGGTTTTTGAGGCTGCCTCAATACAATCAATAACAAAACAATATTATTCCTTATTCTTTTATGTTAATAATATTAAAAGTTCCATTTAAATAATTGATTTTTGGTAAGCAGAAGAAAAATACTTTCATTAATTAAAACCATATAGATATTAATTTATCAGACAGAAATACAAGCAAATGTTATATGTGTGTCTTAAAGGCTGAGCTGAGGATGAACGTTTACCATTGTTCTTCCAACTTGGTAATTGTCTGGATCGAGTTTTATCTTCCGGAAGAAATCATGGATATTTTGCTTAGATGGGCTGATCCCTTGTGGCAAAAGGACGTGGAAATGGTTCACAAAATCCTGAGAAGGAAAAAAAAAAGCAGCATCAAGATCTGGTTAGTTGGGTCTTGCTGCTTCTTTCTCCCATAAATAACAGATTTGCTCCACTGGCCACATGAAACGGGACCTCTGGAGTGAGCAGAAGGACAGATAACACTTTATGCACTGAGGAATACCAAGTTTCATCCAACATTTGTGGTTTGCTGGGAAAGACATCAAAGCAGAGACCCAGCAAGGTTCAAACGTTTTTCAGCGTGGGAGGAGAGGTTTTGCAGGAGCCACAGGGTCATCCTGAGTGAAAAAATGCTCCAAATCCCCAATAAGGGCCACTATGGAAGGTGGATACAAACATCTGCAAAACATCTTTGAGATGCTCCAGCCGTTACTGCTGTGAGGATTCAAAGAGTGAAGGAGGTACTAGAGGACAGATCCTCCCAAGCAAGGTTGAGATCTCTGCTTCCGGCAAAAAAATATTGAGCATTTTTCTTTTTCTAAACAGCTGCTGTGCAGAACACGATGTCTGCCCCAAAGCAGCTGTAAGCAGGAAACCAATCAGAACCAGCAAAGCATGAAAAGGACTGACATGTACACAAAACCTGGCAAACACATGGAAAAGAAGAAAACAGGAAGAGTTGGCTAACTCCAGCAGTTCAGAGGATGCTGATCACCTTCCTGATGGGAGACAGCCAACACAAAAGGGCAAATACTGCTCCCAGTAATTCCAGATGCAGAAGACTATGTGCAAATCAGACATTTTTTCCAAAAGGGAGTCCATGTTGCAAAAAATACTGGTTTTGTTCAAAAATCATGGTGCAGGGGGCTTGCAGCCCTCCCTGAGGTCTAGCTTGGCTCATAGGCAGAGAGCAGCCTGTTACATCCACTGCCTTCCAAGAGCTGGAAACTAATTGCCCTGATAAAAAATGAACCAGCAACACTCAGACGACTCAGCTAATGATGCTAAAGGTGATGGAAGACAAAGGCTGTTGTACTGAACCTGGAAGGAGTATTTGCAGCTGTATCCTGACTGGCGAATGCGCACGGTCTCCAGCATCCCCGTGTAGCGCAGCTGCCGGAGCACCAGGCTGTCACTGAACCGCAGGGGCAGCTGGAAGGGGAAAACCAGACCAAGGATGAGCAAATATTTCCTTTCACTGAAGCTTTTAAGTGCGTGGATGGGTAAAGGGTTCAGCAGATGTAGCACATGTGCATGACACACACATTGTCAGCGATGGTACAGGAGGGAGGGAATGTGGGTCCCCAGGAACTGAACTAATCCCACTGGGATTGAATCCTGTTTGCTTTTGAGACTTTCAAACAGCTAACTAGGGAAATAAAGCCATAAAAAAGAAGATTTTTTGCATTTGAATTGAATAAGATCCCCCAAGGGCACAGTTAATGGGTGAGATTTTGAACAACTAAATAATCTCCAAAGCAAAAAGCTTCAGCTTTAAATGCCTGGGTAAAACTCTGAAGGATTAATCCACAAAGCATCTCTACATTTTGAACTGAGGGTCCTGGGTCCATGACACAATTACATAAAGTCAAATTCAAGAAATACGAATCAGTGTGATCAATGTAGTTTATTCTAAAAGTATCTGCTTTTACTTACAGAAACTTTATTTTTAGGAAGCTTTAGGGCTCAGACCCGGCACAAGTGAATTCATGGTTCTATAAATCTCTCTTATGGCTGGTCAGAAGCTTCAAAGGAGTCAAATTCATTTATTAAAGCCAATATATTTTTCATATAAATTAAAGTACTATATTTGCATACATGTGTTTCTACAAATGTAAGAAGAGCCAGTGCAGTTTATCAAGAGCAACACACAAGTGATAAATCCATGCTTCCTTTGCTCAAATCTTCTAAATCCAGCTCCATTTGAGGCTTTGTTTCCTATCTAACTCCCTGTAAAAATGGCCAAAAGATTCCCAAGCTGATTTCTAGCAGGATTGCTTTCACAGGATGGCATTTACCTTCTCGGCGTTGGATCGGATGCACTTGACAAAATATGGCTCTGCTTGGTCAAGGGTCTCCATCAGTTTGTTGAGGGACGCCTGCAACAGAGGAGACACAGGGAAGGGAGAGGGGACCACAGTGGATAATGAAAATCCAAATGCTTAATTCGTAAACCAACATAAAATTGAATTAATTATGAGTAAATAAGGCACATGGGAAATTATTCCCCCAAATGAGTGTTTTAGCACAAGCAACTTGGATGATTTTGTCTTTAACCTCAACAAAGAAACCAAAGATAAATACAATGGTGGGCTGGATTTTCAGATCTCTGGCTCCCCTGGAGCCCGAATTCCCATCCCACTCGAGACCACAGGCCTCTTCCAGCCACGAATGGGAGGTCCAAGACAAGAATTTATAGCTGGCACCAAACAACCTCTGATGTTTTTCAAACAAATCCAATTTTCCTTTATCTGAAGTGATTCCAGGCAGGATTTACTCCTGATTTTTAATTGTCAAAACTTTACTGTTTGCCTAAAAATGAATTGTTTTTAATGAAAGTTTTGCCAAGGGAAAACTGGGAATTCACAATAATTTTTGAAGCCTGTAACCCTGGACACTTCAGAGGTTGTTTCTAGAGAAGAGCTTCATTGCTGGCATGTTCCTGACTGAAGGATCACCGAAAATTGAGTGGTTTCCTGGTTCCATTTTTCTATTTCCCTTATTTATTCATCACCATTAAAAGTCTCTCTCATGAAAATGAATTTACATTAGCATCACTCTACAGCCAGCTGTTCCAGTGGGATGTCATGTTGAGTTATTCCTTCACCTTGCAAACCTTTGACTTTCTGGGCTGAATCAGAAGCTCTTGGAATAAAACCAGGCTGAAAACCAGAGTGTGCTGAGTCCATCAGTGCTGGCCAGGCTCTTCAGCCACATTTTTTTGCTGTGTCCTGTAAATACTTTGAGAATGTCTAATTGCTGAGCACATTGCAAACGTGGCACTGGTAAGGTGCTACAGAGCTGATTACTCCTGATTTTCACAGAGTTTAAAACTCAGTCATGTAAAGGATATTCTGTCACATTTACTATAAACAGAGTTATAAATTTTGCAATACAGGAATTAATAAACTGGCATGGTATTACAAAGAAGTATTTTGCCCACAGATCGGCTCACAGGAAGCCTTTTTTCCCTTCTGATCATTTCAAAGACATCTTTATGGGAAGCCTTTCATGTTTAGAAATATTCATTCACATCCAGGATTTTGGAAGGAGCAAGGGATGGACCTCAGGCACATGTGATGCAGCTGTGTTATGTACATTAACTTCATGCAAATATTACTGCTCCTGTCCCAGGGAGCAGCAGGAATGCCATGACGTGGCAGACCTCTGCTGGCACACTCCCGGTTTTCTTAAAATCTGAAATGAATCTTTTTTACACAAAAGAAGCCTATTGGGAGCTTTCAATCAGCAGTGAAGCTCCAACATCCCACTGTGCCCACACAGGCTAGTGGGAGGGAAAGGGGGTACTCAAGGAACCCCTTTGCTGAAAGCCCAGCAAACAGAGTGCTCCCAGTGCTGGAAATGGTGGGAATGGGATGTGCTGGACTATAGGAGGGGGCATTTCCATTCCCTCTGGGTCACCCTGTGTGAGGCAGATGGTCGAGGCACCCTCTGCCATCTGGTGGTCGGGAATCCACAAAGGACATGTGAGGTCGCTGGATTAACCCTGTGCCTGTCTCCTTTGTCCCTCTGCCAGCAAAACTTTCCAGCCACCCACTCCTTCTGCACCTGTACTCAGCCTTTCAGGAACCGTTCCATCCCTGTCTCCAGGGCACCACCTGCATGTGGGCTAAAGGGGAGCTCTCCAGTTTTAGCTATGGGTGGTTTAGTTTTCCATTCTGAAAGCCATTCCTGCTCCTGGTGCACACTCCGATGCAGCTATTTCCCCTATAAATTACCCTAAGTATAGGGAGAGTGGAAATCCATAGGAGATGGAACAGCTGCAAGCCCGGTGTTGAGGTATTAGCCACAAAGCAGCATTTCTTTGCAAAAAAAACATGACAGGAAACATTTGTATTTCCTGCCTGTGACCCAATTCCATGCACCACAATTTTATTAGTTTGCTCTTGATTAAAAAGCAATGCTGCTGCTTTGTCCCTCAAAATGATTCTCTTTAACAAGCGTCAATGAAATTAGGGGGCTTTGATTTTAATGTGCTGTGAAAATATACAAAAAAGTATCAGTTGTACCCCCCTGGGGCTTTTCAGAGTTTTGTTGGGAGCATAAATAGGTTTTGGGAAGGTTTTTCACGCCAAGACATCCCTGTTTCAACCCCTCCACGGGTATGAATTAAACTCTGCAGGAGTGAATTTTGACCAGAATACCATTAGATTAGAAAAGGCTAAATATATAAATATACAGATGTGCATTCTGCAAATTATATATACACATGTGTGTGTGAATATATTTTTAATTATTTAATCTTACCTACACATGGAGACACTCTAAATATAAACCACATCTCCAGAAACACCCCAAAGCAGTCAAAATTACAAGTCAAAATCAACCCAGACTTGCTTAGAAGCTGTATTTTAAGTGAAAAGCTGCTTTCTATTATTACCACCTGCTCATGCACATATCTTGTAGCAGTTTCCAAGCCGTGATGCACATACAGAACAAGCACATTTAGGCTGGAAAAGACCTTTGAGATCATTGAGTCCAACTGTGAGCCCAGCACTGCCAAATCCTTGCAGGATTATTTTCCCTGCGCCAACCCTAGGGATTGCTGACCAGCACACTGCACTGACAACACAAGATTGATTCCTCCTCTGAACTCCCCTGCTCGCCTGCAGATGATGCAACAGGATTCTGATCTTTCTGCCCCTATTGAAATTCTCATTCTGTCTCAGAACAGATTATGCTGGATGACAGTAAAAAGACTGCAAAAGATGTGATTTGGTGATTTTGCAGCTTCTGGATTATGGGGAGATAGCACTACAATATGAGGTACCAGAGGACAGGGATGCACCAACATCTCCCTCTGCAGCTCATCCTCATGCCCCACCTTGCTCCACCAAATCATCCTCCATGATACCCATCCTCACCCTTACTTCTCTCCATTTGTACCCTTTAAATACCTGGGTGTCTCCCAGTTCCCTCAAACTCTCAGTGGGATTCATGGCCTAAATACTGCAGGGGATGGGGCAGGACTGTGCCTGGAGCAGCTAATTCCCCTCTCTCCACCAAAGGAAAGGGCTCACCTGGAACTGGGCACTGATGCTGGGTGGTTTTTTCTTCTTATGGAGGTGGAGGAGAGATTTGGTGATGCGATCGTGCAACGTCAGGTTCGTGAGGTGCTTGAGGGACTTCACATCCAGCAAATGCTGCAGAAAGAGAGAATCCATAGAAAATTCAGATGTTACCATCATACCATCTACTGTATCCCTCCTTTCTCAACAGGAACACTGAGGGATGGCTTCCCTGTGAGGGTGGGGAGGCCCTGGTCCAGGTTGCCCAGAGCAGCTGTGGCTGCCCCTTCCCTGGAAGTGTCCAAGGCCAGGCTGGATGAGGTTTTGAGCAACCTGGGATAGTGGAAGGTGACCCTGCTCATGGCAGGGGGTAGAAGTGGATAACCTTTCCAACACAAACCATTCCATGATTCTATGATTCTCCTCACTGTTAATGAGCAGTTCATTAATTGCATCAGTGCCTCTCCAGGTACAAGATGGACATAGAGAGGAGTAAAAAATGTCTGCTCCTCTCCTGGTGCTCTGTTCCTGACCATGGATGCAGCACCAGTGAGGACTACAAGAAGCATTATTCTTCTAGGGACAACAGATCTCCTGGCACCCCTTAAAATATAATAAATGTAGCCAAGACAGAGGGAAAGTAAAAAGTTGTTGTCTATCAGGTACCATCTCTCCTGCATCACTCATTTGCTCATTTTAGTTTAGAGATTTCATTATTAAATTTCACCAGCATGTATGTACTCCTTCTCAGAAGGAGGAAAAAGAAGTCAGAGCAGCTCCAAGGAGCAGTAAGTGCTCATGTCTCTCCCAGCATAAATCAGGGCTGAAATCCTTTGGGTTTATGTGAATTAGAGCCCTGAACAGAGCTGAGTTGATCAAAGTCTTGGTGTAGACACAATGGTCTTCTTCATATCCAGCAGCATCACATCACTGTGCTACAGCCTTAATCCACAGACCACTAGGGCAAAATGCTGCTTCTCACTCACCTTTGGGAGACTGGGTTTGGCTTTGAAGTTCTTATTTCGCCTGGGGAGATAATAAATGGCTCAGGTTAATCCACAGTACAACTGTGGAATGGAGTTTATGAAACCAGCCCTTCCAAATCCCCCTGAGCAGCTGCAGCCCCTAGCTGGCACTGAAATGGGGCTGCCCCTGCATACTGCAGACTGAATGTATCCAGTTAATGGATAGGTTGATAGGTTACATTGGAAAGCTTGGCATGCTGGGAATTTGGGATGAGCAAAGAAGCCAAGTCATAAAACGACTGACCAGCCTCCTACTTCTTTCCAAACCTCATGTTCATTCCAGCCACCCTGGGATGCTCCCTGAACCTTTGAGGAGGTTGCAGTGTGAATCATCAACATCACCTGCTCAGATAATTTACATTTGAAACTTATATGATGCTAAAAGTGTGACTGCATTACATGGCTGCTGTATCTCCAGACTGGTGTGACCAGCAGGTTTGTTCCTTGTCTTCCCTTTGTCTGCCATTCTGAATGAACGAGACAAGTTAAATCAGACATGTCAAATGTACTGGGGCTGCTTTGACCCAGCTGGGAAACACCTCCAAGTCTACTGGGCACCCTGAGAGTTTTATATCCTGCCTATTTACATCCCCCACACTACCCATGCTGCTCATTATGCTCCAGGAGTAAAGCCCAGATCCCCCCACTGGGTACTGACATGAGGATGCCATGGGCCCTCTCCAGCAGTTTGCTGTTGGTGGCGTTGACAAATATTCCATCTTTGTCCAGGAAGGTGCCAGGGCTGCCAAGCCTGTTGTGCCTCATCCCCATCCGGCCATTCCAACCAACTGCATAGGCATCCCTGAAACACCATTAGGAAGAGATAAAAACCACAGCTTTATGATAAAAATAGATCCTAAAATGACCCATTGGTAGAAAATGAGCTGCTGCTTTTTTCTTTCCACTGTTCATTCACTCCCATGGTGTGAGTCCCTGGTGCCAGAGAGCACATGAAGCCATCATTTACTAAAGCACCTCTCAAACATCAAATATTCACAAAAGGAACAAATTATCAGCAGGACAATAACAGCTTCCAGCTCTCCCAGACAGAAATCTTGAGTCTGCAGATACCTCTAGATACCTTCAGTGGTCTGAAGGATACGAGGTCATGACATCTGTGCTGACTCTGTCTCCTCAAGTTCACACAATCATGCCATAAGGAAAGGAAAAAGGAAATCTAATTTGCAATACACTCATTATTTGCCACAAAGATGGATGTTAGCCCCAGATGGATGGGTGGGTTGACCCAGAATCACTCTCTGGGACCTGATTACAAATCAGTCACCCAATTTGGTCCCCTCTGCCATGGAGCATAACTGCTGTGGTCGCCAGAAATGCTCACCTGGCTTCAGAATGGCTAAAGGGAAGGAGGAGAGGAACCAAAATCCTCTCTTGGAGGGATGTAAGTGGATACTTGACCAAACTACACATCAGGACAAGCATTTCCAGAGATGAAGAGTCTTCCAGTGGTGTCTGAGGGACATTAAGCCTCTTAATGGGCAGCACCCAACAAAAATTCTTTTGGCTTGGTGGGTTTTTGGTGGTTTGTTGGGGTTTTAAAATACTAATTTTTTTATCAGCCTTGCAGAAATCATCATACAAAATAAAAGCAATCTAAGGAAGGATGTGGGGGCTGCAATGCTCCCCCCTCCAAGTTATCTCAGACAGGAGGAAAAGGAACAGGAGGAGACTCCAGGCTGCACCAGGTCATGAGGATGCTGAAGGTCATGGTGGTTTAAACATGGCCTCAGGCACCGACCACTTCTGAGGTCTGACAACAAGGCAGTCCTTTGCCTTAAAGCCCTGATTTGGAGGAAAGGCAAATCTCAAGTGCCACATGGAAATTAAAATAAAAAGGAAGTAAAGCTGTATGTTCAGCCAGCTCAAAGCCTGGAGCCAGATACTCAGAGCAATGTCACTGCACTGCCTCATCTGAGCACTTCCCAAATTCCTTCCTGATCCTATTAAATCAGCATTTTGACATGGACCACTATTATAAGGAGGGATTAATCACAGCAAAGTAAAACCCCTGGCTAAGTGCTCCAGAACCTGCTTTCTTAAGCATTCCATTCACAGATTGTTAGTGAGAAGCCAGAATATCCAAGTGATCCCCCCTATTCCCCTTTCTTCTCTTTACATCTCAGGTACCATCCACCAAAACCATCCTGTTCGCAGGTGGGAAAAAAAAAATCACCAGTTGACAGGAACCACTAAAGCTCCACAGCAACTTCTGGGATGTACAACACCATTAATCCTGGCCTACCTCTCTGGCAAACACTAGAAATGCCCATGCGGCTTTGAAAAACCTCAGAGATAAAATGACAGCTCTGTTTGTTATGGACACTTTAGGATGGCTAAGTTCACATGCCAACAGATGCAGGCTTTTGGTACTTTAGGGTCAATCTCCTCACTGAGCCCAGCCAGCTGTTTCCAGACCAACACCTGCTCAGACACCCTTGCGCATGAAAGCTAGTGAGCACAAACCAGCAGGATCCCAACCAGCCCAAGTGGTTTTGGTTAGGCATGGCCTGGCCTTCATTTCTCAGCAGCTGGGGAAGGCACTTGGAATGCTCTGCTGAAGCCTGATCTCCCTTCCAGCATGTGCAAGCCACTCGTCCACTTTTTTCTGAGATCAGAGGAGAGCACTTGGCTCCCTAAACCCTCCACAGTGACTTCCTGAGTGATGTCATGCCTCAAAATTGCTTTTAGAAACAGGCCCCGAGCTATCCTGTAGGTTGGATGCACAACCAGACTTATCAGCAACCACATGATCATGACATGGCTTTGAAAGCAATTCCTGTTTAATTTGGAGCTGTAAATTGCTTGCCAGTCGATCTGCTGGGAAGCTGCTAAAGCCAATCTCTCTTCCAGACGTGTTACCTGCACTCCTGTGCTCACCTCCTCTTGCTCAACAAGTGCCATTTACCTAAAATACCAATATTCATCAAGTGTGACACGATGTCCAAATCAAAAGTGGCTGCAATGAAAGGGATCAAAATCACTTGCCTGCTCTGAAAGCACAGGCTGGACCTTGGAAATCTTATGAGACTCCTGGTCTGTACTTCCAGAAGGGGCAAAGGTGACATTTAGGGACCCCTTACTGATGATGCCCAAGGGAAGCGAAAATCACGGACCATGCCATCGAGCCACCACAGGAAGAGGAACACAGGAGTCAGGAAAACTCCAAAAGCACTTTTTCTGCAAATAAAGGCTCAGTTTGAGGATGCTGGTAGGACACAGCTGCTGGGGATGAGGAAGGAAAACACAGTTCCTCAATTCCGGCTGTTTAAGCTGACTTGTCTGCTGTGCTGGCATGGGTTAAGCCACATAACCAGAGCTGACCACACACTGAACTCCACAGTAAATAAAGACATCCTCCTCCTTGCCTGGGTCAGGAAGAGTTTCCCTGCATTGGTGTTTCCAATGCCCCTTTGCTGAGATAATTGAAATATTTTGGGCTATGAAAATGTTGGCAGCCCCAGCTCCCACACTGAAGTGCTCCAAAGCTGGAGTTGGGCAGTCAAGAAAAGCCCTGTCCCAGTTCATGGATGTTCCTCACATGCCAATGGTTGGATAGAGAAACTGCAGGAATCCTCTTATCTACAAGGGAAGATCTCCAAAGGAACAAAGTTTCACATTACGTTATCTTGAGGGAAACTTGCACAATCAGAGGTGCTGGAAACAGGGAACGTCACCTCTGGAGTTGCTTCAAGTGTCACCAAGGACCGACTGTCATTGCAACCCAACCCATCAGAGCCCCAGCAGCTGCAGCATCATGAGAAAGGAAAGGAGGGGGGCAAAGATTGAGATGAGGACAGCCAGGGTTGCATCACCTTCCCAGGACAGGGTGGCACTGCTTGTACCACCTGGATTTCTGCTCAAACTTGAGAAGTGGCACAAATCTATGAATTCAATCCCACCATTTTAAGTAAATCCCATCCTCTCTAACCACTGAAATGGGCTTGTAATGATGTGAGAACATTCAGCTCTCCTTCAGTAGGGTGCCTCTGCCTCTCTCAAAGGGGAAGAATTCAGAGGAAGGAGGACATTCTATTCTTGTTGGCACTCAGATACTCATGTGGTGGACAAAACCAGGCAGAAGAAGCCACTTTTCTTCCCCTAGGAAAAAAAGGAACGATGTGTATCTAATTTTTGTTGTGGCTGTTTGGCATTAAAACCATTAAAAATGAGCCTTCATAATATCCTTGAAAAATATTTAGTTTTGTATGGAAGGGAAGCCACTGAGATGCAAGGACTGATTTAATGAACACATTTCAGGAGACAGACTCAGACTCCTCCTGAGTTGTTCTGGGCTTCTCATTAACGTCAGAGCTGCCATAAAGACACATCTGGATATGTGCAGCTCCAAGCAGTGGTTGTAGGAGCTGAGGGTGCTCCTATCACTTCCTTCCCCAGCACACACCTGCTGAGAGGGAAGCAGAGAGGCACCATACGCCTTTGGAGGGGTACTAGGAAAATCAGACCTCCTGGGATGTGTGGAGGGATAGCACAAGAGTAGCTGGGAAAAGGATCAGTGCCCAGACATGCCATGGAAATGAAGACTTTGGCTTCACAAGCAAGTTAATTCTGGAATGGGGATGGAGAAGGCTTTGCAGAAGAGGCACAGATCTATATCTCAAGTGTAGACCTGAGTCTCATTCAGTAGTTGCTTAAATGGTCAGAAACTTCAAGGAAGAAATTAAAAATAAAAATGTACGTAAAATCTTCAAAAATCAATCAATTTTGAAGCAAATGTGCTTTTTTCTCCCTGAAAACAAGCAAGCACTTGGCAAAGTATCATCTCAAACCCCGTACCCTCCAGGTTTTCCACATTCCCAGGTACCTGGAGCCACCATATGCTGAATGCAGTTCTGCACCCAAACCTGTCCTCCTTAAATGACTATTTCCTTGATATTAGCACAATAATTCATTTAAAAAAGCTTCTTATCCCCTTGTACACCCACCATCACCAACTGCTGCTTTTGACACAAGGAAGTTGCTTTCCCTGCCTGCTGTTTCACCAGGAAAGGTGTTTAGATCTGATCACACAGCAGAGAAAGATCAAAGAGAGATCAGATTGATAGGCGAGATGGGACAAATGTCAATACATTTTTTAGGTACAGACAGTGCTCTCCCATCCTGGATTCCTGGCAATGCCAAGATAAAAGCAGAAGCCTTACCGTGGGCTCCTCTCGTTGATGGTGTTGACTCCCTGGAGGTCTGAGAGCGGTGTCCTCGGGCTCTTCCGAGTGATACCTGAAGCAGCACATGAAGAAGATGTTTCCAGCTGGCTCATACCCAACAGACAATTAGCAGAGCCATAGCTGAGCCCTGACTCTGGCGTGGAGCAGCACAGACATGTCCTGGCACATGCCGGGTGCCAGGGATGCCATCGCTCTCCTGTCCCACCTCCCTGCCACAGTCATCATCACCCCTGTGAGTAACACTGTTTGCTCCAGCCTCTCATTCCCCTCCCACACACCCACGGGGTGTTTTAGGGACATGCTGTCCCAGCTAGTCCCAGGGAAAGAGCTGATGGAGGGGGAGCAGCCACTGATGTCCTCCATGTCCAAGAGATTCCCAAGTTTTCCACTGTGCGTGGGATAACTCAGCTGCATAGGCAAAACACCTGGACATAATTAGAATGCTTGGAAAAATGGTCATATATATTCCTTAGACACTTCTCTCCCTCTCTCCAAATATATGGACATGTGCAGCAAGTAGGAAATATTTTATATACTATTTTATCAAGGCTTGATTGCCTATTGAGCAATCCTTTGACACCTAGAATAATTTATTTATAATAAAATATATCTAATGAAACAATATATTAAATAAAGTATCTATTTTGTATTCAGCCAAGGAAGCTGAATGAAGCACATGGTTACAGTAACAGCTGTTATCTTCCCTGAAGTGGAAATGTTTTGTAACCAAGTACTTATGAAGACAGGAGACAATTTTTTTAAACAAAACACATCAAGTCACCAAACCACGGAAATATAAAGATCTGATAATGTGGAGTTTGACATGAAAACAGCTGCGCAATTTTATAACTGCCTCAAAATCACTGCTGTGAGACAAGAAAAATCACAGCTCGCACCTCAGCATGGGGAAAATATGTTTTATTCTACTCTGAGACATCTACCGTGGGAGAAAAAAAAAGGAAAAAAAAAGCTTTCTAAAAAGAAAAAAGTCTACACTACGGTTTGTAGCAGGACAGGAGGAAGCAATGGTGTGTCCCCTTCTCCTCATACTTATAACTCCACTATTTCATGCAAACCAGGTGCTGAGCTCAAAGGCATCCTGGAGATTTTTTATTCTGGAAGATGAACACAAAGCAAATACGCTGAGACCTGAGCCCACCCTGCTGTTCTGAGCCTGGATTTCCTGAGGAGAAGATGAATTCCTACCAAAGTCAATGGCGACATCCCTTTAAGGAGACATTTACCACCCTCCTTGCCCTGTTAAAGTGATGTAAGAGCTCATCTTGAAGCTGAACAGGAGAATCTGTTCATCTTGAATTGGGCAGGAGATCCCTGAAAAGGCTGATGGTCCACCTGATTAAGGTTTGGCATCTAAAGGTGCCCAGATATTCTGGAAATGTCAACAACAAAAAAAAAAACAACAAAACTTTGAGGGTGTGCTCAAATCGGTCATCTTTGAACCCTGCCTGTGCTCCAAGGCAGGACCAACCAAATCACTCCTGCTGAGAAGGTCTGGCCTCTCCAGCATTGGAAGTTTCTGGAAAGGAAGGCAGGTAATGCATCTGAGTGCTTAACAATATCCAAGCTCAAAACTCTTTCCAATCTGTCTTTTTGCCATTTAAGCCATTTTTTTGGTTGTATTTCTTGTCCTAGGAGTGTTCTTGTACCTCTTTCAAGACTGGCATTTGTGTGGATTTAGAGCACAGAAACCCAGTTTTAAAAAGGGAAAAATTGGAATAACCAGGAATCTACTTAACAGGTTGCACCAGTATTTTGTACAGCTAGTTTTAGACTAAGAAAGCACCTAATGTCTAGCTGGATCTATTTTTAATATAGATTAAATTAATATACTTTAATATGTCTGGATCCTCCCCTGTTAAGGCCCAGAAGGCTTTTCTTGTCTAAAGGAGTCCATGAAAAATGGGATTTCACTGGTATTTCCAAGATTTTTTTAAAATATCTTTTTGGAGCAAAATCTGTCTTCCTACCCTTACCTGCACTCCCCAACAAAGACAGAAAAGATCCAAAACACCTTCCAATCCAACAAGTTGAGCTGAAGTAATGAAAACAAGATTGTATCAAATTATCCCAGCATCCACGCCTCGCATTGCTCAGGAAAAGGGAATTTCTATTTCAGGCTTTCAGGTAACAGCTGCAGTTAAACTGCATCATGGTTCTGCCAGCTCAGCACCTTAAGTGACTTGTTGATTAGCACAAGTTAAAGAGAATTTCTTTAGATACACCAAATATAAAGACTTTTCTACATTGTGCCATCACTTGGCTCTTAATACAGCCAAAAAAAACTGTCATGTTGATGTAGCCCCTTTCCTGGGAAATAAGGGGGATTTTTATAAATAGAAGGTAAAAAGGTCTTAGATTTCAGCTGGTGAGTCGCATGTGGCCTTGAGAATTGTGTATGGTGAATATGGGCTATTAAATTGGAGGAACTGAAACTCAACAGGAAAGAGCAACGTGTGAGTGGCAATAACCTCTCACTCCCTTCATCCACCTCAGACACCAGCCTCATCTGGTTTACACTTTGGCCAGAAAATTATTCTGATTTTTCAAGCATATTCTCTTTCCTTCAGCCGGAGTATTTTGGAAAGAAGGACTGATTTACCTAACAGGCCTTTGCCAAGGTTGAGAAGAGTTCTGGATAATCCTCATCTACTCCCTAAGGATGAATGCCAACCAGCAGAGCTCCAGTCTGCAATCAGAGGTTGTTTAAAACCAGTGCCTTTTCTGGAGGAACTGGTGGACTCCACAGCATAAGGGAAGCAGCTGATGGTAAGGAAAAGGCAACCAGTTGGCTCCAGAAGCTGAATACCAAGAGACCTACAGGGAATCTCAATAAACTTATCAAACCGATTTGTTTTCTCTCTTTGTTCAGAACTAATTGCACAGTCCAAGACAAGGAGATGACCTTAGTTTCTGTCTCAAGGATGACATGGATGTATAACCTCATCTGACTTGTGGGAAAAGCTGAGTCCCTAGGGCCAAGCTCACCTGTGGGGCCCAAAACCTGATGGATCCTGAACTGGAATGTTACACACGCTCCAAGCCCACTGCAGCTTGCCAAGGCTGGGAGCCTGGGGAAGCAGGAGCACACCCCGTGGGAAGATAGGAAGGATCTCTGAATGCAGAACAAGAATTACTAGTTTGCCTGGTCAGATGCCAATTCACAAACTGTGGCAATGCTCTTCTTAGACCCATTTGTTGGATTTATCCTAAGAGATCCCAAATTGTGTGGACTAGTCTGTATTAGTGAGGCTTTGAGGTGTTGAGCTCAACCTTCAGATAAACTTCTTGGTTCCCACTAAATTAAAGTTCCAAGTATCTCTTCAGTTGTATGAATTTCCTTTTCCCCACCTAACAAACTGCAAACGGAACCCCCCCAAATCTCCCATATTGCTCAGCCAACTTAAAAATGAAAGTTAAATGGATTCATTAATTGCAAGTAAAATTACTCTGCTGCTAACTATCTTCTTTTCCAACAGTTTCTTAGTAGTATCAGTAAGGTCATTTGGTACAACAACACTTAATAAAATCTAAAATCAAGTAAAATTTACTATCACTCCTTTATATTTTCTTATAGCAGTTTGGATAGCAGTGTTGGGAACTTGTAGAGGAAAACAATGTAGTTAAATTAAGAATAAAAGCCTAAATTAAGACCTGAACCATCACTGGTCCCCCAACCACATGTGCTGCAGGAAGCACAGACATCTGACAGAAGGTTTCTAACAGGAAAACCATATTTATGAAGATTTAACATGCACCTACTGTACTTACCGAGCTCAGCTCTACAGAAAAAAAGGTCACTTCCACTTACACCTAAATTTCATTAAGTTCTAAGCAAGGGCTGAGGCTTTGCCCATGCAGAGCAGCTCTATTTCTGTCAGCTTTAACACGCAACATGAAGGAAGAGAATAATGGTAGGAAAATAATATATCTAAACATGAGAGTACCAAATATCTATTTAAATATAAAAACAAAATAGAGTAGTGCAGGCAAGAGTGTTCATGTTGTCATGCAGGATGAGTTTATTACATGACAGAGGAGTGAAGATGAAGAAATGGAGACCAAGTGCATCATTCCGTAAAATAAAATTGATAATGCCTCTGTTTTAAATAAAAGCCCTGGCAGACAGTATTTTCACAAGTTAAAGATATTTCTGAAGTCCAATGAAATCCAAATTAAGTTAAATTCCAGCTGTACCAGCCCTGTATCAGGAATATTCTTTGTTCATGTCAGTGTGTAAACAGGGAAATTGCCAACAAAATGATTTTTGCGAGATCTCAAGAGGTATGGGTTTGCTTTTAATTTGACTCTTCCAGCTCTGCCTAATCATTTCCCAGTAGGCTCAAAACTTCTCTAAGGCAGCTGGTTTGATCATGGAGGGTCCTCAGGCACTGATTTTTATCCTTTCTACATGGAATGCACCTGGTTTCCATTTCTGGACGTGTGAGTGTGGTATCAGAGGGGAGGGCGGGTGGTGGAGCCTTACTGTACTTCTCCTCCTTGCATCTCTGCAGGATCTCTAAGCTCCTCTGATGAACTGGGTGGTGGAGAAAGCTAAAACTATCCACACTTTTCAAAACCGCACATGGCACTGCATCATCATGCCCTTTGGAAGCAAAATAAAAACAAACAAAAAAAAATTGAGAGAAGAGAGAGATTTTATAAGCAGAAATCAGAGAGGGGAAGGAATAAGCCCTAAGGAGCTCAAGGGTCACACGTTTTTCTGCTCGACACAATTTAACTGTGGTTTCCTCCACACAGCACTGTGGCATGGCAGCAACGGGGCTGGACCACATCCCAGGCCCAATTATAATCCTCATTAGACAGAGCATAAACACTTAATAATCACTCTAAGATTATTTGGGCAAAAAGAGGATTATTTGATAAATCTTTACTTTTAGTAACTTATTTTTTAAATCCTTTCCATGCCTCTGCCCGGTGTTACCCATAAATCCCTGTCTAGATGCTCTATGACACAATCACTTAGAATTCTCATCTTGAATCCCAGTGCTCCATTTTGCTCAGATTTTGGCAATTAAAAGGAAAAATATAAATTATGCGCATTAAGCACCATTTTCATACTCCCTGAGGGCAGAGAACACAGAATCTGGAGTTTGGCAGGATAGGTTTGAGTTGGAAAAAACCATCAATGTGTGGCCAAGAGGACTTTTGATGGCCCAGCTGCGAGCAACAGTGTGGAGGAGAGGTGACACCAGTGACAATGTGCCAACACACAGTGCCTCTCTGTCACTGCTGGCCAAGTCCAGGATGTGCCACACTCCCAGTGAGGCGTGGGGAGGTCACCGTGGAGTCACTTTGTGCCAGCATCTATGGGAGCATTTCATATCAACGCATCAAACCATGGGACTGATCTGAATTTTCCAGGAACACTGTCAAGGGGTGTCCTCCTCACCTTAACACCAGTGAGACTTCAAACACCAAGCTTCTGGTTGCTGTCACCTTTATTTGGCAAATGCAGACTTTTTTATTGATTATTTTGAGGGCAATGGGGTTTTTTGTGATCAGCTTGAGCAATCAATCTGCAGAAGCCAGTGGGGATTATTTTTAAGCAGGAATTACCCAAGGAGCAGCCCTTGTTGGCCAAATCCAACTGCAGAGCCCATCAAGGACAGGGATAGCCTCAAGACCACAAAACTTTCATAAGAGAAAGGATTTAGTCCAGCAAAGCCAAGTCTCTGCAGTCTAGTTTGTATGAACAGCACTATTTTTTCCACTTACCACCATTTCCATTCTAAGTTTTTGCTAAGAATTAGAGGATTTTGCATAATAATGTGTATTGATGTATGTGTATTTTGCATAATAAATGTGTATTGATGACAGCAAAAAAAAAAATCAATCAGCCGATTTTCTTTCCTAAACAGCTTGACAGTGTTCCTTCAATGAAAGTTCACAAATAAATCTAGTTCTAACACACAGTTCTATCGGACCATTTCAATCCTTATTAATAAACTTAGTAATAAAAAGAATTAAAAATCAAATTATTGAAGAGTTCCACACTTCAGCTAAGTGCAGCTTGCCCGATCCTGGCATCTTTCATTCGAGGAGCATTGGCAGTAAGAAGCATCTCTTGGGCAGAACACAAAGGTACAAAAGAAAATTCACAGTGACACCACTTTGCTGCTCTTCACCTTCAAGTTAACAAGGACAATCACACAATCACCAAAAGCTGCACTAGGAGGGTATCAGGAACACAAAAAAAAGAAGAGCCCCAAAGCCAGCAAGAAAAAATGTTGATTATCCTTCCAGAAGCATCTGCTTGGCATGGAGGAGACAGCCAAAAGGATGATGTGGAAAGGATGCAGAGCAAAATTTCGCAGAGCTGCTTAGACATAAGCAAGGGATTTTTCTGGAAAATCCCTGTTGGATCTTGCAAGCGCAAAAGCACGAGAGAGCCAGTTGGTGTTCAGACAAAGAGTGCAAAGAGCTTTTAATTAAAAGAAGCACCTTTTGGATATTTCCCTGCTCCCTCACTTCACCTGCCTGACGGATGGGGAAAGGACCTCAGAAAACAAGAACGGGAAGCACATCTTGAAAAAATTTCTGTACAAATATTAAGTGTGCGCATGTGGATGATTGTGTGAGAGAAGCTTTTCTTACTCTACCGTCATTTTGTCTCCACATCTGTGGGCAGGCAGATGCTCAAATCAGGCTAATTAAAGCCATCAAGGTTTGATAAAAAACAAAATCAACCTCAAATATGTGCTGCCTTTGGTTCTTTGCTTCTATCAAGATGGGAGAATTTTAGTGATACTTTGATAACTCACAAATGCTTTCTGCCATAGAGGCAAAAGCATCAATTTGGGACTTTTCTGCATTATTTTGGAGAGAAGGGAATTCCAGCATCTGGCAGTGGATGCATCATGCTACACCAACCCATTGCACTGTCCTGACACTGGCTGAGCCTCCTGCCCATGCCCACCTCTTCCTCTTCCACAGCCACCTGCTTTGGTGACAGGATTTTGGAGGACGACAATGGAACGGGGAATGGGTTGTAAGGTCACACCAACCAACTGGTGGTGATCTCACCTTGCTAAGTGTGACCTAGGCAAAGTCAGAATCCCAGAACAGTTTTGAGTTGGAAGGGACCTTAAAAACCACCCAGTCCCACCCCCTGCCATGGGGAGGGACACCTTCCACTAGAGGTTGCTCCAACACCTGCCCAACCTGGATGGTCATGCTTGGACATGGCGGCTAGCTCTCCAAAGTGGGCAAGGACTGGCTCTACCACTGATTGTAGGCTAAGTTTTTCCCACAGATAAGGTGTACCTTAGTATGGAATTTAGTTTTAGGTCATCACCTCCCATTAGTATTGCCTGTATAATGGAGACTTTCTCATGACTTTTTCCTAATTTGATAAAAGTTCAGGGTATAAATGATCTGAGGATTGTTGGTAAATTTCAGACAAACCTCATCCGGCTTTCTGAGGGGTTTGTTTTTATTTTGACTCAAAACCCAAAGGGTACAAAGCACAAAGCCATTTGAATACAGGCTAAAGGACATGGACAGATGATGGAGCAGACTACGAAAAGGTTTAGAAATTCAGCCATCACCATGTATTACTTAATTTTGGTATGGAAAGAGAAGACGATGCAAGAATTGAGTCTCAGAATTGTCTCAAGACCTCCTTGACTCATCCAGTTTATATATATATCTATAAAATCATAGCTATATATTGAGATATATATATACATACATATATATATATATATATATATAAAAAGAGAGCTATAAGCAAGTTACTGCTACGAACTTCAAACTGAAAAGCAGGAGTGAGGAGACAAGCACAGCAGTGCACAGGACCAGCTGCCAGACACAGAAAGTGAAGCAGGGCTTGAAATCAGCTCTTACTTCCCGAGATTGGGTGATTTTTTCTGATCTTCTGGATTACATCATTTGAGCTCAGCCTGGGGTTTATGCAAGATGAAAATGCAAAGATGGATTTTGGAAGCTACCTCTTTGGAGTGGCTTTTCTCCCAATGCCAAACATCTTTGGCATCTCCCTCTTTGGTTACTCTATCCAAAAGTGCTGCCTTGAGGTGCCAGACAGACCCAGGCTCATGAGAATCAGCTCTTCTCTTACACAGAGGTGTCAGAGGAAGAACCTCAAGAGCTGAAAGTTGACTTTGCCTCTTGCTCTTCTTGGGATTTGCGCCCAAGAAAATGATTCTTTCTGCTTGAAGAGCTTGCATCCCTATGTTCCTTGTCCCAGGCTCCCTCACTCTCCAGGATGCAAACCTCACTGATTACAAAGTAATTCATGATGCAGCTCTGCGTTTAATTTTAACCCAGCTGACATTTTCCCTGCCGAGGCTCTAATTCCATCATGGATTTCAAGCCCTCTTGTGCCCAGAAATGAATAGTAATAGCTTGTACCCGTCTTTCTGAAATTGCTTTATGCAGAGAAATGGTCTAAAAGCACAGTCAGGTCTTGCCTGCCACAGCATGATGATGCACCATCACTTTCCTTTAATTTAATGCCCCCGTGATCCGTGGTTCTGGATGACTGCAAAGCCATGAATTTTGCTAGACAAGAGACATGCTCTCCTGCAGCTGAAAGGGTGAACAGCTTGTAAAATGATAGGAAGTTTTATGGCCTTTTTTTGTTTCCAGATGTAACTAACAGTCCAAGAATTATTGCAAAAATAATCTGCCTTTTTTGCTGGATAATTTGTATGTCTCTGTTTGAATGACTTGGGTTTTTCTATCCATGCATCCTACAAAAAGGAAAAATTAAAGCAGCAGTAAAATGAAAATATTTCATTGTGATACGTTAAAATCCAAATGTACCTTTAAATGTGGCTTCTGCAAAAAATCTACCTGTTATTTCAACGAGTTTTTTAATAGACTCCTAAAAAGTCGGGTTACTTAAAACAGCATAATAAAACATCAGACCCAGATTGTTGCTGGCAAACAGGCTCCAGCCCGGGTGATGGGCACACGTACCAGTTTTCTTCTCCACGTATCGTTTTCCAGCCTCCCTGAAGGCGACCATGGCCCTGAAGAAGGCCCTGAGGACAGCCCAGCGGAAAACAGCCACGGGATCGATCCCGATCATCCCGCAGATAAAGGCGTTCTTGCTGCTCCGCAGGAGTGCCACGATGTCCGGCCGCATGTGATCCGTGTTCTTCTCTCGGAAATCCTACGGAAGGAGGAGGAGAAAAGAGGAAAATAAATAATATCTACATGATACTCCAGTTAGGATCTTTCAGGCTATCTCTGGGCCAGCACAACTATTGAATCCTGTTTCTTTTTTCTCTCCTGCTCCCGTATCAGATACCTCTTTATGGATGTCATCTCTGATGCTTATCACGTGCATTTATTGCATCAGAAACATGGTGAGAGATTTGCAGCTGCAAATCCTGAGGCTGTTTCTCACACAGGCTCATCTGGCCACCGGAATTCCTTCTGCTAATCACTGGCATGAATAGAAATAGGGTCAACTTTGGAATCATACGCGTGGGATTCAAGGAAGTACCTGTGGCAGTGGGATGCTGAGACATAAGCACATATAACCTGTATTAAAATGGCTAATGATGAGGAAAACACAGGATTTTCTACACAAAACAAGCCCAGAAAGGCCACCAGACACCCAATTTCAGCTTGTCACTGGGCTGTAGCACTGAACTCACTGCACGTCCCTAAATTCTTCCCAAAATGCCCATGTGGAGGAGAACAGGAAGTCCCTGTCTCTATCACCTTTTCATTTCCCCAAACACTTTTCTCCTGACCCTCCCATCTTCTTGGGCCAAGTCCTCTCCAAAACCTCTCTGTGGAGCCTCTGAGGTTTTCCTCCCTAATCCCAGATTCAGATGAAAGCAACTGCTGAAAGCAACTGCTGGGGAACAGCTGGGTGACAGACCTTGACTCCGTACTTGACTTTGCCCGCGTAGTGTTTGATGATGAAAGCTGGCTCCATCACTGCTGGGAATTCAATGTAGGAGTTCCCTTCGTGTTGACGCTTGAATTTGTCCAGCAGCGTCTGGTTTGTGGCTTGAGGAAAACTGAGTGGAGAGAATTGAAAGGAAGAAGCTGTAAACGCAACGGGAAAACTTTTCCACTTCTTTCTTGGCCACAAAAGGGAAAACAGAGACATTCTGAGCTTCCATTTCTGTGTCTGCTTCAGCAGAGTCTCTTGGTAAGAGAAAGCCAACCCTCCATCCTCAAACTTCATGGAAATCTGCAGCATGGGGATGTATTTCAGAACTTTACCCAATTTAAGTTGTTCTATCCCAGTATATCACTGAGAGAGCATCACTGCTGGTCTTTTATCAATGAGACAAGAAGTGGGGGAGAAACCTGCAAGGCAAATGGTGGGAGAAGACCTCATGACCTTGGCCATGTGGATCTGAGGTGACTTCAGCAAAACCACCTGGCCTTTCCCTGCCTCTCACATGGAGGAAACTGGCATGAGCATCCAATGGGAGAACTGTTCTGCTCCAAAGTTTCCACACCAAGGCAGCTCCAGGAGCCACATGTTCACCCAAGAACTTCTCCCAAAACAGATGGATGTGACCAAGTATGCAAATCTGAGCTAAGTCCCTGATGGCCATGAAACTCTTTGGAAATGCAGCCCCTATGGACAAGTGTCCCCATGTCACTCTGGTTCAATTTTTACCAGTAAATTGACAAATCCTTATATCTCAATAACAGCACCTGCACATCCTGCTCTAACTCATGCACTTGGGTTCAGCACCTTCACACTGTCAAAACCCAAGAGACAGGGAAAGAAATGAAGAGAGAAGGAAAGGAAACCTTTTCCGTTCCCTTTAATGGAAGAAATTCTGGAAAGGAATTTTAATTATTATTTTTTAAGGCTTTTTGCTCAGCTGGCTGATTCTCCACTCTGTGTGTTGCTATCTCAAAAACACTATAAACACCAATCAACCCAGCGAGCCATTAGCACCTTTCTGGGAAGTTGTCTTTTTTCAGAAAACTGAAGGGTAAACACATTTTAACTGAAAAAAACAAGTATCATTTCCAAAGGCAGCATTTTCCTACTCACTTGCTTTCCTCATCCAGCAGATGGAGCAGCCCCGTTGGCTTCTTGCTGATCAGGTTGATGCAGCTGGAGTTGTCTATGTAGTCGATGTTGTGCCAGCTAATTCCTTCTGCTCTATATTCCTCCTAAAAAAAGTCCCACACAGATGACATAATGATGATTTGGTGCAAGCAAAAATAAAAGACAAAATCCAAAAGGTTTTATGGAAACTGGTACACCATTTATGAAAATAGACATCTCTCCTGTAAATACTCCATCAAATGCTTTCTGTGATTCCAAAGAAAAGGATAAAGAACCTCTGGAACAACCTGAAACAAAGCAAACCACAGAGCATTTCCCAATTTCAGATGCACCAGACGTTTGTTCGGACAGGGGGAGGCTGTGTGGGAGTCCAAGCCTGCCAAGGACATCCAGCATGTGTGGACTGCCCCTTTCCTACTCCTGGATTGATTCTAAATCACAGCAAAATTTAGGCTGGAAGAGACCTTAAAGCTCCTCTTGTTCCGCCCCTTGCCATGGGCAGCAACACCTTTCACTAGACCAGGTTGCTCTAAGCCCTGTCCAACCTGGCCTGGAACACTTCCAGGGAGCCAGAGGCAGCCACAGCTGTTCTGGGCACCCTGTACCAGGGCCTCATCACCCTCACAGGGATCAATTTCTTCCCAATATCTCATCTAACTCTGCCCTCTGGCAGTGGGAAGCCACTGTCCCTTGTCCTGTCACTCCAGGCCCTTGTCCCAGCTCTCCTGGAGCCCCTTCAGGCCCTGGCAGGGGTTCTGAGTTCTCCCTGGAGCCTTCTCCTCTCCAGGTGAGCATCCCCAGCTCTCTCAGCCTGGCCCCAGAGCAGAGAGTCTCCAGCCCTCAGAGCATCTCCATGGCCTCCTCTGGACTTGCTCCAGGAGCTCCACATCTTTCTAACATTGGATCCCATGGCTGGAGGCAGCTCTGCAGGTGGGGTCTCACCTGAGTGGGGCAGAAGGGCAGATTCTCCTGCTTTCCCCACACTTTGAGATCTGGGGGGTTTTGGGGTTCTCAGTGCATGTGGCTGGGGCATGTGGAACTTCCCATCCATCAAAGTGTCACAAAATTTGCATCAATTAATATTTAGTATTCAGTTGCTGGAAGGAAATTGTGGTAAAACATATTAAGTACACAGGAAAAGCAGCAAACCTCCCTTTCCTGCTCCCATATCTCCCACTATTAATGGCTGGTGCTGTATGGGCTAAAGAAGGGACCTCCAGCTGTACAAAGCCACTGCTCCAGGACCTGCAGAACTGCCACCCTCTACAGTAAAAGTGAGGATCTGTCCCCAAACTTAAGCTGAGGCAAAAAAAGCTATTCATTTTCCACCAAAATGGTTCTAACGCTTGCTCTCCTATAAAGGTTATATGTCCCTCCTCTGAGACACACTTGCAACTGGATTACCTGAAGAAGTCTTATGAAGAAATTATTTTAGGGCATGTAAGTGGAAGTAGAGTTTAAAAATCATAATTTTTATCATATGTTTGAGGACTTGTGACTCAGTGTCTAAACAGAGATACTGAACCATGCACCTTACTCCATGTGTTGGACAAAGTCCTACTGATCCAATTGCCTTTTTACCTCTCTATCACAGGACATTTTGAATGCAGAATTGAAGATAAAAAGGAAACAGGTTGCAAAATCCTAATAGGATGCATCTTTCTAATAATAATCAGATTCATTATTATTGCTGCCTCTGCCTTTATTTTTAATATGAGCAAACAACTTTAAAAAAAGTATGTCTATCCTCATCCAAAATTAACATGAACTCCTCAGATATTCTTAGAAATAAAGCCTGAAGAGCTTTGAGACTTTTCACAAGGAAATTTTTGCTAAAACAACCCCTAGAAGGTCTTGAATTCAGTATTGGAGACATTGTATAATCTTACAACAATACAGACAAATACAGACATGTGCTGCCTTAGAAGGAGTTTTTAACATCCCTAAAGCTTTGGGATTCAAAATATACAACATCCCAATGGGGAAAAAGTCCTGAAAATAAGAAATGGCTCTGCATTATGAATTTTGTTTTCTCCTTTTCTTTTTTAATATTTTACCTTCAGTTCATCCCAAGCAACGAGGACACAGCAGAACCTCACAACAACATTCTCAAGTCCCTGCTGAACTGCAGGCAATCAAAAATCACAGATTTGATTAAAACTCATGGCATTTTCAGGGCAGGCCAGGAAAAAGCTTCTATCCAGCAATCATAGGCTGCGTATTTCAGAGCAGGCATGAGCTGCTCCCGAGGGATTTCCCAGAGAGTCACTGGAGTCAGCACCATCCATCAACTGCCCGCTTTCAACAGCCCCTTAATGGAGTGCAGGGTCCATTAGGCTCAGCTTTGCCAGCGCAAGACTGGTCAGGAGCATGCAGAGAGCAATAAAACCTTGGTGTGATGAGCCAAGAGCAGCATTATTTCAGTGGTGACACATGGGGGTTACCAGACTTATTTATTTATTATCATGATTCTTTGTTGAAGTACTTGTGTTGGGGGGGCGGCTTTACATTTTTTTGCCCCCCCCCAAAAACACATAAATCATGTTGAGTTTTACATCTTCACACATCTAAGCTGAGAAACCATTCTTCTGCTCTAGAATGCCTCTAGATACACATAATTCCACATGGGACATTCAGCAGCTGCACAGCAAATGTGCTGTGGAACTCCTATGGCCTCACAAAAAAGCTATACTGCTGCTGAGATCAGTACAAAAGCACTCATCAGCAATGCCAGATATGGAGTTTTTTTAAATAGTCTAGTAAATGACCAAAAAAGACCAGAGTTCAAGTCTCTTCTCTGGACTAATTTTCGGCTGTTCCACAGACCTGATGGTCAGTCATTATGTCCCTCCTGGCCTCGTTTCCTTCAGCTGCAGGATTTTGGCTAATTCTCCCTCCTCTGCTCCTTTTTTCTCTGGCCTGGGTCAGAGACACTCACTCCCAGGCTCTGGGGTTCTTCCCTCCCTTCCATCCCCAACACAACCTGGCCCAATGAGAAGAAGGGATTCAGGTCCTCAACAAACAACCTTTTCCACAATAATTCAGAGATTTGCTCTCATTTAAAGACAGGCAGCAGGAACTGTTCCAGAGCAACTGCTCCAAAGGTTAAATGGAAATAAATTCCCCTTATTCCTTTTTTCCTAGTATTTTTCCAGCTTTTCATTTGGTTCCCTTCAGGATTTCAGCTCAAGAGATACAACTATGGCTTTGGGATGCCTGATGTAATTTCCGGGGCACTTGCTGATCTGCAGAACATCCTGCAGATTGTCCACAGAAAGACAGAAGCTATAGGATAAAATCACTGCTGTCTATTAATCTTAATTAAATTGCAGTTATTAATATTCCATATGACTCCTGTATTTGTCTTCTAATGACCATCTTCCTGCAGAATTCAGGAGACATCCTTAAAGGCTATTTCCAAAATATTCCTTCATCTCTGAATATGACAACAAAGCCTCTTCCATCCTTTGATGGATACAGGGTCCTGGAGCACAGGAATACTGGGAATTCCACTCAAACACATGAGGTTTTCATTTAACAAGACAAAAACAACATGAAACACTTTCAGTCCATTCAAACAAAACCCCCCTAAGCTGGAGGTTGATTAAAAATCAGCTTAAATTTATACCTTGACTTCAAACTAAGTTATGTTTAGGGGCACATTCAAATGTCCTGGAAGATCATCTTTATATAAAGAACCAAACTGTTGACATTACCACCATCTGCAAAAGTTTCTAGTGCAGTGAAGTCCACAGAGCCCCAGTTTTGGAATCATTACTTGCAATAAAAACGTGAGGATTTACTCCTCCCATCCCTGGATACCTGAAACCTGGTCTGCTGGAAAGCGAAGTGATCCAAGTTCACTGGAGAGAGGAGCACTGAGCTCCCAGACTTGGCGAAAGAAATGGAGCAAAGAACTGAAAAAAGACATTGTTTTTTTTCTTAAAGCCTAGCAGCTCCATATTTTCATTTAACTATTGGGTGAGATACTACAGATTGTTCTCCAGGTGACCTCTATGGACTCCACAAGGAGATTCCCACTTCCCAAGTGGGAATCCAGAAACAGCTTTGCTGCCCTAAGCATGGAGAGAGACATTGGCAATGTGTCAGCATGAGGTCACTGAAGGGATCTGAATAAAACACAGTTTATGATGTTCAAATATATTAAAAAAATATATAAAATGGGGATGCAGACTTTGAAATGCACATGGAATATGAGAGTAAATCTTTACTCTCATGCAGTGTTAGCTGAGGCAAAGCACTATGTAAAATTTGGGGTACCAAACAGAATGGGGCACAATATCCAATATTTTGAAGTAAGAAAATTACTGGAACTCTAGGAAGAGGGAGCTGTTAAAGCTCTGTAAAGAGAAAACTCTGCCTGCCTACACTGACCCAGAGCACAAATGCTGTCCATGGCACAGAATAATGAATTTAAAATTAAAACACACATGCTGAGCATCAGGAAAACCTTCCCAACCAGGCTGCAAGGCCTGATGGAAACCCTCCTGCTAGGAGCAGAAATATCCTGTAATTTTATAGTTGGAGTTGCTGAGAACCAAGTCCTGTTATCTCTACAGGAGTGGTGGACCAGTTCTGTTATCAGGACTTTATTTCAGTGCTGAACTGAACCAAAACACTAATCCAGGGAAGAATTAAAGATTTCTTTATCCTGAGTGGGATACCCACAAGCCCAACAAAATCTTGTTGATTTCTTCTTGGAGATGCTGGAAAATGTCTTTACACCTCCACATGAGTAATCATCAATTACTCTGTATCCAGCCACAGTCATCAGTAAACAAACCCAAATGCTAAAAAAAGCACAATTAGGAGAGAAAAAGTGAAACATGATTTTTAAACTCACACTTATCTAGATATGATATTTGTGATAAATATGATATCTAAATAAGATATCTAAACTCTCCTTGGAGTGTCACAGTCCCTGGGTGCCGCTGCTCCCCAAAATCATGTGGTAAAATTCAGAGGTGGGGAGGGAGAGACCAGGGGCTTGAAAAACTTCAGAGAAGAGGAAATGCAGAGATTAAATGAAACAGGAGACGTGATAAAAATACGAAATAAAAAGCATAATAAATTCCCCATCTGTCTAAAAGCACAAAACTCAGGGTTTGGGAAATTCAAATCAAAAGGTGGTGAAAAGTCCCACCTAAAGATAAAGGTTTTACCATGATATGTGAAATTTGTTGCCCTATCATGGGATATTAAAGATACAAATTTTCCCATGATTTAAACAGGTCTGGAGGGCTTTGGGCATCCATCCACACATCCTGCAAGCCAAAAGCCCTGAAAATCCCTCAGTGTTTCAGTGGCCTGGAGGCAGATGTCTTATCCCACAGGGATATTGCCATTAGTCACGGTGAGAATTGAGAAACAGCCTCAAAAATAAGATTCACAAACCCCAAGAGCAGCAGAAACCTCCACCAACTCATCCACCTCCTCCCAGGCAGAGCTAGACCAGATCCAGGAGTTTATCTACTCCAGCCTTTCCCTGCTGAGGCATAGGAAAACCTTGTTTACACAATGAAAATTCCCAGATTAAAGTGAGAAATCAACTGAAAAATCCCTTTTCCCAGTGTAACTCCATGTGGGAACATTTCCCATTGCAGTCCTGTCATAAAAACTCGTGTAATCCAGAGCCACACGATCAACTTTTGGATGTCTAAATGTATATATTTGGCATAAAAATTCCCGACTAAACAGAAGGGTGTGAAATTCCTCTCTTCTTGCCTTGAACACCATCTGCTTCAGCTTCAGGCTTCTTTGCAAAGTGAGAAACTAGGAATTAACTCCCCTTCCACATCTCTCACCATTCCTAGCTGAACTCCTCAGTTTAAAATAATCCCCAGTTATTTTCGTATGTTAAAAGGGGTCGTTGTTATATGAAAAATTAAAGGACTTAAACCTCAAAAAAACTCTTTTCTGGCTACATATGGACACATTTGCATCCTAAAATCCATCCTGGGGCGCTTGGGAATATTTGTCCAGAGCTGGAAATAGCAACAAGGTGGGAGAATCTCTCCCCTAAGGATTCATCCATCCAGGCATGAACACATCCCATGGAGGTTTAATTGCTTGTTCAGCAAATGGGCACTGAGAGCCCAGCCCAGCAGAATCATCCCAGCATAAACTGATGATTAAAATGAATTTGATACCATAAATCCATGGGATGTGGAAAGTTCCTAAATGAGTGAGACCAATGTCTGGTCCTTAGTCTACTGCAGACGGGGTGGATGCCTCGAGTTCCCAACATCCCTCCAGGAAAAGATGCTGAGGCTGATGGTTTCATTTAGGAATGAGGATTTTTATGTTTGTTCTCAGTTTCAGTAGAAAAGGAATTTATAGACACAGACATAAGTATAAATATATAACATATTTTTTAACCATGTGCTCACAGACACGACAAATGTAAATACTTAACCACATTCTCTACGAATACATGATCTATAAACAGGTTTTTAAGGCCCCCTCTGTCCACTATAACATGAGGCAGTGCAGGGGAGCTGATGAGCCTTCCCTTGAAGCCAAGGTCCTCTTTGAGTTGGTCTCCTTCCAGGTCATTATTTCAGCAGCTCCTCAGCAAATGCCACATGAATTTGGTTTTATTCTGAGGCTGATGCTTCACCCACAGATAATGTCCCCCCTGCTGTACGTAGGCAGATTTGAATTTATTGGAATTTGGACTCTCCCTTATGAAAGTGTTTTAAACCGGCAAGTTCAGCCCAGAAAATCATATGCCAGCGCCACACCATCCATCTCTGAGCTCAAATCAGCTCCCTGAACTTCAGTGGCAACAGGGTTTCAAACATTAATTATATTTTGCTCTCAAAATGGACAGAATTGGGTTTGCATGGTTCAGCTGGCAGCACACACATTGCCATGATCCCATGGGCTCCCTCTGCTTGCTCATCTCCTTCCCAAGCTGCCCTTACACAGCCAGGAGAAGCAGGGGCTTAACATTGCTGTGTGATCTGCTGGTGGACCAATTCCTTTCATTTCTTGTGATCAAAATTAAAGAGGAAAAGAAATATCTGTATTTGCATCTGCCAGCACCTTGAAAGATGGATGAGAGTTAGGAGATGTGAAGGAACCTCCACAGTTGAAGGAACACATGTGAAGGAACCTCATGGTGAGAACCACACTGGTCTTTGAGGCTGAATATCTCCTCCCCCTTCCAGTCCCACTCCACACTTGTGTCAATTAACACACTCCTGATTCCAGTCTTGCCATAATAAGACAATTTTTAGGTCAGCTGAAGTATTTTAGAGGCTTTTAAAGATCTCTTGCTCATCATCCTGCTTGAGAGGTCACATTGCACGACTGTCCTATGAAAATCCACCAACAGAAACACAGAATGGTTGGATTGGAAGAGACTTTCAAGATGTTCTGTTTCCAAGATCTTGTGGACACCTTCCACTAGCCCAGGTTGCTCCAAGCCCTGTCTGACCTGGCCTTGAGCACCTCCAGGGATGGGGCAGCCACAGCTGCTCTGGGCAGCCTCTGCTAGTGCCTCATCACCCTCACAGGGAAGAGTTTCTTCCCAATATCGCATCTGACCCTGCCCTCTGGCAGTGGGAAGCCATTGCCCCTTGTGGGAAACCATTATCCCTTGTCCTGGCATTCCAAACCCTTTTTGTACCACCAATAAATATATATTTTTTTTATCCCTGGCACAGTCTGTGCATTTATTTAGTCAAAATATCTGAGTAGGAACCACAATCAGCAGAAAACATCATTTACCTGAAAAAAGGAAGGAACTAGCTCAGAGGAGAGGAAAAAAGCTCAAGGGATAATGGTCACTTGAGAGAGGGATAAGGGCACTGGGAGCAAGCAGCTGTGACTTGGAGAGTTACAGCAAGGAGCATGGGATGAGGGATGGGCTTGCCAGATGCAGCACTTCTCCACACTGGGATTAAATTAAAGGTTAGGAAATTACATATGAGGAGAGTTGGAACTGGATGATCTTTCAGGTCCCTTCCAACTCAATCTACTCTATGATATCAGAGGATATATAAATAACACATTAGGATATATCCTATTACATGTTAAACATTATACATTATTTTTATATATTTACTGCTCATCATCTGGAGAAACCCAGAAACAAGTGGGTGGCAAATGAAGCGCCCCAGTCCCAGCCATGCAACATCCATGGACTCAAGGATGCTGGAAAGACACAAGATAAAGCTCTGGGGGACTGGCAATGGATGCCAGAATCACTGAGTTTGGAAAAGACCTCACAGACCATCGAGTCCAACTTGTGCCTGATCCCCACCTCATCACCAGCCCAGAGCACTGAGTGCCATGTCCAGGTGCTCCTTGGACATCTCCAAGGAAGGGGGTTCCACCACCTCCTGGGCAGTTCCAGAGCCTGACCACCCTTTCCATGAAGAAATTCCTCCTGATGTCCAACCGGAACCCACTCTGGCACAGCTCTGATCAGAGCTGTCCTTCATTTCACTAATGTGCTTCAAAATCTTCCTACCCTGCAGATACCATTTAAACAGCTCTCGGCATCCTGATTTTTATTAGTATAATTTATGGGCTCGAAGCATCGTCCTCTTCCCCCAAATGTGAGCTGCATTCAATGGCGTTCCGCCAAATAATAAATCAATAACTTGTGCAGCTTGTTCTTTCTCCACAGGTCATGTGGCCCACAGCTGACAGCAACATTTCCATCTCCAAGGAAAACAGAAATTTGAACTGAGCCTCCCAGGCCTCCATGGTCGACTTCTGATGGTTGGCTTTTGTCTTCAGAGGCAATAAAGAGGCGTTAACGCCTAACCAGTGATGAGATAGAGAAAAAAACCCTGGCTGAAGGAAAGGAAGAGTGTGGCTGGAAGGAAAGGAAGAGTGCTCCAAGCGGTAGGACAGAGACTCTTTTTCATAATTTATTTTAAATTTAAATATTTTAAATATGTGTTTTTTTAAAGTTAGTTCACTCTCACATTAATTTCTAAATGTAATATTTAAGTAAGATACCTAAACTCATTTTAGAGTGTCATGTTCCCTCATGGTTGTTGCTCCTCAGAACCATGAGGTGAAATTCAGAGGTGGCTGGAGGTAGTGACCTCCAAGACCATCAAATCACACCTTCAACCAAACACACCATGATTTAGTCCAGACTATTGGATTTCTCCACTTATTGCACAAGACCAGTAAACTCTATAGACCTCTCTAAATATTTATGGAACTTTGGATGGCTGAGCAAACATTCCACAGAATGTGTTATCCTGATGAAATTCAGTTTTTCAGTCTGAGCAGGCTGAGATTTGCTGGCTGGGACATCAAGCTCACCCAGGGGACTCCACCAGAAAATGGAATTCACTGAACACCTGAGCTCCTGCCAGTTGATTGTACTCCAAATTCTGTAATTTTTTCAGCCTCAACCTTGGTTATTTATTGATTTATTTTTTTTTAACAATAAAAGCATGCCCTTGAAACTGAGGTTTGGTGGGTAAGCAAAAGCAGGAAAAAGAGGGAGAAAAGAACTTTAATAGCAAGACCTGTTGGATGAAAAGCTACAGGATGAGTCCTCAACCTTCGTAAAGCATCAGCTCAAACAGGGAAAGGTGAGTGACACGGAGAGTACCAGACAAGCCTCAGCAGGAAGGGGGAAGATCGGTGAGGACAAAGATGACAAAGTTTGGAGAATGGGATACATAAAGAAATAAAAACTTGTACTTCTGGCCCTTAAACTGCCAAAGACCTGGAAAGTTGGAGGAAACTCAGATCATGGGTAGTATGGTACTGGTGACCTCAAAACTAAATCTCCATCCACAGCAACTATTTAGTGCAATGCCCTAAAAAACTCCAACAAGGCAAGGTGAAATGCCAAAACGCTGCTTTCCTCTCCCAGAAGCACCTGTGTGTTCTCTGATTTTCAGGGCAGCTCTGGGCTTATCTGCTCTGCACAGGAGGCCACTTGATGAGGGCACAGAGATGGAGCTGGGCTGCGGGACAGAGAATCACTGCTGAGGTGATGCTCTGACAGCACCCAGTGAATCCAAGAGCAACAGGGCTGTGTCACCTGAAGCCACCAGTCTGAGGGAGGGATGGTGAGGGATCCCCAGCCTTGTGCTGCCCAGAGCAACAAGGCAGCAGCTGAAGCCACCAGCTACAGCCCCTCACCCAACCTCCCTCCAGGGACCTATGAGATACCTGGGGAGGAGAAAATCACCTTTGCTCTGTGACAGGGCAAGTTCACAACCCCTGTCATTGCCACCTTTCTACATTAATAAACATGATCACCGATCCAGATCTGAGAGTAGAGCAGGATTTATAAAGTCTTTACCCTTAACCCGTGATAAGATGCAAGAGAGGAGGTTGCTCCTGCAAAAACCTTTGCAGCCCCTCAGCCACAGCACAAGAGCTGCTGTATTTTTGGCAGACACCAGGCTGAAGACTGAGCCACGCCTTGGTGGTTGTTTGCAGACCACTGGAAATAGTGTCATCTTCAGACAGAAGGTTTAAAAAAAGATTCACCAGACACATTGTATTAGATTTCACCATGGAAAAAAAAGGGAATAAAGGTTAAAATAATCTCATGGTTCTCCTAGAGGACTGTGGTGGGTATTTTGGTTTCCATAACATCAACAACACGTCATGGCAACAATTCCATCATGGCTAAATGCAGTTCTGGCAGAAAAATTCTATTAGAATTACAAGAAAAAATCCTTTGTGACTATTTAATTTTGTCACTTATTTTTTTGGCAGAAGCGTGTGGGTATCTCAGCAATCTCTCTTCAGCCTCCTGCAAGCTTTGGAGAGCTGTGGATTCAGAGAAGGATTTATCCATTTCAGGTCCCCATCACCAAGACATGAAAGAAACCCTTATAAAGACACAAATACCTCAGATAAATTCACATTTTGAATTAACAGAACTATTTTGTGCCCTAGAAACAGAATATTAACTCCCTGGTCTTCATTTGTAGACTCATGACTATCATTAAAAAACCTTTGGGCCAGCGAGGAAGGAAGGACATTCTGAAGACCCAAGATCTGAATATACATCCTTGAGTTTTCTTTCTATCAAATCCACTCCTCCACATGCAGCCAGAATTCCAGGGAAAGTAAATGGTTAAACCATCCAATTCCTTCACCCAAGCATCAGCACTCGTGCAGCTGCACAGATTACTTGTATTTATAGGCTCAATCTATGCCAAGATGTCTGAATTTTCCAGCAGTAGAGCTCGCAGTGCTCCAGCCAGGATCCAGGAGGATGACGTGCTCTGGCATGAAGAACTGGAATGGGCCCTTTGCAGTTTGATGCCTCCACAACTGCTCCTCATATCCATACAGCAAACACTGATTCCAGGGACTTCACATGCTTGACAGATTTCCAGGGGAAAGCTAATTAGCTCTGAAGCTGCTTCAAGAAGAATTACGGATTGCTGCACTCGGGACCTCTGTATATCCCCCAGGCTTGGGAGGAGCACTGACCTGCTAAGAAATCCCAGCCCAACAACAGGAATTCCCGAGAGGATGATGGCATCTTGGAGGAGGCTGCTGAAACCCCACCTCATGGAGGAATCACCTGTCTCCAGCTTTCAGGAACGATCCTCCCTCCCCGGGTCTCTTCTAGGAAGTGTATGGCAACGTTTGTAAAAAATCCAGCTGCTTTGGCTTTGTGATAGCATCAACATTTGCATTTTTATGGTGGACAATGGGAAAACAAACCTGTCCCTAGAAATAGACAGGTTTCCCCATTCTTAGAGCATCTATTGAGTAGGGTGCACCTGCATACAAAGGCCACTTAAAAAACTGGAATTAAATGGCTTTGAGCAGCTCTGCTCCACCTTACTGATCAAAACCAAAGATTAAACAAAAACCATCAAACACTCCACTCCACTCAGGGATATATCACTTGTTTTTTGAACATCCTCATATGCAAGGCAACTTTTTCTTCTGAATTTTCTAATCTCCGAGAACACTGGAGAAGCCCAAAATGAAACTGTCAGGGTTTTTGGGAAGGGCTGGGTCAATTCTGTAATGATGATAAGGAGGGATCCCCTTGGCCTCCCCCAAGAAGGATTTCACCTGGAGAGAGGACATGTAGACTGGCATGTAAAAACAAAAAAAGGCATTTTGAAGGTCTCTAACATATTTCCTGTATTATACAGCCCAATAATAGTTGTCCATCCATGAAACAACACATGGATGTTGAAAGAAACTTGCAGTTTTCTTGTCCTGCTTGTTGTTGGATAACAAATGAAGACGCCTCCTCCCATCCATCTAAACCATCTTGTGCGTGTTACCTGCTGGATAGCAGCCTGTGTTTTTGTTATCTCTCTTGAGTGCATTAGAGGCTGGAAAGCAACACCCTGTCTTAACAAACCTAAAGCAAAGCTTAAAGTTCAGCCTTTCCTAATCTGCCAGGGCTATGGAAGGTCATAATGCTCTCAAGTCTGACCTTGGAGAACACATGAGAGTGAAATTTTCCTTCCCTTCCCACAAATCAACACTGGAAGGCAAAAAACACTGGAAGATTGGGGTGGCTTTTTCACTAGATACCAAAAAATAACTTTTATGCGATATCAAATGCCATGGCAGCATGTCCAGGCAAAGGCAAGGAAGGAGTTGGTCATTCCTTGATGAGCCCTCCGAGCACATATCAAGGAGATAACAGAGCAGTGGTTAAAGTCTTCATGATGTTTTTGGAAACCAAAATGTTTATTTTAAACCAGCAAATGTCTGGCTGGATTTTATTTTACAGGTGGAAGTTTGTCATATGGTCAATTAGAAGTCAAATTTGAAAAATTCAGTGTATACTCCTTAACAAAACAAAACTAAAGGGACAATTTCAGAACTTTATCAGGGCCATAAAATCATGTCAATACTCACTGGCATCAGAGAGTAAATATTTATGGACTTACCTGTTCCAGTTTAAATATGTGTTGGTTAAAGTAGTGCTGCAAGCGCTCGTTGGCAAAGTTAATGCAGAACTGTTCAAAACTATTGTTTTCATAGTCTTCAAATCCAAAAATATCAAGCACCCCAATGGACAAAGTCTGCAAGAAAAGTAAGAGTGAGGATTAGAATAAAATCACATAAAGTAGATTATTTGTACATAGTACATAATTAAAAGCACACAGGCAGAATTAAATATACTTAATAGCAAGGATTTTACTGGAATTGTTGATATTGTACTGTCTGGAAGACTCCTCCAAATCAGAGACAACATGTAACTTTAGGTATCTGGACAAAAGGGCTTGTTCTAAAAGAAAAGCTGAGAGTTGAATTTTTTTCTTATTTACAATTAAGAAAAATCTCTTAAGAAACCTGAACCCTATTCCAAGTTATTCTATTGGATTTAAGAGCATTGATCTTCAGAAGGGAAAAATGGGGAAAGGCTTGGGAAACAAAGGCTTGTCCTGTGAAGACAAGCCATGGGAACACCTCCAAGGTGAGTGCACAGTCCAAGCAAACCCACTCCAGCTGCAAACCTCAAGAAGAAATTAGTAACAGAGGTAAAAGCATTAGCACTGGTCAAATGAGCCAAACCTCAAGTAAGAGAAGAAATATCTTCCCTCCACCTCAAAAGACCTGAGAGCTGCCAGGTGCCCTGGTTTTAGTTCTCTTGGTGTTACCTGCACTCTGGATTTTCTAAGACTTCCTTGCTAAGTCCGGCTTAATTCCACTGCCAGGAATATAAACCAGACAGTCCACAGGCCTCTCCACACTGCCTTTTGTCCATTTTCAACGCATCACATAACGTGGGAGGAAAATATTCCTTCTGTGCCCAACTCCTGACCAGGGAACCACCTACGGCTGGGGCACGCACGGCTGCTGTGGGCAGAGCGGCCACTCGGCTCTGAGTTGGAGCTTTGTCTGACCTGGACTCTGGCCACTGGGACAAGTGAAAACACAACAAAAAAAGCATTTAAGCACAAAGATAACTCTCTAACCCATTTTCCGAGAGCTCACTGACTATTTAATCTTTTGTCCAGGCTTTTCTCCCTATTCCAGGGCCAGATAGTCTCTACCTCCCTGATGCCACGACAGGGATGGAGGCCCTTGGCCACTTTCCCAGAAGTTTGCATCACTTGGCGAAACACCCATGAGAAACAGCTCTTTGACCAGAAGATGGAAATTGGGAACCACTGGACCAAGGACTGAGCCTGGCAGAGGGATTCACTCTCACCCACTGCTTTCCGAGGACCAGCATCTTCTACTGCTTGTCCCAACGGATGTGGCAACCCTTTTGTTCACTGAGCAGAAATCTGCCTCATGTCTTTTTTAAATATATCTCAGGAGGAATTCTTCTTAAACTCTCTGTATGATTAATGGATCATATTTTATCTATATTGTCCCTGGAAAAACTGATGATGGAAACAGGACAAATTGACTTTCCTCATCTCCCTTCACATCTCCCTTGCAAATCCCGACCCCAACCACCCCACTGCTGTTCAAGCTCATTCCTACAATCCCTACAATTCACAGGAGTTCAAAAAATTCCTGCACATAAAAGCCTCTATTCCACCACATACAAACAAGACTTGGATGATAAAATGCTCACACTTCCAGACTATTCATGGATTTACTGACACCAGCTTTCAAAAGCACTGCATTGATGCCCTGTGGAAATAGTTAAGCCCCTGCCATCAGTGAAGACATTAAGCTGAACAAGGTCTTTAAGCTCTCACAAACTTCATTTAATACGAAACAACTGAGCACAAAAACCCTCTTCCCTTTTTCCAATCCTGATTCATTTACTGCATTGAAACTGCTACCAAATATATTTCAAAGTGGGCATGGGAATACACTTATAAAGCAAAACAGAAGAGTCATATATAGCAAAAAATAGCCCTGTCAGTTATAAAAGAATCTTATGAAAATATTATATTTTAAAGCCGTGTTTTTATAATTTTTTGCTGACACCTAAAATTAAATGCACACAGATCTATAAAAATAATCTGCATTTCACAAAACCACTGCAGGTATCAAACCACACGTCCAGAAGGAGGATGGTTAATTCTGCTGTGGTTGTTACACAGAGTAAAACAGCATTTTTCTCACATCCCTGTGTTTGTAACTCCTGAACTCCTCCAGAATACAGATTTTCAACTGTGTGTTTTTTTGCAGAGTTTCATGCCAGAGAAATCTGGGCAGAGCTCTGCGGTGAAACAGTCGTTTGTCCTCTGCTGTGACGCTCCCAAAAGAATGAGGCCAATGGATGACACTTGAGAAAACTTTAAAATGTGAGAAATTTGGAATTTATGGCTGTTTTTCTGCTCTCTGCCCCTGATAAAGCAGCACAAATGTATTAGTACAGAGTCAATTCTTGTAGCAAGGTGAAAAACCACCATTTCCTTTCACATATACAAGAATTAATTTTGCTAAACTGCTTGTAAAAGGTGTGTAATCTGGGTGGGTTTAGGATGAAATTTGCAGCCCAATATTAAAAAAAAATAATCACAGGAGTTTAATGTTTACAAATCTTTTAAGTCTTCAGTTTCAAATCCATCCCTTGAATAGGTATCGTGAGGAAATAACACAGTTCAGACCTCGACTCGCCAAGTCTAGTTTGTGTGTTAATGCTGTTTATTTATCAAAACTAATATATAAAATTAAAAAGTGTGACTGTATTAATTAGCATATCAAAATTCCTGTGATTAAAAGTCCATGCCTGTGAGGATTTTTAAAATTTAGGTGAACCCTGGGTCAGTGAGCACTTTCTGCTTGAGATGATGAAAAATGACCTCATGCTTTTCTTAAAATGTCTCAGCCATGACATTTAAACACAGAGCATGAGGTTTAAGGGCTTTTGGCAAATGATGGCCTTGAAGCTCTGTGCTCTCCAATTCCCAAAGTGCCAATAAATAGGGATCACTGGAGCTGATTTATGTTGCCCCAAATGCACGCTGGTGATGTAATTCCACCATGGAGGTACATTTTGGCAATCACAAATAGGTTTGCTTCAAATTCAGGGGAAAAATCTTGTTTATTACTATTTTTCAATTTTTTATCTCTTTTCATTTTAGTAACTTCTTTTCATTTACAATATTCCAAAGCTGATACTGTAAAAAAATCTCTCCCTAAAACAACCCCAAAATCCATCACCACTTCATCCAAAAGGACCACTCCAACCTACATCACCCCAATATACATGATGACCTATTACATAAAGTAAAAGGCAGTGATTTGATACAAACTTGGAAGTAGGGACCTAAAATTAATGAACTGATGCACATTAAACACATTGCATGTGCAGCAATTCTTCCTCTGCTTCAGGTCAAAAAGCCAAGAATTAACTGGTTGGTTGAATTTAAATGAATTTTCTTCATGGCCATGAGTCCTTCATGAATTCAACCAGGAATTTTTCTTCATGGCCATTAATTGTAATGAATTTTCTTCACGGCTGTGAGTTCCTCATGTGTTCAACCATGAATTTTGCTTCATGGCCATTAATTTTAATTTTCTTCACAGCCATGAGTTCACCATCATCCCCACTTACGTGGCACATCATCAGAAAACGGCAGCAGGGTGATTTGGGAGGAAATTAAGACACTTCACAAGAACCAAATGGGAAAAGATTAAAAACACCCCTGGAAATGGCTTTTGATGCACCATGATCTCCACTCTATCATCGTTTTAAGAAGTGAGATGGACTTCTAGCAATACCTACCCTGATTTATGGAAGGGGAATTCAGTAAGAGGCTCTGGGAGGTTTAGTAATCTTGTTCTGAAGAGAAGGGAAAGTCTCCAACCTCATTAATAAAGGTCAAATTTCAGACAGTTTGTAGGGAATCACGAGAACATAAAAGAAACTAAAAGGGATTGAGAGAAGACTAAGGAAAATGGAGTCAGAGCAAATCTGACCCATGGCAGCTCTGCCATTACCATAAGCCAGGAGGTATCAAATAACTTAATCACAACTTGGGTCAGAAATAATATGCTAGAAATCCTGTCACCAAGCAAGATAAGTCAAATCCCACTGTGTTTTCCCCAAATATTTCACTGTACATTTAACTAAATTTGGATATCAAAGCTTTGATTTACATCTTCCAAATATTTGCTGGACAATATGGAAGAACAACGGCCGAGTGTTTGTTTTTCTTTGTCCAGCTTCATCTTTTGATCTTCTCCTTACTGCTGATACCAAATAAACACATATTGGGATCTGAAAATGAGCTTGGTTCCCATTGTCTCACTAAAATCAAATCTACACTCACAAAGAGAAACTTCTGTATTAATTTTTCTCCTCACCTTCTCATAAACACACTCTGAATTGAAATGGTTTTGAGTCTTGTTTTACCTCTGCATAATGTGATTACTATAAAAGAAAGCTCTGTGCCTCAAATCCATCATCTGACACTTTTTGAACCTTCTGAACCTACAGGATTGTTTCAAAATATATCTTAAAAGTCAGAGGAATATCAGTGTCAAGCATGGGCTGGGATTAATGTGGGACATTTGCAGCAGGGTGAGTCACATATTATTCACCCACTGCACACTCAGGAGTTTCTGAGGTGCAAGGCTGTATTTTGTTCTCATAAATCAGAGACTTGGTGTGTTTGAGAGATTTTTTTGGCTGGTAGATGCCAGCGAGGAGACATCATCCAAGTACAGAGGTCTTGCCTTGCAGCAAGGAGATATTCCCATGGTTTGGAGATGCCACTGCTCTCAGTCCACCTCCCAGTTATTCACTGGTGCTGCCCAACCTCAAAACAACATATGGGAGGCTAAGAAGAACCTGCATCCTCATCTGGGGTTTCTCCAAGAACGAGCTGAAAAGAATTTCAAGAGGATTGGGAAATGGTAGGAAAAACCAGATTAGTCGTCGTTGGCTCTGTTTCTTTGTAGTGGTGGTTCCTGGTTAGTGCCTCAATGGCAATTGCAGAGCCCAGGATGCCCTTGGACACTTGTTGGCACCAATGTTATTCCTCGAGGGCAGAGGAGCAGTTATTCCCAGCCCTGCCCAGTCCAGGGAGACATTTCTTCTCCCTCTGTGCTGAAACAACCCAGAATGGGGGCTAAAAATAGGGCTGAGGAGGTGACGCGGTGGAACTGCTCAAGGGAAAATTGGCTGGTCAATGTTTAACGAAGCTGCTCTGAAATGCACATAAATCTCTTCACCGTCTCCACCCCTAAAATGGGGAGGATTTGTGCATTTTCATGATTGCTGGGGGATTTGTGGGAATCAATCCAATTCACAGAGGATTCTGCAGATAAACTGAACTACACTCGTGCCTAAAGCAGCAGATATTTCCTAGTATTTTGTGCACTGCGTTTCTGCTTCAGAAGCTCTGGCCCAAGTACAGCCCAGGATTGCCTCCCTGGATCTGGGTATGTGCACATTCCTGCAGCTCTGGGTCCTGGGCATTTGCCAGCATGGGTGGATGTGCTCTGGCACAGGGGCAACACCACTCCCAGCTCCTGGTGCCTGACCTGGATACTATCGTTACGATTTGGAGCAAAAAAAAAAGGTTCAGAAACGTGTGAATTGTGAATTCATGAGATGACACTTGGAGGTGGGCAAGGAGGAAGGTGGTTACACTCCATAGGAGTCTTGGCTGGAGGAAGCAGAGGGTTAATGTGCTGCAGCAATGCTGGAAAAAAAGCAGGAATTTGGGCTGTTCCAGCCCTTACCTGCTGAGATTTGAGGTTGGGAACAAAAGTTTAATGGCCCATAAACAGCTACTGTGGTGCCTCACTTTCACAGCCATGCTGACTAAGCACACAAGAGTGTCCTCAACTGATTTGTATTTAAATATTACAGAACAGATAATAATTTTAAAAAATCATTAGGTCATTAATAAAAAATAATTAGCATTCAAGATGCATTTCCTTGTCAAAACAAATCTACTTTTCTGCTTCACCAAATATGTAAACAGCGTGGTTTGTTTTTTCCTGACAGCCCAGACAAAACTTTTGATGACTTGGAAAAAAATCAGCAAAGAACACAACATTTCTGGTAAAATATTAAACAGAAGGAGAGGCAGCATGTGCAGTCAAAAGGCTCGTTGGATGTTATCACTGTAACAACCCTTCTTTGTCAGAAAAACATACAACCAGATTTCATAGGCATGTTTTTATTTCCAGTCCACAATTATGCTCCACAAGCCTTTTTTGGAATTAAATAAAGGAGTGACCAAACTGAGAGTCTCTGCAACTTCAGTCTTACGGCACAATCCAAATGTCAGCGCTTAGTGAAAATCCTCCTTTTGGCAGCTGTGACTTTAGTTTGGATGCACAACCCCCCCAAAAACCCCACATGCTGCTGGACCATGTCCCAGATTCCCAAGCCAAGGGTAGCTGGAAGTGCCTGTGTGCATGGACATGGATTTTGGGGTCAGTATCCCCCAGCCACAAGGACTGTGGATGAGTACATGAGAGGGTTAGAGAGGATGTCCTTGGTCACAGCATCCAGACTCTGCTATTGCAGGAAACCTCATGTTATTTCTTCCATCAATTCTTTGGGAAGGTGGTACAGCACTGCACCAGCTCCACTCATCCCATCATGACTTTTTGTGCTTTATATTCATTTTTCTACTGTACTACCTCAGTACCTACAGACACCCAGCTCCTTCATCATTTCATCATGGAGCAATTTCATCAAAATGCAGTAGCAAGAATTCCATTTTTTCCTCCTTAGTTATATATGGTCCTCTAGTTTTACACATAAGGAGGAAAATTATTTGCCATTGCTGCTGGAGCAGGTGGGGGAACTGGCTTTTGTGGGTACAACAAAATCTCTTCCCTGGTTGCTTTGAGCTTGTAATACTTAAGGTGCTTCATCCTTCTCAGCTCAGCAAGCACCACTTAGAATAATGGCAGTTACGATCCACAGAAAAATTAACTTCACGTTATGCAACATGCCTGGGTAATGTTTTATCATTCAGTTATCTATTTTAAAAACCTAAGAGAGGAGCCAAAGGAGCTGGTGAGATGCTACCTTGGTGTTTTCCTCCATGTCCTTGGAGTTGAGGAGCGCATGGTTGATCCTGAACACGATCCAGTCAAACAGGGCACTGTACAATGACTTGGCCATGGAATTCCGCACGGTCACAGCCTGAAATAGAAAATTAAAAAAGGTGATTGGAAATGATTCCTGCTCTGCACTAAAATGGCTTTTGCTTCTCAAGCTCCCACATCCAATGTTCATATTTCTTCCTTGTCAAAGCTTTTGTCTGCTATTTTAATTTCTGCCATGTATGTCAATGGTCCTGACAGCACTGGGAACTGGGTGTAATCCCAGGGCTGTGGGATGTGCCCCTGACTTTGGCTTGGTTTCTTTCTTGCATTCGAGTGGATGATACATGAGATCACACCACAAATCCCATCACTGGTGGTGAAAGGAAAGAAAATAAATACGTACATTAAATACAAATATAATAAATTCCCCAAGATCCTTGAAAGGTTTCCTTGGGGAGAAGGAAAGAGAAGGGTGGATATTGCATAGGAGCGACATGAAGCAATGTGAAAGCACGGACCAGACCAGGCAGTGCCTGGCACCAGCAGCAGGGCTACAAAAGGGGAGGCTAAAAACCCCTCTGGTAAATCTGAGGGTTCCTGAAAACTTGAAGTTTTCCAGGTACCACCAGCGGGAGCCACAAATCATGGCAGGCAGGTTCAGTGCTCCTCCAGCAGCTCTCCCAGAGAGAGGAATAACAGCGCCGAGGAAGGGTCATCCCCACCACGGCCTGGGATCAAAGAGATTCTGCTTGATGGGATGAAAGCTGAGATCAAAGGAGGATCTCTGAGCTTTTGGACAGGCACCTACATAGAGACCCAGAATGCAAGAATTCTTATTTAAAGGTTATCTTTGTTCTTGCTGCTTGGGATTCTTCCTTGGTTTCAATTATCACCTCAAGGAGAGCTTTGGTACATATTAATCACCTAAAAACTTATGGCACCAGCCATGACTGCTACATTTTTGGTTCGTTTTAGCCACTGCAGAAAAATAAAAAAAGGAAGCAGAAGATTCCCACATAATTGTTTCAATTAAACCCTGAACTGTAACAAATCATGGCTTTGAACACATTGCCTTGAAATCCTTCTCACCAACGCTCCCTTCGAGGAACATCATCTGAGTGGCCTCATGTCACTGACCCCAAGTGAAAGACTAAAGCTCATTTATCTTCTATTAGCTTATTTCCACCTCTTTTTTCCTTCATTTTTGGAGATAGCAGCATTTAGCGTGACCACAAGCTGTTCTGCCAATGTTTTGCTCTTAAAATGCAATTAAGCACATGGTCTCACTTCCTCTCCTCGTCCAGCTGGAACAGAAGGGATTAACACAGTCCATGCCAGCAGAGGTTTAGGTTGGATGTTAGGAAAAATTTATTAATGGAAAGGGTTGTCAGGCATTGGAACTGCTGCCCACGGCAGGGGTGGAGTCCTCATCCCTGGAGGGAATTAATAGATGTAGAACTTGATGACATGTGGTGGCCTTAGCACTGCTGGGGGATGGTTGGACTGGATGGGCTCAGAAGGCTTTTCCCACCTGAACAATTCCATGGTTCTGTGACTGAGGATACTCACACAGCCTCTGTACGCTGCTAACCAGAACGTGGTGGCAATAAAAAGTGGCATCACAAGGTAACTACAAAATATGGCCAAAATTAGCAAGGAAATTATTATATTTTTCCTCACCCGAAAAACAACCAAAACCAAGCTTGTGATGCAAATAGGTGAGCAACAGGACTGAAAGGATTCTGATGTAGCTCAGACCAAACCAGCACTTTTAAAGAGTGAGTTCTTGAAATTGCCTGAGCTCTCCAACAAGGGCTGGAAAGCAGCCGGAATTTCAAACACAAAGAGCTCTAGTTCCCACTAACTGCTTTTTCTTCCCTCTCCTGATGAAAAGGATTTGGGGAGGGTTTTTTGGCTGTTTTTATTAAAAGCAACATGGGTTGTTTGTGAGGAGTGGAGGTTGCTGTCTAATTTTTTTTATTTTATTTTATTTTCCTCAATGTCAGAGATTATTTCAGTGATTAATAGAAAATTCAAGGCAAATTTTTTATCCCTATGCTCCATCTATTTTTTTGATTAAGCTGGAAGACAATCAGTGCCACTGAAAAATCAGTCTCTGGGGAAAGACGAGGGCCAAGATCCAGGAATGCCTCTCACTGCTCTAATGCTTTGTCCTGGCATAAACCAGCCCAATTAATTGCTCCAACATGCAATTAAAAAACAAACTCCATCTCTATTTAAAGCCAAAAAGAACGCTGTTGTTTCTCCTACAGCATCATATGTGGGTTTATGTAGCAATACTTTTCATTACCTTTTATTAGAGGCTACAGGGATGGGCAGGACTTCACCCCCGAATGTGTCTGCTTTTTTTTTTTTCCAAATAAACAAGGATATCATTAAGCCTGCAGCACTCCAGTGCTGAGGAATGCTGGGAGTGTGGCTGCCACGAGTCTCCTGAATGGTCAGACTGGGAAGTTTCCCTGACACCAGCAATGTACTACCGTTTCCTCCAGAATGTGCTGGGTGGGGGATGAGCCACTGTTCTTATTCCCAAGGTGGTCTCAGCTACATGGAAAGCTGGGAAGCCAAAGAAGAGGTGATTTCCTTGCTATGCTTGTGTCCCACAATCAGTGGCCCAGATCCTGAAGTGTTTAAGAGCTACTTTTAGAAGTGATGGTTTAATCCTAAGAGCTGGTAGGAAACTCCTGGCAAAGCAACATATTAAGAATACAGGATGGATGGACCACTTTGCCTTCATCCATTTAAAAAATACCCACACTGAAATGAACATATTTTAAATGACTCAGGGTTAAGGGGGGGCTTTTCTTTGTTTGATTTTTTAAATTTCATTTCAATAAAATATTTACTTTTTAGAATAGATCTTTGCTGATGTCACATTTTAAATAAAGCCCCTCACTATCCTAAACAGATACTAAAACTACACAATCTGAGGACCATCAGGGAATATTATTTCTTTTCAAATTCAGGAGCTGCAGCAGAGCATTTATAATAAGGTTTTATGCTTTATTTAATGAGAATTTATTTATTTCTGTATTATCCTACATATCCTAAATTAATTCTAGTCTCTGAACTATATCCCATACATCACATACAGCTTTTCTTCAGGTCAACACCTACAGCTTCTGGTCTCTTCCACAAGTCTCATTACGTGGCATTTAGGCAGATCTGGAACATGGTGAACTCATCAAACCATTTTTATTTCCCTCACAAAGCAAAATAAAAATAGCTGCTGCAGTGCCAAAACAAATCTCTGGGGATCAAAGGGAGCAGGACATGTTGCACCCACACAAAAATATTGCTGATTCCAAACTGAGACAGATCAAACGCGCTTTGACTCAGCGAGTCAGGAAATAAGCTACAGACAAGGTTTTAATCAATAGTTTCCTGCTTATCAAGCTAGAAAGGATCTATATATTATTTATTATATGCCAGAAACTCCACTTGTTGGGTAGGCCAACTTTTGTTAAGATCCTGATATAACATATTTGAGTTTTTAGTAAGATTTCATTGCCAAATTAATTGTTCTGAAAGTTGTCATGATCAGCATCAGATTCAGGCCACCTTAAAAATAGATAGACTTCTGGAAACATCTTCTGTCAAAAGGAACAAAGAGAAGACAGGCTTAAGAATTAAAATCTGCTTTTGAAGTGCTTTGGAACAAGGACTTACAGTTCTAGCAGCAGCCTGTGTTTTAGAGGCTGGAAAAGATATAATCTCAGGAACCCAAATTTGCTCAAATTAAATGTCTCTGTAAAACACATTTGTACACATACAGAAGAGTCTTAAGAACTGAGATTACAAAGTCACTAAATATATTTAAGCAAATCTGTCTGCTGCCATCTCACAGCACCCTCTGCTCCAGGGCAAGATCTCTCACTCTTGCCCTCTTCACTCGGCTGAAATTTCAAGCTGGAATTATTCAAAATATTTGCTGGTACCCAGAAAATCCAGGGAAAGGTGGCGGGTTAAAAACCCCACCAAGGTTATACATTGAAAGCTACAAAACATTGTGGGGCTGGAGCCAAAGATAGGAAAGGGTCTGGAGCACCAGGAGCAGCTGGGAGGAGCTCAGCCTGGAGAAAAGGAGGCTCAGGAGGGACTTTCTGGCTCTGCACAACCCCCTGACAGAAGGGGACAGCTGTGGGGCTGAGTCAGGCTCTGATCCCAGGGAATGAGGGACAGGACAAGAAGGAATGGCCTCAGCCTGTATCAGGAGAGGCTTGGGTTGGTCAGGCAGTGGCACAGGATGCTCAGGGTGATGTCTCCATCCCTGCAGGGATTTAAAAGCTGTGTGGATACGGCACTTGGAAACATGGGTCAGTGGTGGCCTTGATAGTGCTGGGGAATGGTTGGACTTGATGATCTTACAGGTCTTTTCCAACCTAATTGATTCCATGATGCTCAGGTAACCTTTTACAGACATTTTCACATGATTTTGCTGGAAGTTCCCCCCATGCTCCTTATTGGATTCAGTGTTTTTACTGCTGACTAACCTAACATACAAGCAACAGCAGCAATAGCTCAATTTGAACAACAAAACCTCAAATACTTATATGTTTTTCAGACTAAGGGGAATAAACAAAGCCCAGAGAGGAGAGGATGGGTGAAAGCAAGTGCTGAAGGACTTTGAAAGGCAAAGAGCAAAAATTGCAGCAATATTCCAGTGACTGGATGTCCCAGGGTACAGAAAGCAAAGAGATCCCACTGAGTTGGACTTGATGATCCTTGTGGGTCTCTTTCAACTCAGGATATTCTCTGAGGACAAAGGCATCAAGATGCTGTTGGAAGCTCCGTGGTTCTAGTCACACCCTTCCATAGCCAAGAGGAATATTTTCTGGAGTGTGGACCCTAGGAACCACAATGAGATCCAGAGTGGGACTGAAATACAAGAGACAGACTCTCTGCTCAATGACTCCATCAAACCAACCCAACCACGGAGTGTATCCGCAACAGCAATTGGTCCCTGGTGTTCAGGTTTAAGCATTTTTGACCCAAACAAATCCATGAATGAAGGGCTCTTGTAACCACTATTTACTTCCTCTAACATACTGTTTCAAAAGAGCTAGATTAAAATGAAGAACTATTTCTGTTCAGGTCATTGCTCGACACAGACAATCAGAAAACTAAAAGACCAAAACAAAGCAAAGCTCATCACTTTTGCATCATTTAGAAAGAGCAGGGTATTGGTGCACTGAGCAATTCTGAGTAAGAATCACTCCAAAGCGGCATTTATGAGACAGCTACAGGTCTCTAAAGACTTCAAACATCTCAGTTCACTGAAAGGTTTGTCCATCTTCCCTCATAACTAATGTGGAAGACAGCATAGACTGACCCAGGACAGAGGAAAAAGGTGGTGGATGGATACTCGGGTTTGGGCAGCTCTTATGATCATCGAAACACAACATAACATTACTTTTGAACAGCCATGTATGTATCTGAGTTTGCCTAGGAGGGTTTTTGAGCCCTAATCCATCACTGAAAACTCCAGAGAGCAGCTGACATCACATGCTGCTCTCTAGAAAAGCAAGACAAAAAATCTGAACCCGTTTTTCATAGAAAAAGATGCCCTTTTTACACACACACATTGGACATTACAATCTATTTTGGGTCACTGCTATGAAAAATGCACCTTAGGAAGTGCAGAGTGCTCAGAGCTGGGGTTTAGACCCCACTCCCTGAGCATAGACTCAGTTAATGAGAAGTGGATTTAAGTACAACTGGAAAGTGAGTGTGAGCACCAAAACGACTTAAAGCCCTAATGAGGATTAAACACCCGTGGAGTTTATTAACTGTGACAACCCTTATCCCATCTCTCAGCATTATGCAAATCTAGGGAGCACCCATAAAGACGTGCTGACAGACTTGGCCAGTCACGACTGAGTTGGCACCTTCAACAATTATGGTCAATATAACATTGCTAAATCCCAGTTTTTCACTGAGGACATCACAGAGGTGGGGGCAAGCTCAGTGCTCCCACTCCAGATTTTCTACAAGCAATGACAACTTGAAAAGTTGATATTTAAATGCCATTTCTCAAGCACAACTCTGGAAAATTCCTTGGATCTAGAAGAGAAGACTTTAGAAGGCAGTCTGACTTGTAAGCCCCAAAGGCAATTTGGTGCTTTGCTGTTCAGTCCACAAGACTTGCTGCATTGTTGCTCATGGTCCTTTTTACCTCCAGTTTTCCAGCACTTTCCCAGGAGACTCTGTGTGTGTGTGCCCCATTACAGATGCTAACAATGTTATTTGCTCACACTGGATAAACACATTGCCAGTGCCAGCATTCCTTACCAATGAAGAACTCCCACCCATCCCAAAAAATATGGCTTTACAAGCAACACTCCTTGTAATTTTCCCAAGAACCTGCAATAGCTCCAAAAGTTCATTTGTTAAAATAGGAGTGATGTTGATACAGCCATAGGAACTACCTACAGATTCTCTCTCTCCTGGTGACCCCCCCAACTCTTCCGGAACATGAGGACACATGTGCAGCTGTTTCCTGCCCTCCAGGAGGAAAATAAGCAACACATTCCTCTTTCAGACTCTTATCAACAAATACCGAACAATTACAGTAATTCCAAGGTGATAAGAACTGTTTCTTTCCAGGTACGAAGTTTGCAGGATTTGGTGTAGAACATAAAAAACAGATGTTCAATTACTTCAGTAAAGTTGAGCACCACAAAATACATTTTCTTCTGGTGGAGAGAAGAAACAGAGATTCCTCTTCTCTTCAGGAAATCAGATCTGAACACAGGAAGAGAGGAAGTACCCCCTTTTCCCTTAGACCTTTGATGGGCTTCCTATAATTTCTATACGAGGATGAAAGGTGCTTCCAATTAAATGCTTGGGGGGAAAAAAGTAGCAGCAGAATTCTTCCTCTTCAGGAAATCCCTCCAAAAATCAAATCTGGGTATGTGGTTTTTGTGGCTCTTTGGGAGCTTCATTTGTTTGGTTTTCTTTTAATATGTGGAACAAATTTTCAGCACGTTCTCTAATTAATCAATTGGTGTTTCTGCTCACAGGAACCTGTTGCTATCCTACCACAGAAATTATTTAGTGAGCCATTATCATACATAGGATTTGATTTTCATTATCATCTGATGTTTGGTTTGAAATCCTTATCAGCCATTCCCATTTTTCCTCCATTTATTCTCTAAGGTGAAATTTGGCTTCATAATTACATTTGTACTTACTGTAACAGAAATGTTTCATTCCAATATGACTCAGAGGAAAAAACCCACATTTTAAAACCTACTGAATTTTGCCCATGGTATTTACCAAGGATTTTCAGATGAAAATCTCCCTCCTTCAATCACTTCTGTGGGTTTAAAAGATGCATTTAACTTCCAAGTAGGGGAAAAATCAGGAAAAGAGTGTACGTGTTTTCTTATTTATTTCAAAGTACCTATTCAACAAAAGCCTGCTGCATGCAAGTAAATGATTATAGAAATCAGTTTCTATTCTAAAATAATAATTAAAACTTATGCTTGGTTTTTTTAAAAAATACACATATTAACAATGCTTGGTCACTGTGAAGAGGGATAGGATTTATCCAAGATTAGAACAAGCAAAAGCAAGAGGAATTCAAGCTCTCCTAATGCACTTGATTTGGATCGCCTAAAGGGATCTAATGACCAGGAACAGAAGCCAACCCCCACTCTCAGTGAGCCTTGGATGTGCAGACAATTGAAAACAGCCCACATGGGCATCTCAGAGATGATGATCTACAGTAATCACTAATCATGAGATTAAAAAAAGCAAACTGAAAATACACTTTTATTTGGACAGGGCTTATGGGTGTCAGATACTATTCATAATGCTCGTGTCAGAGGAGCAGCAGCCACATATACTAAAATACTATAAAAATCCAGTTTTTTATCTCTGACACTGTTACTGCTCCACGAGGGCTGAAAAAACCCACATGGAAAGTGGCTGCAGCTTGGGCTTGTGGTTGTAGGGAGAGAACTGCTGAGGGTGGTTTGCTGGGTTTCACACTCCTGTGCTGAGATGAAGCAGCGATGAAGGAAGGAAGGTAGAGATGTAGCTGTGAGAGCTAAATTAGGGAAAGAGCAGGAAGTGAGGAGGATGGTGAGGAAGGAGAGCAGCACACACACAAAACCTGGCTTGTCACTGAAACTGGGAGAACACTTTTGGGTTTGAAGGAAACAGACACAAACCTCTCAGTTGCTGGAATCAGACAAGGACGAAATCCCTCTTCTGGTCCAAATGCAGATGTTAGTGCCTTGTTTATAGAATCCCAGAATGGTTTGGGTTGGAAAAACCTTAAGTATCATCCAGTTCACCCCCTCCCATAGGCAGGGACAACCTTCCAGGTTGGTCCAAGCCGCATTCTACATGGCCTTGGACACTGCCAGGGACCCAAGGTCAGCCACAGTTGCTCTGGACAACCCGTATTGGGGCCTGACCACCCTCATAGCCAGGAATTTCTTCTCAATATCCCATCTAACTCTGCCCTCTGGTAGCAGGAAACCATTCTCCCTTGTCCTGTCCCTCCAGGCCTTTATCCCCAGTCCCTCTCCAGCTCTCCTGGAGCCCCTTCAGGCCCTGGCAGAGGCTCAGAGCTCTCCCTAGAGCTTCTCTTCTCCAGATGAGCACCCCCAGCTCTCCCAGCCTGGCTCCAGAGCAGAGGGGCTCCAGCCTTCAGAGCAGCTCTGTGGCCTCCTCTGGACTTGCTCCAGCAGCTCCACGACCCTCTGCTGCTGTTGGGGATCCAACCCCAGAGCTGGAGGCAGCTCTGCAAGTGGAGTTTCACGAAGGCAGAGTAGAGAGGAAGAATCCCATCCCATGCCATGTGTCCTACTCCATCCATGGCCAGCAGGAGGAACACACTAACCCAGGATGATAACATGGTGATATTAAAATATTTTTAATTATTTTTTAGAAATAATTATTTTTTTTAAATAGTGAACTACTAGAGGTTTATAATCTCCTAGAGTTGCAAGTAAGTAAGTAGCTTTGAAGGATTTCCTTGTCAACCTGATGATATGTGGACATTGGAAAACTGTCTGGATAAACTTCTTGAGTTGACTTGTCTCATTGGGATTTTTGGGAAGGGTGTTAGCATGGTTTGGGAAATCCCCTTAAAATGCCTCTGACTAATACAGACTGGCAGATTGGAGAAGGACTTTTGTCCAAGGAAGGTAATTGTGAAGGTGTCAATTGGCCCAAGGTGGTCATGTAAGGTACTGAGAAACAGGTATAAGAGGAAGGAGAGCACAAGAAAAATTAGAAAAAAGGTATAACATGAAATTTGAAACTAATACCTAAACCCCCTCTCTGAATGTGAGAACTTTACACCTGATTTAGTAACAAAATCTTGAAGTGCCTTCATGTTTGAGCGTTATGTTGGGACACGACGCAGCATTGTATGGTAATGACATTACAGGCTATTTTTTCATATTGGAAAATCCACCCAGAAGTTCTGGAAAACATCACTGACACTTGAATCTCTTGGATAAAATCCACTGGCAGGACAACCTGCTGCCTCCCATCTCCAGGGTGATAGTGGAAGGTTTCTGCCATGATGTGGCAGCCAGCCGAGAGGGCAGGAGCCAGAGATAATGCAAGGCTTCAGTGCTTTGTTGTTGTTTTTTAAACCATTTACTTTGCAGGTACATTTATAGAATTAAGCATAAAAATGAACCTTTATAGGAATGTGCAAACTACTTTTAAGCCAACTTTTCCTCTTTTTTGTTGTAATAAAAAATGAAAGAAATGCATTTTTCTCTTTTACTTTCAATTATGTCTTTGAAGATATTTTTTCTCCTCCTTAATTGTACATAAAAATCATTATAAAACCTTCTTTGCAGGCTGAAGCCAGAGTGGAGCATTGACGATCTGAGTTCTCTTAGGGAAACGACCCAGAAGAACGACAGGGTTTTAATAAGATGTTCAGATAAAATATGAGTGTGGAAAATGACATCATACTCCTCCCGCCCGAGCATGATATAACACTCCTGGATGCCAAGTCAGGGATTAAGTTTGAGTCTGATATCCTGCAAGAGCACTTTCCTCTGGGTGTTAAGCCTCTGTTTTAAAAAAACCCTAATCCTGCTTGTCTCAGCCCATGTCCTGCCAGCCAAGGGGGAACCCCAAAGGCTGCTCGGTTCATTCCAGATGCAGGACATGGATGTGGATGGAAACCAGATATGTTGGGTCACAGCAGGAAATCACAATTCCCACCCCCACACACACAGGGGTGACTCGGGACTCACTCAATGGGCTGAACACAGTGGTAGATCAATTCTGGGTCATGAAAAGCTCCATGTGAGCTGTCTGTGTACTCTGGGAGCCCCAAACTCCCCCCATGCCCTGGGGGCTGATTCCCCAGTGTGGGCAGCAGCAAAGGGGGATTCTGTCCCTCTGCTCCACTCAGGAGAGACCCCATGTACAGAGCTGCTTCCAGCTCTGGGGCCAACATCAGGAGGATGTGGAACTGCTGTAAAGAGTCCAGAGGAGGCCATGGAGATGCTCTGAGGGCTGGAGCCCCTCTGCTCTGGGAGAGCTGGGGGTGTTCATGTGGAGAAGGCTTCAGGGACACCTCAGAGCTTCTGCCAGTGCCTAAAGGGGCTCCAGGAGAGCTGCAGAGGGACTGGGGACAGGGGTCTGGAGGAACAGGACAAGAGGGAATGGCTTTCCACTGCCAGAGAGCAGGGTTAGATGGGGTACTGGAAAGGAATTCTTGGCTGTGAGAGTGGTGAGGCCCTGGCACAGATTTCCCAGAGAAGCTCCAAGCCCCATCACTGTGAGTGTCCAAGGCCAGGTTGGACAGGGCTTGGAGCAACCTGGGCTAGTGGAAGGTGTCCCTGACCATGGCAGGAGGTGAAATTAGATGATCCTTAAGGTTCCTTTCAACCCACACCATTCTGTGATTCTGTGATCCTCACACTATCTCACATACATTCTCACTGAAATGGTTTGTGTGCTTCTGTGATTTCAGAGGAGTAACACAGGAAGTATCAGAGTGTTCCTGCAACTGCCCTCTCCTTACTCATCCTTTCTGCCGTTAGATGGATGCAAATGTGGAAAATTAAGTGGAAAGCCTCAAATAAGAACAATAAGAACATATTTTGTGGGTGTGTTGAAGATCTAGCTATTGTGTCCCTGCTGGTGGCAGGCAGGTTTGGGAAAGGACAGATGGGAGACCCCCCACTCCCATTCCCATCCCCATCCCAGGCCAGAGCCTGCCTGCTGTTTATTTTTAGAGATGTTTTCAAGTCTTGTCTCTGATATTGTCACTTTGCAACTGATGACTGGAACACGCTGTGGTTATGCTTTTCAGAAACAGCTCCCAAGTAGAGCAAAGGAAACCAACACAAATCTTGTTAGAGATTTTCTCCAAATCCCAGCTGCAGAGTCAGGTGGTTACGAGCATCATTTTCCTAAAAAGATTTCACTCAGAGCCTTTGAATTTGGGCACTGTGGTTAGAAAGTGTCATCTGTAACAAATCAAAACCAAAAAGAAAGGAAAAAAATCCTCTCTTCCTGAAATTAAACCCTTCCGGAAAACAAGGCTGCAGTTCTTGCTTCTCCCGTGGAGAAGATGATGAAAGCAGACACATGGAACACCCCTTAGGGAAAGGTGCTCACATAGAGCCATCCTGAGCCCACCACAGAGATACAGGAGAATGGAGCCACAGGCAGCCAAGTTTGAAGGGTCCACTGATGACAGAATGTGTTTTCCTCCATCTTGGTGCATCCAGAGTCTGTTCTGCCAATGGCACAAACTGAACTCCCATTCCATCCATGTTTTACAGTGAAAACAGCAAAAAACTCAATGAATACCTTACTTTATGGCACAAGAAATTGTGTGATCTGATGTGAGGAGGCCACATTTAGGGAAATTTGCTCAGCATTTACAGGCACAACGGACCAGGATCCTCACCAAGGAGTCCAGTTGATCACCAAAACCAGCCCTCGAGCCTTTAAAAGCCAAATCCTGCCTTTATATTGGTCCTTCCCAAGCAGAGAGTGAGTACAGACAAACTTGTTCTGCCAGTGCACCATTGTCATCATTCCAGGTTATTTTTACCACTGTTTTTTGGCAAGGATTCCCAGAGAGAAGTTAATGCTCATCACACCTCAGCTGTGACCGCTGCAGAGGCAAACTTTGTGCAACAGACTCTATCCAGCCACAGAACTTCTACACCTCCTCCTCCTCCTCCTTCAGCCACTGACCAACAGCCCTGGGCTGAGGAAAAAGTCAATCTGAATTTATTCAGATTGGGATTACACATGAAAATCCCATATTCCAAACAACTGTATCAAAACGACATCCCTTGTGGGAAGAGCTGGCTAACTAACCCAGGAACGCCTTGTCTGCATTCCTTGAAATGTTTTCACATGGTTTTAGTAGAAATTTAAGTAACTAAAAAAACTCTGTGACATTAAAGTATGATTGTGTAATCAGATGTAATTGAAAGAATCCTTTAAAAAGCTGAGAATGCATTTGATTTGAAAGGGCGGCTGGAGTGGGCTATAGGCAGAGCAATCCACGGAAAGTCAGCATTTCCCCTCCTAAAGTCCTGATCTTGGACTTCATTCAGGAATCCTGGAATCCCAATGCCTTCCTTGTTTTCCAAGACATCAGTGCCAAATAAATAGCAGGAACACAGTTAAGACACAGGAATTTCCATGGTGGCACAGAGCAGGAGAGTGACTGCAGCAGCTTTTGCACAAAGATGTGCATTTCCAAGGGAAAAGTGAGAAACCTCATCCCACAAATAGGTTTCTTTTGAAGTTCCATCCACCCAGGTTGCCCTCATGTCCTGAAGCAGAGATACTTGCTTGGCTCTTAAAAGCTTCATGGGGTTTCAGTTTTATTCTATTAATATTTTTCTGTGAATTCTGAAAGCACTCATCAACATAGCAGCTCTTCAAAGGGCTCCTGCTGAATTCCTCATGTTAATAACCTGTGGCGACAATGAGTCTCCTCAGCTAATGGGTTTGGGGATAAGTAGGTGCTTCCAGCAGTTCTGCTGCTTTCTATTCCATTAAGTGTCCCTGTTGTCATACCTCAGGACTGAGAATTTTTATTTCTTCATGCTATTAATTATTTTGTCTTCTTCCTACTCTTTCTCCTTGAATATTTTCAGGCTTGTGATTAATCGCAACTATGATCTTTTCCTTAGTTTTTTTTTTTTTTTTTAACATCTTAGGTAAGGTTCTGCCATTTGGCCCTGGAACTCCATTTCGTCTCCCTTATAATGGGCTGAAAAAGGCATCAGCCAGTCCCACTACAAGGATATAAAGAATAAAACATCACTCAGTTCTTTGCTGTAATGAAATACTTTTTCAACTCACTACAGTTTCCTCCACAAGGCTTCCCTACCTTGTCTCTCTGCCAATTAACTGTTCCTGAGCTGAAAATTCAGTGTTTGTGCTGAAAATGAAATACTCTCCCTAATTTAAAGTTCCTAACACAGCAGAGTTTATCATCTCAAATAACCATTCTGTGATGGTCATTCCAAATGTCTTCTGTTCCTCAGCAAAAATTCATCCCAGGTGAAGATGGTCCAGGTAAAGTGACACTTGGTGATGTGCAAAAATAAAATCTAATGATTTTGTGGCACCAGAAGAGAAAGATGTGCTGGGCCCACAACTCCTGAGCAAAAGTTGTCTCCTCTCTCCTTCTCCCAAAGGACACAAATCCAACTCTCCTCCCACTCCAAGAAGTCTCTGGCTCTGCTGAGCCAGCACAGACCCACAGACAACGAACATGAGAGGATGAAAGTACAATGAAAGCAAAGCTGTGGAGTCCTCAGCAAATGCTTCAGAAGACCTGGACTTTCCTCTCCTGCTTTGCTGTTGCCCAAAATGCAAGGTTCAATGCTCCAGCCCTTGGAGCTTCTCTGTGGCCCCCTCTGGGCCCTCTGCAGCAGCTCCACATCCCTCTGATACTGGGGACCTCAGGGCTGTGGCAGCTCTGCAGGTGAGGTCTCACGAGAGCAGGGCAGAGGGGAAGAATCCCCTCTCCCCCTGTTGCCCAGTTTATGGGGGAGTTTGGGGCTGCTGGCCCAACATCTGCTCCCCAACAGCTGCTTCCACTGCCTTGCTGGAGGTACAACTCAGTCCCTTTCAGTTCCTCTGAGTTTTCAGACACCTGTTTTCCACTTACAATTCTGAACACACATCCAGTTAAATACAAGGCATGCTTATAGTGACACCCATCACAGGAAACCACCAGTTCCTAACAGATCTCCAGAATTAAAGGAAGGCAAGAATCAGGTCAGCTGTTGAAGAAGTTGTCTCACATCTTTTATTTTCCTTCTGTTGCACAATTTCACATCAGACTTCTCCCCAAAGTGTGAATTAATTTGCTTTCTAACCCTTAGGGTAAAATGTCCTTGATCACAAATGGCCTAAAATTATAAAGATCTGTTAAAATAATGTCTATTAGCAAAGTCACTTGCTTAAGAAACACCAACTGTATTGGTTAAATTAAGTCAATGAAGTGAAAACATCATAGAATTTTTTTTTTCTGGAGGAATGTAAAACAGGGCTTGCAAACAGATGTATTTACTTTGATAATGAGTTTTTTTTCTCATTGGATGAAGAACAGGGAAAACTGCAGAGACTGGTGAAAAACAGACAAGCAGGTGCTGGACACCAGCCTGATAAACAGAACAGATGGGATGGAAAGCAGGCAGGGACGCCAAGCTCAGCCACAGACTCATCCCCAGCACGACAGAAAGGGGATGGAACCATCAACCAAGGTGGATTTGAGAGAGTTAAATGAGTGGATGAGTCAAAACATATTCTAATGGCCTTGGAGACCTGCAGGGAGCAGAGATGGAAAAAACCTGAATTCCTTGGATTATTTAGATAGAAGCAGGAAGACAGATGTGGCCCAGGAGGGCAGTTCCTTGCATGGATTAAGATGATATTCAGATTACAAACAGGATCAAGAGAATGATTTTTAACAACCCCCAAGCTCTCCACAAAGATGTGACTGAGGTGCTCTCCTCCTGCAGGTTTCCTACCAAACATCAGTAAAGTCACTTGATATTTAGGGCACTTTTTTTTTTTTCTTTTGAATACCTGAATTGTGGCCAGTGAAACTTTCCTATCTCAATATAACAACAAAAATGCACATAATAATATATGACAAAAAGCCCAGAGTCTGGAGTTGAGGGGCACTTCGGGAAGGACAACAGCAACCCACAGCATGTTACTTTGCTGCCATTAAAATCCCATTTTTCCCTTTTTCAGCTATGTGCCTGCTGTCTTTTACCTTATCAAGGTGAAGATGGCTGTGGCTGCAGAGATGCCCAATGTTCAGGACAGATCTGAATCAAAACAGTCCAATCACCACTACTACCACTGATGGCTCTATTGCTCCCAGAGCCTTTTCCAAGGGTCCTTCCCATTGCTAAATGAAGTGGAATACTCCAGCTCACTGCTCCAAACACTGCACTGTGATATCTCTGGAAACCCATGAAGTGCTGCTGGCTCCATTAATGCACCATCTCACTCCTGATAAAGTCTTTGGCAGCTGTTTTGGGCAACAGTCCAAGACCTCAGCACACAAGTGCAGCCTTTCATGTCTGTGCCGCCTTTTCCCTGAGTTTATCTATGGCCTAAAGCTTCTAAACGCTTGTGCTCACCCAAACTGCACAGTGGTTTCAAACACTGCCTTAAAACACCATCCTGTGCTACAAAAGGAAAAATGGATGTTTCCAGGAGGCAGCTCCATGGTAGATGAGCCAGTGTGGCTCAGGAGATAAGAGGCAGTACAATACGAATAAACAGAGAGGAGGTGGTGGCCAATTGCAGCTTCTCCTTCAACACTGCAGGCTTCCAACTGCTGGGAGAAAACAAGAGTTCAGGAAAACTTCAAGAGCCCCTTCCAGAGCCTAAAGGGCCTCCAGGAGAACTGGAGAGGGATCTGGGACAAGGGATGGAGGGAGAGGACAAGGGACAGTGGCTTCCCACTGCCAGAGGGCAGGGTTAGGTGAGATATTGGGAAGGAATTCCTCCTTGTGAGGGTGGTGAGGCCCTGGCACAGAGTGTCCAGAGAAGCTGTGGCTTCCCTTGGATCCCTGGAAGTGTCTAAGGCCAGACTGGACAGTGCTTGGAGCAATGTGGGACAGTGGAGGATGTCGCTGCCCATGGCAGGGGGTGCAACAAGATGAGCTTTAAGGTCCCTCCTAAGACAAACTTATTTGTGATTCCATGATGTCCATCCACAAGTTGTCCCCACTTTGCAGTACCTTCTACCCAAAACACGCCAGAATAAAAGATGTGGTTTCACCCAAATTACTGCAAAGATGAACAGAACCAGGAACAGTCAGTCTGGTATCAATTCATAACTGAAGGAGAATGTTTCAAGCGACCTGCCAAGTGTTCAAACCACTGTTTTTAAAAAAAAAAAGCCCCAAACCACAGGACTGTGTTTCCAATCAGTGCACAAGAAGAAGGCAGGAGCATGCAGACAGCCAGGAATGTGACATCACTGCAAATCCAACAAAGGCAATCTCTCCATGTGCTCCGGGGCTGCAGCTCAGGAAAGGGGAAGAGAAAAGGCTTGGCTTGGAAAATAAAACTCCAGTCTCAGCTCCGAAGCCTCCAAAATACCAAAGGGAAGGATCCCTACAGGCCAACTCTGCCCATTCAAGACTGTTAAGGGGGTTGACAGTTGTCACAGCAGGACCCTGAGGGCACAAATCCCTCAGGAGCCAGGCTGGGATTATGGAATGATCACACTCACTTTCCACAAAAAGCATTTCTGTGTGGAGTTGTCATCTCCACATACTCCAACACTGATGGAAGGGATTGGCAAATGTCAGCCCCTGTGCAGAGCACAGAAAGTGAAACATTCTAGAATGGAGCAGATGCACATGGGAATCTCATCAAAGCCCAAAACCCATCCCAAACTTAAATCTCAAGCCTTTTACACAGAATCCCAGATGGTGTGGGCTGGAAGGGACCTAAAACCTCGTCTCAATCCATCCCCTACCATGGGCAAGCCCCATCCAACCTGGCCTTGGACAGTTCCAGTGATGTAGCATCTATCACCTCTCTTGCAGCCTGAAGACTGATAGATCCTATCTGCTCTTCTTGACAGTGTAAAAAAAGCAAGGACATGCCAAAGTGACATTATACAATGCTTTTTTTGAGTGCCTGTGGAGCAGAGTCTTTTCCAGACAAACTCCACTGAAACTTTCAGTGTACCAAGCTATGAAAAATCCCACAGGCATCTGAAGAATAAAATAACTTCTGTATCCATCACGAAAGGCAGCTGCCCATGAGCTACAGAGGTTGTGGTGGGAGACCCATGTCTGCAGATCCTTAAACCCTCAATGGCTCCATCCACTGGAGCCGACTATAATGTTCCTTTGTTAAATACCCAGGAATAACCAGCCCGTTGATTCCCAAGAGTCCAGTGAGTCATGAGTGGGGATTATCAGACATCTTTGTGAAGTCCCAAAATGTCAAAATGAATCCCACTCTTCCTTCCTGATTCAGACAGATCTGAATTTAAGTCAGTCCTCCTACTCCCTGAGCCTGAGGAAGACCAAGAGAATGCCTCTCTACCATGGGGAGGTTTAAGTTGGAGCATCTCAAATTCTGCTCTGGGAGAAGTGAACCTGCTCCCAGAGCAAGGTCACTGCTGGATAAAATTTAGTGGTCAGGATGCTGATGATGTTAGGAGGTGAACAAAAAGCACAGGAGGTGCTCATCTTAACACAATTCACAGCTTCTTCCAAAATGATTTTGTCAAGGAGATCACATCAACCATTCTCAAAGGAGGCTTGGCTCCTTCGTCTTCCCTCACAGCCACCCCACCCTGATCTTTCCTTTCTTCTACTGATATCAGTGATAAACTTTTCCAAGGGAACACCTGAGATTTGGAAGCAGCCATATCACCAAAAACATTTGGGAAAGCACTTAAGAAACTCATGCTGAGCCACTCTAGTTCTAAAGATGTGTCTTCCAACTCAACAGAAACATCATCAAGATAAGGCTGTTTCCAGCTGTGTCAATACACTATGGATGTTGGGCAGCAGGTCAAGGGAGGGGATTTTGCCCCTCTGCCCTGCTCAGAGCTGCCCCAGCCCTGAAGCCCAGCACAGGGAGGGACCTGGAGCTGCTGGAGAGAGTCCAGAGGTGGCACCAGAGTGATCAGAGGGCTGGAGCAGCTCTGATGTGAGGAAAGACTGAGAGAACTGAGATTATTCAGCCTGGGGAAGAGAAGGCTGCAGTGCCTAAAGGGGCTCCAGAAGAGCTGGAGAAGGACTTGGGACAAGGGTCTGGAGGGACAGGACAATAGGGAATGGCTTCAACTGACAGAGAGTAGGATTAGATGGGATATTGGGAAGAAATTGCTGGCAGTGAGGGTGGGGAGGCCCTGGCACAGGTTGATCAGAGAAGCTGTGGTTGCCCCATCCTGGATGGGCCGGCCATGGTGAATGGGGCTTGGAGCAACCTGGACCATGGCAGAGCTTGGGACAAGATCATCTTTAGGGTCCCTTCCAACCCAGCCCACTCTATGATACCATTATTCTAAGGACCTTCCAACAGAAGGGTAGTTATAGCTCAGTTTCAAACTTTTCTAACCATTTTTTAAATGTCTGTGCCCAAGATAAAGGAAAAAAAGTAGAAACACCACATTGACTAAATGTCTATCACAAAGACCCAGTGAGAGCCCTTGTGTGCCCTTTGTTAGGGCACACATCACCTTTGCACAAAGGCAAGACTTCACTTCTAAAGATGAAAGCTCATTGACAGTTACTGAGCTTAAACACACCCTCGAAGTGGGAGAAAAGATACTTTTTTTTCCCCCTGGAAAAAGGAGTCAAAATATCTCCAGCTGACCCCAGTGACAACATGATGTGTTTACTTATTTGTGACACAACAGGCTGCTCTCAAATGCTATTCAAGGCGCTGTAAATTCTCACACAACCCTACAACAAGAGGGAATGGAGAAACCAAGTGTGGTGTGACACTCAGTGTTCCTAATCCGGGGGATACAAGAGGATTGGAGGCAGAAATAGCCCAAACAAGTAGTTTAGGAGAACAGAACTCATATTTTGAAGAATATAAGAGGAAAAAAATTGTTTCTCTTTACCAGCCATAGAATAGAATTCAGAATTCCTGAAAATCCCATTTACATCCCAAATAACTACACTGGAGTCTGAGAGAAGCTGATGGAGTTGTGGGTGCTCCAAAGCATCACACAAGGGCCCAGGTTGTGAGGGGTCTGAGGAAAAGCTATTGGGAATCTCCTATGGAGATCTGCAGCTCCTGCCATACAAGGACCACCACTGACACAGGCACTCAAGAAGGCAGTAAAAGTTTCCTGCAGTCTCGGGTCAACACTGTTGTGGAATCAGTGCTCCATCTTAAGGAATGATGTCTGGAGATGCACACTTGCACCCACACACACTCAGCAATGCACAGCTCTGCTTTGGACAACTCTCACACAACCACAAGTCATTAAAGCACTTATAAACCATCAGAATAAAGTACAAACCTGCCTTCAAGGAATGGAAGAGAAGAAAAGTCAGTAATTTCCTAGATTAGGACACTCATTAGCTTCTCCCACATTATTTTGACATAAATAAATAAAAACTGAAAGAAACTCTGTGCATCTTGAAATATTGAAAACCATTCCAAGAGTTGCCTTTTAATAACAAACATGTACTGACCTCTGCCAATTTGTATGGTAAGATCAGCTTCTCTCCCACTGTCACTGTCTTTCTGGTCACCAGGGCCTCAAACAGCATCTCTTCTTTCACCTAAAACACAAGTACAGATGTTAATGCTTACTCTAGTGATCTTTTTTCACTTCAAATCCAGTTTAAAAATACTAACATTCAAACTTTAAAAAAAAAATAAAATTCAGTGTAAACACATTTAAATTTCAAAATTTAATTTTAAAATAATTAAACCACTTTCACCAGCCCTTGCAGAGTTAAGTTCAATGGGTAAAAACATGCCATTGGGAGGAGCCAACTCAGCACATAAATCCAGCATCAGAAACCTAACACCAGGGTATTCAAAGGAACCTGATTTTCTGCATTCAGGCATCCCAGTTGTAGCAATTTCCCATTGCTTTCCTTATTTCCAGTGTGGCTCCTCCCTCCCACACTTTCTCTTGGCAAAATAAGTCAACTTCCTAGTGTTGTCAAGATGAAATCATACAAATTACTCTAGATTAAGCCAAGCAGTGTCATCAGTTTTAGACATATACAAGTGAAGGAGGCTTTTTTTGTGCTTTTAAGGGTGGGGAGGAGTCAGAAGGAGGAAGAAACCCTTGGAAAAGCACCTGATATTTACTCTGCTATTGGTACTGGATGTTTACTCCCTAAAGCCCCAGTTCCTGGCAAGGTGACAGTCTCTAATCAGCCCTCACAGGTTTGCAGAACAAAACTCAGTTGTGTAAACACAGACACTTTAGCAAAGAGGAAAACGGTGCTGACAAATTAAGTGGTACCAGCAGCTGTTGGGGAAAAGCCTCTTTCCCAATCAGTTTCAAGACCCTCTTACTTTGAGAAATTCAGAAGGCGTCCTCTCTCCCAGAACGCATCAGTTAAACCTAAAGACTTTGAGTCACTGACTGATCTCCACTAAATTTCCAAGTCAAAAAAGACACCATGAGTCTTGGGTGAAAATCTTGGAGCCCAGAATTAATGGATGTGGATTCATACAGAGAAGCTGCCCTGAAATCTCTACAAACTGCTTATCCTACCTGAAAGACTCCAGGCAGGCACCAGACCTCCTCTGGGCATCTCTGATTGTTCAAAATCCACATTCCTGAAGCCATCCAAGGCCGTATTTTTATCACAGGGAAACCCTTTATGATTTGACATGGAAAATGGGAAATATAGAGGTCTAACAATTGGACTCAACAATCTTAAGAGATCTTTTCCAGCCAAAACAATTCTATGTATGTACTTTGACTTAAGGGTTAAGTCCAGAAATAAGTATGAAGAGGCAATGCAAACAGGACAGTGGAAGGTCAGGAATCTCACAAACCATAACAATAATGATGCCCTTCTGTACAAAAATCTCCTTCTGCCAAAACTACAATTGTGGGAGTCTATATGATAAAATCCAGGGAGTTTTTATATAACCAATTCTTCCTGCAACAAGAACTTGTTGCTGTGGAAATCAGAATACATCAATTTACCTGTATATGATGTCACCTACCAGCAAGGTCTCCATCACTGGACATGACACTTTGAGGTTCATTTCTTTGGTGCTCAGCACTACTGAGGAGCCCCCAGTTCTCACAATCTGATTTTACCTTTCAAAATCAAGCAGGGGAAAAAATAATCTCCTGGTTCATCCAGAGATCCACAGCAAGATTTCACATTTGGTTTCTATTCCTCTACATTCACCAAAATATGTGATTTTGCAATTTTCGGCTCTGTGGACACTCTTCCAGCAGCTCTTGACTGCAGCACCATCGGCTGCTCTCCCTCAACTGCACAACTTGGAACAAAAGTGAGTTTCACACCATCCATTATCCCACTTCAGGGATGCTGCAAAGCCACAGCCAGCAGGCTGGCTTTTTTTAATTATCCAAGGCAACGAGGCAGAGGGGTGTCAGATGGCTCCTAATCAAAACAGTCCAAAGAAATATTCCTCAACAACATAAACACTTCCAAGTCCCAGATTTGTCAGCAAACACAGGGATTTTAAGCAATTTAAACAACTACCCACGCCATCCCTCACCATCCCCATCTCATGGTCACCCCAGTTCTTTCTCCTCCTGCTCTCTGGATGGAGGGAACCTGTGGATGTGCATCCTTCATCTCCTGACCCGGGGAGATCCCACTGAATCATCTTCTTGTAAAAAAACACTCTTTTTTTTGCAAGGATGGGAATCCCTGCATCTCCCGAGGCCCCTGCCTGCAATTACCACCCAGTGGAGCTTGATCTTGCTTCCTTCATTGCCTCTGATGAACACCACGGGTGCAACCAAATCATCCTGATCTGCATTCAAGGTCACAGCATGAAAGTAGCTGACTCCTGATGCCAGGGAGGAGCCACTGGAGCTTTCTAAAGATAAACCCAGCACGTGCTGATGAGTAAGGACATGGAGATACTTGCAGCTTCCCCACATCCTACACCTCCTCCTCCAGTAAGTGTGAAACACTAAAATAGGGACACCCATTGGTGCAGAGCAGCAAAGAGGAGAACTCCACTTATTCCTTTGTGCCCTAGGAGTTTACTCTTGGGTCACATTTCACGGATTTTTGCTTCCTGGTGCTAAAGGGCATGACCTGCTCTCCCTCTTAAACACGGCCTGCAGGAGTTTAGATCTTAATTACAGGGACAAAATGGAGATTTAAGACTTCATTGCCACAAGTGGGCCCAGAGAGGGCTGGAGGCCTCAAGCTCCATGAGCCAGTGAGGGGTGACCAGCAGCACCACAGCCGGGAACGTCAGCGGAGCACAGCAGGAGCAGGGAGCCAGCAAAGGCTGGGCTGGGGCCAAGGCAGGCAGGGACTGCTCCTCCAGCAATTCTGTAATTCTGGGGTATTATACTAGAGCAGCTGAACAAAAATGAACCATTTCCAGCTGGAGAGCAAGAAAACACCAGGTTTTGTCTCTCCTTCCATATTTGAGAAAGGGATTACAGTGCTGAATGCTCACTCTAAAGATGCCTCGTGTGGAGTAACTGAAAATAGATTCAGATTTCTATCAGCTCTTCTTGGAAAAGAGCTGAACCTTTTCCTCAGACTTTCTTTGAAATAACCAGAGAGTTAGAAAGGATGCAAGGAAATGGCTGGAGCTGTGTTAGGGAGGTTTAGGTTGGATATTGTGGAAAGGTTCTTCCCCCAGAGGGTGGTAGGGCACTGAACAGGCTCCCCAGGGAATTGTGACCTTGTCACGGTCCCAGGGCTGCCACAGCTCAGTTTGGACAATGCTCTCAGGCACAGGGTGGGATTGCTGGAGTGTCTCTGCAGGACCTGTGTCTATGAAGGGCCTGGAGTTACACTCAACATTATTTGTGGAGGCCTCCCAACTCAGCATATTCTGTGATTCTCTCAAGTTTCCTGACTCTAATTCTGGCTCAAAATTTTAAATCTGATGATGATATCCCTTCTCATTGCAGGGATGTTGGACCAGATGAACTTTGGAGGCCACTTCTAACCTCAATAATTCTGTGATTCTACAAAACATCATCCAGGAAAACAAATCCAGAAGAAAAAGCTGGAAGCAAGCACTGTCTGCTTCATAATCCCTACCCCCTCCCCAATTAATTTCCAGGACATTTATCACAGGAGGAGCCCCAGTGCCTGTGGGATCCCTCTGGGAAGCTGAAGGCCATTTTTTAGTGGAAGAAGCACATAAATCTTCTGGAGAGGCCAACTTTAGCTCCAAACACAAATGTGCACTGGGAGATCTGGCAAAACTAATTTAGGCCACTTGATAACTTGTTTTGCATTGAGGTTAGGTACTGCACTGGTTACCTAAACCTAAAAACTGAACACAAAACTGCTCCACTGGGCAAAGACAGAATTTATCTCCTTACTCAATGCTGCATCCATGGAAATTATTCCACATTTCAGTAAACACACACAATTAAAATGTTCCTCCTGTTCCAATGAAAAACAAAAAGTCTCTTTTAATGTCAACTAGATAATCTCTAATGTATTATTTCTGTTAATAAGCCCACAAATGAGCTTTTCCAATTTTTTCCCCCAGAAACACAAAGGTTTATCCACTTTTACACAACCCTCTATGATTTCTGCCCAGGTCCTGGAATATTTGCAGTGCTTGCACAGGACTCCATGCCTGCTTGATCCATCAGGCAGCCTTGACATCACTCCCCAGCACAGCATTTCAGCAGAGTTTAAACAAAGGCCCTGAAAAACCTGCCAAAAGCATCACATAATCCACATGCTATGTCTATTCCTGAAAAAAAAAATAAAATGGAATTGGGGTTTTACTGTAAATGAAACAATGATCTGCAGAGTCTGGCCAAAATCCTATATTGCAGTTTCAACAAATGCTGCTCTGGATGGTTTAATACAGGAAAAACATATTGGATGGGGTTGTTGATACCTAAGAAAAAACAAATCCATTGCAGATCATCGTCTCCTCCCAGATTCCTTCCAAAAAATCTCTGTATTAGCTTAATTTTATATGGACACAAATCTCATTACATTTTATAGGGACACAAATCACAGAGGGAGGATAGCAGTGCAGTGGTGCTGCATTAACTGGTGCAGCAGGGAAATTCCCCCAGTTACCATTAGAGGTTCCAACACAAACCAACCAGCTCACAAGAATTTGGGCCAGATTCCCAAAGAAGATGCAAATTTTGCCCAAGTTTTTAATTTCAGCCAGGCTGGTGGTTCCCCTCCTGCTCTTGGAGGCTCCATCCCCATCAGAGCCATACTGGAGCACCTCTGCATCCCTCTTGGCTGCTCTCAGAGATGGCCAACACAGCTCCAGATGGATTTTTTTCCTTCTCTTTTCCATGTCAAATCCTTCAGTTAACAAATCCAATGAGTCATTTGAGTACAAAGACCAACCCAAAAGTTCCCCCAAGATAAGGAAGTATCAGATCACAGTTTCTTCCATCCCTTTACTGTGCTCTGGACAGTCCCACCAAACAGCCAGTGACCACAGGAAAGGAAGTTCAACTCTTTGTCAACTCATATTACTTTTATTCTGAGATGATTTTTTAGTTATTAGTGTTCAATGCCAAGATCTGGAGAGGGGATTAACAACTTTTTCAAGCCAATTCATAATTTTAGCAACAATGGGAAAAGCAAAACTGTTCAGTGACCACAACAAAAAAAGAATGCAATAAAAACCATTACCCAAATGAGACAAAATACAAAGTGTCAAATGTTTTAACCAGTATTTTAGGTCTCTGGCTGAGTAGAACTCATTGCACTAAATGTGGAGTTTTAAGCAGCCAACTAATGAATAAAGAGTGGTGGCTGCTCTTTGTGATGATGTTTCATCTGTTTGAACCCTTTGGGTCAGACCTGAATAGGCAGCAACTTAAGGTCTGCAAAGAGAAACGTGGCATTTCATAAAGGGAAATCAAGTCTGAAAATGAGATTATTTGCTTTATTTCAGCTGATGTCAGCAAGTCTATTGAAAGGTTTACACTTGGAGACAGCAAATACTTCCAGTTCCATGGATCACTTGTCACCTAAATGCAGCTTTAAGGGACAAACAACACCACTTACCCAAACCCAGTGATGCACTTCATTAGATCTCACTTTAATGCAGCAAGCATTGTCTCCATCTAAATAACAAGCATTTTATGTTCTACATGGTCATTTAATTTGCAAAAAGAATTACTAAGATGAACAAAATCGATCAATTTGCTCAGCTACATCAGATCCTAGTGGGTGTTTTCTGTTTGTTCGTTTTTTTGGGTTTTGAGGGTTTTTTTGCAAATGGTGAAAAATAAATACACTTATTTATTTTTACATCATGTTGACACTACCTGGGGGTGCTGTTCCAGCCCATGGCATTAAGGGACCGTTGGATTGACACAGCTCAGCCAATGCCTCATTTCACATAATCACGTCTAAAAACCACCCCGCGACCTCCCCACGTGCAGATGTTGAAAAAAGGTTTGTTTGCAAAGGCAAAGACCCAAAGCCTGGAACTTTGTCAGATCTCTAAGACACTCTCTTACTCAAAACTTTTTTAAAAAGCAATTACTTAACTGACTTGGCCACATTTAACAGGGTAAAATCAACAACATTCTCCTCCCCACTTATATTTTCCTTCTGTTTATTTCTGTGATCTCCAAGGCCAAGATGCAAAGAGCATCCAGCTGCTCAAACCATATTTTACAGAAGCTCTCCCCTCCCTAAATTCAAAGCATTAATGAAGTGCTGTGAAAATCCCTGAGAGCCAATTCCCAAGTTCTGTAGGTAGGGAGATAACACAACAGTTATTGAATGGAATGAATGAGAAGAGCACCATGTGTACACCAAAGAACAATTGCCTTCTGATTCTACCATAAAATCAGCACAAAATCACCTTCTAGACCATCCAGGGTGTACAAAATGGTAAAGACAGTTCTTGCTATAATCAACAACAAGAAAAACATTTCAGTTGCCAGAGGTGTAGAGCATTTCAAGTGACGTGAGACAGCAAGGGGAGCTTCTGGCTACCTCAATCCATGTAAGGAGGTTTTTCAGCTCAGCTCTTGAAGGCTGAAGGCCAGCAGGGCAAGTTGGCTCATTCAAGACTTCTCTCATGAAAAGAAGTGCCACAGCTTCAGAATCTGCTTGGGCTGACAGAGCACATCTCCTAAGAACTAATTTAATGCTTTTGCATTGATTTACAGAACTGGACATGGCCTGGGCCAGCTGGGCAGGGACCTACAAACCCTTCCCAAGGGACACCAGCACAGCAGTGGCTCACAGAGGCCAAGGTATCAGGTCCTAAACAGCAGATAAGCAACAGATGCACCAAAGAACTCCATAAGAGGCCCATAAATAGGGACTAGAGGGATGAGATGGGCCTCCAGCATGTCAAACCCAGCCCTTGTGGAATCTGGCAGGTAATAACAGACAAAAAACACGGCGAGGGAGCTCAGCACAGCCAGCATGGAACCAAAACATGGGGCAATGGTTGTACACCTGCTTGAGTTCCTCAGACAGACTTTGGAACAGATTGAAGGAGCACCAGCTGGAGGCTGGCAATTGAAGACATTGCCATGTTGGACAGCAGGTTTGCTTTGCCTCTAGACCCTGCAACCTTTCCTCAGACAGACTTTGGAATAGATTGAAGGAGCACCAGCTGGAGGCTGGCAATTGAAGACATTGCCATGTTGGACAGCAGGTTTGCTTTGCCTCTAGACCCTGCAACCTTTCACATGTAATCACAGAAACAGGACTTTCACTCAATGAAACCTGAAGCTGAAGAGTAGAGGCAAAAACCCTACATGAAAAACCTCTTTAAAAAAGTTCCTGTACCTTTTCCCTGGCAAACATGAACTGCCCATAAGAATGGAAACACACAAGAACTTACTCTCTGCTGAAACTGGAAATAAATTGTGCATGTTTTGTGTCCTAAATCAGAGGTGGCTTGTTTGGTGTGAAAGTTTCAGGAGGGGAAGCAGAGCCTTACCTCCAGCAGCTCTGACACAACAGGCAGTATTTCAGGGTTGCAGATATCGATGGAGTCATCCCGGTAGGTTTTCTTTTTGTACCGGATGTTCCCCAGGTGCAGGATTGCCGACAGCAGAGAGAAGATCCTAAATAGAGAGGATTCAGTTTCACTCGGTTCTTAATAAAGTGAAAGAAGAAGCAAATTTCACCCCCAAGGACCATGTCCCTCTGTAGCTCATTCTTCTAATTTTCAATCCAAAGCATCCACTTTGCCTCATGTCAAAAAGGTTTTCATTTAGTGAAGTACCAAACATGCATCCATACAGTTTCCTTGAAAGTTCTTTAACACATCAAACCCCACATTTACCAAATTACAGCCCACACTGTAAAAAAAAAAAAAAAA
>VWZU01002217.1:588892-663480 GCA_013397095.1 Sterrhoptilus dennistouni
AATCCTCCAGTAATCTTGATACCCAGATTAAATATTTCTCATACAATTGTATAAATTACGGGGTAGAGGGGGCATGGCCATGCAGATGATCCCTCTTAGTCCCCTGGGACATGTGTTTTTGTCACCTTTTGGGATCTAGTCTCAGCCAGGAACGAAAGACTGTACAAAACAGCAAAACTGCTTTTATAATATCTAAGCAACTGAGACAAGAAAAGGTGCTACACTTCAAGTAAATTTATCCATCCAATTTTTCTGTTTTGGGGGGAATTTGGTCATTTTTAAGTTATCTCCCCTCCACAAAAAAATAGAATGAGACACTCAAAGAATATCCTGAGTTGGAAGGGATCTACAAGGTTCATCAAGCCCAGCTCCTGAGCCATGACTGACTTCAGCTATAAACCCTCTTTGTCCCTATGTCTATACCCCCTTGGGAGCTAAAAACGAATAAACCCAAATGTGAATCTTAGCTGTGCCACCAGCTTGTCTGGACAACACACCTTCACCTCTCCAAGTCCTCCCTTATCTCCAAAACAGGGATACTGACTTCCTGTGAATTTCAGGATGCAATTTTATAAAAATTTCTCTTCTCTTCCCCATATTTTGCTATAAAGAAATTACTTTTTAAAGTACAGTAGTATTTAAAACATCCTTCCTATATCTCGGCTGAACGTGGCTCCTTATTTGTGCTGTAGATGTGTAACACCAAACAAAATAAATCTGCTCATGTAGTGAAGAATCCACTTTATTTCTGATGTGCAAAATTCACCAGGAGTAACTTGTGTAAGGAAAATCATTGCACAGTAAATCAGAAGTGAGAATTTACTGCATCACCCGACTCTGCTCAGTCCTGACACTTCCTGATTACTTTGCTCAGGCAATTAAACCCCTCAACAGGCTTTAGACAAACCTCGTCCTGAAACCTGATAAAGCAGCCTCTGACACAGAACATACTCACACAAGTCTGGATCCTTGGGTTTATCCACGTGTGTGGGGAAGATAGAGAAAAAGCAGTTTTAATTTCATAATTGATTCGCTACAAGTGAGGGATAAAGGATGAGCTTCCAAAATTTCTCAGCTGTGTGAAAATATCTTTGAGGTAATTTTTAATGCCAAGTTCTTCCCAACCTACTCAAGCCTTTCAAGTCAAAAATCAACACAGGAGGGATTATTTTGTGGGTTTGGTTGGAGTTGACTGTTCTGAACCCTCTAAATCCATGGTGTCAGTGGTATTGCAACCCAGCTAAAGCTCAGTTTTCAAACCAGCAGGCCCAGTGAATTAGTGAAAAAGGCCAGCTGGAAATGAGTCTACAGACCTAGAATTGCATGCAAAGGGTTAAGTTTGATGAGGGATAATGAGGGCTTCTGATTAAAGCAGGCTCTGGATTCATGACATGCAGAGTGAGATGTGATTATTCATGAACACTTGAGAAATACTTCAAGATGTCAACTTCTGCCAACGCTCCATTTGCATGAAGAGAATTGTTAAGTACAGCAATGATCATGGAATCACAGAATGGTTTGGGTTGGAAGGGATCTTAAACTCATCTGGCTCCATCCTGCCATGGGCAGGGATGTCTTCCCCCGGATTAGATTGCTCCAAGCCCTGTCCAACCTGGCCTGGGACAACTCCAGGGATGGGGCAGCCTCTCTGGACAATGTCTTGCCAATGGAGGTGGCATTAACCAGGATAATCTGCAAGCTATTAAAATGGAAAATAAACTCACTGTCTGCGAGTCTTGGGCAGAAACCCCACCATCTCCATGGCGAGCTGCAGCCGCTCAAAGTCGTGCTTCAGGTCCTCCCCTTCCACGGAGAAACAATCCTGTTGGATCAAACACACAGGGGAAGCACTGACACAAATTAACACCAGATCAGGTCCAGAGGCCAAGTCAATGCTCTGTAAATATCACTGAGTGATCTCCAGGTCTTTTATCAGCAACATTTCCAACCTGGCACTGGAAATATAACACTTTTGGCTAATATTTTCTGGAGATATATCCTTGTTTCCCAGGTTTAGCCTTTAAGGAAAGAGGTGAGTCACCCCATTCCAACAGTATGGTGAGAGTTGGTCAGTGTGGGACACCTCATACACAAAAAGGATGGGAAATAACAACAAGATGAAATCTGTTCCACATTTACAGGCAGTTTATTCCACATTCAGATCTATAACTGAAGAGGGAAATTCAGTTTTTAAATAGAATTCAGATAACTTCATGTAAATGATCAGTGCATTTAATCCTGTTTGGGAAAGGCAAAGCTTTAAATATATTTTTCAGTAACTTTGTTTGAACCTACCAAGAAGTTATTTCAAAATTTGGAGAATCTGAAATCCAGGATATTTTATACTTCTTGGAGGCTCACATGCCTGAACAGTTTAGTTTTTCCTTGATATCAGACACTGACATGTTCAGAAAAATGCAGTGCATTCCAGACCCAACCAAAGTTGTTCTGAACCAGTATTTAGGGAACAGAAATGCTCTTTAAATGAATATATAGATGATTAATGCCAAATTTCTTCTGCTTTGGCTCACTGTAGGTCTCCCATGGATTATTTATTCTTCCCTCTGCCTTTCGAGCCTATATTTAATATTCTACCTATTGCTGCCTATAAAAACTACCCACCTATGAACCAAAATTAGTTCATTTTGTAGCACACAATATTGTGCTATTTTAAACCTCAGAGTATTTTACTAACACTTAAATCAAGACTTCTACAAGTAATTAGAGACTTCCAACAAGTTAATCCAAGTGTAAGTAAATATAAATAAAAATTCTATAAAATTCTATTAGAAGTTTATTAAAATAATACATGTAAAAATTGTAGCTGCAGTTGGAATTAATTAAGCAGCTGAATGCACATAGTTTATTTTGATCTTTCCTGAACATCATATTTATCACAGAAGCAATCGTGCAAAAAAATTTTGCACAAATAATTAGGAACATCTGCATTAAATAGGGTTATGTAAATCATTGATAAGCCACTTGTACTAATAGTACAGAAAACTCATCAGAAATACACAAAATACAGAATGAAGTTATTTTATAATATCAACTTTGTGTTTTACAGCATTTAAAGCCTCACAACCATATCAACAAGGTTCTTCATCCCACTCCAGAGCATCATTACAGCCATAGTTATAATTAGAGTGGAAAACTCTTATTTAAGATATATATTTATTTATATTATTTATACACTTAAATGTTGATATTATTATTGTATTGTTGACATATTTAAAATATTTATTGCAACATAGGAAACTCCCCCACAACTGCACTAAAAGCCAGAGAAGTGCAACTGGACAAGAAAATCGAAATTTTTCTATCAATTGTCCTCAGGGACAAGTTAATGCTCCATGGGCAAAGTGAATTTGGAGCTGTTGAACAGTAAAACCATTTAAAACCATGCACAGCATCAATGAAGGCGGGGACTGAAATTCCAGAAGAAAATACCAGCCTGTTTTAGGAAACAGTCATTAGAAAAGGGAATTTTCACCTTCCATTAGGGGTGATTGGAAATGACCCTGTTCCAGAGCTGATCCAAAGGAACACGACAATGACATTACCAAGAGCAGGGACACCACAGGCACCAGCACTGATTATTCACACCATAAAACCTCAGGACAAGACCCTGTCCCTCCTAAGCTCCAACCCTGGCTCCCTCAGCCACTGCACTCACACTGAGAACTCAGCAGAACTTCCCACCCTCATTCTGGCAGGACCTGGACTTGGCAGGACAACAACACACCCACAAAATCCTGCAAATTAGGCTGGTTTAAAGCTTTTTTTAAAGACAGCAAGTGGTGCTTTTAGTGGCACTCCACATTCCAGGAGACATTTTCATTTTCTGGCATCATTCCTCCAAAATGAAGTCATGAGTCAACAGCAAAATACCCCGGACAACTCCGAAGTAGCACAATCTACGCCCAAGGCAATTTAATTAACGATTTACATAACAATTGCCCGACTCATTAATCCGCATGGAAAGACTTTTAGCAAATTCTCTACTTAAAAGCGGATGCTCTCTGCTGTGTTCCAGCACGGGACTGCTTCCTAATGGATGATAAATGAAGGATAATTATAAAATAGAGGAGTGTCCTTGATATTAGAGCAGACAAGCATCACAAAGTCCATCCCTACAGACCTAACTTGCCGTTGACGCCCTGCCAGAGCAATTAGTTTCCCAGCAAAAGTGAGTCCCCTGCTTTCCTATAGTCATGTTGAAGCGATCCATGGATTTCCATGGAAAATTTAAAGAGGAATAGAACAGAGTTTCTTTATAAACTTGGTGTCTGCAGCAGGTTGAATACATGGGTATGAGGAGAAGCCCAGGGTAGGCTTAAGAGTGAATCATCAACTGAAACCAAATAAACTGAAACCAGGACTGTCAAGGAAAATGATCCCAAATAAAACGATCCTAAATAAATTAGCAAATAAACAGCCAAATGGTAATGACACATGGTTCTGTTGTACAGAATAAGGACACAGACATGGCAGCCCCCAGGCTGGCAGGGTGTTCTTGGTCATACCAGGAGAAGGTACCAAATTTCATGGTTGTTTTAATTTTAATTCCTTCAGCAAATTGTCCCAACCCATTCCTAAAGCAATTAAGGGCGTTCCAATTTATAAAGGTATTAAGGTCTAGAACAGCATCTGCTCATCACTCTCTGCTCCTGCAGGACCCCTAAGGATGCTGAATGGATTAAGGATGCCAATCCAATACTCAGTATTTTTAACCTTGTGAGGGAAATTCCCTCCTCCCCTCCTCAGGACTTGCAGGGAAATGTTGCTGTTAAGACACTTGTTTAGCCTGAGTGAATCCCAGCTCCTTCCCAGATCACCATTTACTCTTCAAGATGCATCAGCAAGACTTATGCAATCATCAAGCACATGGGAGAACCAGCAGGAAGGACAAGCAGCTGATGCCAAACATGCTTCCACATGCAGGACACGCCCACGGGACACACAGACACCCAGAGCACGTCGGTGGCGCAGGAGGAGCCGCAGAAGGGGGAAAAGTTTCACCATTCCCTTTTTTGGGGCGATCCATTTGGAAAGGATGATCATGTCAACAGAAGTATTTTAGGAGATGGAATTGTTTTTGAAACCTGAACAATATCAGGATTTGATTTTCTCACAGATGGCTGGGGGATGTTTTTGGGTTTGTCTGTTTTTTCCTGGAAGCTGGTGAGTAGATACAACAAGCATGACCTGAAGCATCTCTTTGGGCTTCAAGACACTGATTTGCTGTTTTATTGGAATGGAATTTCAATTTTCACATTGCTGCCACATCACAATTTCCATAAATCATCATTTATTCTATCAGGAAAGAATGAAAACCCCCTTAGCTTTCTAAAACTGAGATGACTGTAGAGAGCTGACCATCTCCAACCGCTGAAGAAGCTTTCCAGATGGAAGGAACCATAAAAGGGCAAGGGAAAAAAAAATCTGTACCATCACAAGCAACACCACTGCAGGCCAAAGGGTGGTTAATGGGTTAAACTTAATTGGATTTGGCTTTCTTTGTGTCCCTAAAACACTCAAGTGAGAGCAGCCCTGCACCAGCAACATGGAAGAGGTGGGTTCTTGTACTGACCGGCTCCGAGTCATAGCAATAATCATCCCAGCTCTGTCTGAGGGGTTTCTTTGTCATCTGAAAGCAAGGCAGAGCGGGTTAAGCCATGTTCCCACCCCAAATCACCCCAACGACCTGCTCCCTTAACCAGGAAAATAAGTGTTATTCTGCAGAGTCATTCCCGAGTTTTATTTCTTTTAAGGGAAGATTTATGATGCTTTTGCATTCCTGGCGCTGGTTCCTGCTCACAGTGCATCAGCGAGGCCCCTCTCATCAATAATCCTAATGGATACTGAAACCTTTTCTTCTCTCACAGAGTTAGGGAAACCCTTGGTGTACCTGGAGCTGAAAAGCCACTGATGCCAAAATCCGACTGAAGAACAGATTTGGTTTGTTTCTGCTCTCAACCTCAGCTCCAGACACACACAAGTGCAGCAAAAGTGAGATTTTCAGGAATTTCTGTCTTTTTCCAAGCAGGCAGAAATGGAGTTGAGGGAGGTCAAAGCATGTGTCAATGACCAATCCCAACAGGGAGAAAGATGGCACTGGAGCTCCTGAGGAGCTAAAAATAAGGATCTAAACCTGCAAATGACTGATTTCAAAATGGATAAAAGTTAACAACCAGCACAGAAAATATTCAGTGAGCTGCAGGGTGCACAGGGGTGGGTGCACCTGCCATTGAGGGAGAGATGGAAAAGTGCCCCGTATTCAGGGGATACTTTGAGTAAATTTTCATTTAAAAATAAATTGAAATCTTTATTTTCAGTCTGCTCCCTGCATTTACAGAGCAGATTTTGACGAAGTATCTGAACAGATTATTTCTCATCTGCAAAGCAAACTCCCCATTTGTTTTGCATAACAGAACAAGAGCCGAGGAACCTGGGAGGAGGAAAGTAAAGCCTGACTCAGGACTGAGTCACTCCTTCACTTCAGAGGCCTGGTTCAATATTTTATGGCTTCTCTATATGAATATTTAATTTTCAGTAAAACACTTAGTTTATATCTGAGCTGGTTTTTTTCCTTTTAAAAAGGCAGGGTCTTCTCCAGGACACAATTAAGAAGAGACTACAAATGTTCAAGGGTCATTTTATAAATTTTGTCTTAAATGTTTCCCAAGTTTCTTTTTCCATTTCTCTGCTATCTCCTTTTTCCTTTTTCTCCTTATTTTTCTTGAGCTTCCTCTTGTAGAGCAGGGAAAAGCTGCTACTGCACTGTCAGATGGTCTTCATGTGAAACCATGCCCAGACCTCATCTAAAGGTGCTGTTTTTCCATAGTTGTCAGTGTTAACTCTAATCATAATTATTAAGAAATTATTTAAAAACCTGCCAAAAGCTCAGAGTGTCACCACCGTCCATACACTATCTCCAGGGAAGTCCAGACTCTGCTTCCCTGACCCACTGGACTCATCTTAGCAGCCCTCTCCAGCTTACTTGTCCCACAGCACCTTAATTTTGATTAAAATAAATATTTCACTCTAAACTATAATATTCCTACTGCTTCCTCACACTACGTGCCGTTAGAGTTCAAATTTTCCTTTAACTATAAACCCTCTTAATCTGCTATGTAAAAGAAAAGAACTGTCATTAAAAGCAATGTTTACAACTAACAAAAAGCGACTGGATGGCCCAACAAAACCTGGGAATCCAACAAAAACATTCCATCTTGGCATCTTCCCACTGCAAAGCTGTGGCACAGATGGTGCTGGAGATCACACCACGTTCTCCAACCAACGCCTGAGGCACGGGGACTCCAGCAAAGAACCTCCAGCCCTCGAAGTGTTCCTCACTTGGGAATATTTCCCAATCCTGCCATGGGTGTGTGGGAGCCGTTAATATACAATGGATTTGGGTGTTGATTGCCTGCTTTAAAAACATCATTTAAAAGTCCCTGGTAATTTGAGAGCTATTCCTGAGTGAAGTCATATTTCTAAAAAGACTAAAGGATGTTTGGGTTGGGCTGTGGGTCCAAGTTTCTCTCCAGTTTAGGGGTAAAATCACTCTTTATTGCTCCTCATGTTTCAGCACCAAGAAAATTGCAATTAGTTAAAATCAACATGTAACTTAACTTCTCTTCCACATATTCCTCCTCTTTTTGGTCTTTTTGAAGTCCCTACTTGCAAGAGTCACTTGATAACTGCCTAAATATCTGAAGTAAATCAGTTTATTATAAAATTATCATCATGTAAACTGAGTTTATTTGGCTGCTGGTAGCACCTCATCCATCATTAATTCTCAGGTTTTCAATGGCTGCTGTGGTTTTAGTTATATTAGACTTGTTCTATTGTTAAATTCAAAGGGTCCTGCTAAAAGCCAGCCAGAAGCTACAGAATTAGGACTTCCTCATGCAAGGTGTTATATCCTAGTATGCCACATTTTCCCCTTTTCTCCTGCTCAGGAGACAGATATTAATGAGTAAATGACATTCACACAGAGAGCAGGAAATTCTGACTCTTTCTCCCTCCAGCAATCAAAAATTCAATATATTCAACGTATCCCAGGTACAGAAAACACTGATTATTTTTTCCCTGAAACACTACCAGGTGTTCAAACTGCTAATGCAGAATTATTCCAATGATGGAAGACTTCCTATAAACCATTAAAACCAACTTTTACTGCTCTACACCTTTAAAAACCCCCACTTTCACTACTCCACACCTCTTCTCTGTTAGCATTAAATATCAGCAGAAGAAAAGGCAAGACCATGGATTGTATTCCTGTATAGTACTCCCACCTGGTTAAGGTAATGATATTCCTCTGGCTGCTTCAGGTGAAATGCTGATCTCTCCTCCTCACTCGCTCCTGCCAGGAGGTAATAAAATACATGGTAGTTCCTGGTGACAAATGAAAAACAAAAGCTGTTAGACATGAAAATGAGCAGCAGCACTGAGCAGAGGCACATAGAAACCTCCCAACCTGATTTTCCAGCTCCCAAGCTCAGGCCTGACACTGTTTAGAGCTGGTCCGTTCCTGCTGTGCAGGGATGGAACAGACTCAATTATGTAAGGGAGACTGAGATCCCTCTTCTCCATCCAAGGACAGCCATTGCCCTCAAATCTACTTGAAGAATTTCTAGCTGGGATGATCAGGTTTTCCTGCAGACAACCATGTGCAATGCCTACATATTTCACAGAAGCCCCATAATCATTTAGGCGGGAAAACACCTCCCAGATCATCGAGTCCAAACTCTGCCCAAATCCATCTTCCCCATCTTGTTCCCAGCCCAGAGCACTGAGTGCCACATTCAGTGATTCCTTGGACACCTCCAGGGATGGGGACTCCAAACGTCCTTGGGCAGCCCCTACCAATTTCCCAGAAGAAATTCCTCTGATGTCCAACCTGAGCCTCCCCTGGCCCAGCCTGAGGATGTCTCCTCTTGTCCTGTCCCTGTCCCCTGGGAGCAGAGCCCAACTGCTCCTGGCTCCTTTATTACAGCCTGACGTCTTTTATTGGAATCACAACATTTTTCCTTGCAATGCAGAAATTATAATTTTTCATACCTTGTTACCATTAAATAGACAACAACTTTGCAGTTGCAGTTCCACGAGAGATGACTGAAAAATCTTCAAATATTCAAAAACTCAAATATGCAAAATACCTGAATATCGCTAATGTTAAACCCACCCCAAGGGACACTCATCTGTTCTGCTTCCAGACGACTCTAACACAGATTAACACCATTTCTTTCTAAAATTAAAACTGTGCTTTTATGTTGGATGTTTTCCAAGAGGATCCAAGTTTAATCATCTTGCAACACCCAAGAGGATGTTTGTTAAAGCTGTAGATGCTCCTTTAACTCCAGGAACAGCCCTGGAGCATTCCAGAAAACTCACACATCTGTCTCCAAAGGGAAACACAGCCAGAAGTCCCAAGAGTTGAAAGACAACTAAAGGCAGCAAAATTATTTTAAACTGGAATAATAATTACTGAGAGAGGAGAGGAATACGCAGCAAAGAATATGCAGCAAATTACGAAAGAACATATAAGTTCATTCTCTGTATAATTTTGGCTCTTTCTAGAGGCCCCTCTGAAGGCTTCAGTGAAGTGGAAAGAAGAATGAAAATACCATGTTTCTCTCCTAAAACGATATATTAAGCGGTTCACAAGTTGCACAAGAATGAAATGGTAATAATGATAATAATCTATCTGCCATAAAGACAATGAAAATTAAATTAAATGTAACAATATTGTAGTGGAAGGTCCCCTGCTCATGGCAGGAGTTGGAACGAGATGATCTTTAAGGGTCCCTTCCAATAAAACCCATTCTATGATTCCATGGTAAATCAAAGACTGTTGATAAAATAATGGAGTTTATTCCCTCCATTAGCACATTTCTCCCTAAACAACAAAACATTCAAATATAAAATGCATCATTAATCTTTGCAGCGCAGAGTTAAGAGCATGAAAATCCTGATCCCCTGTGCCAGCTCCACCAGGGATTTAAGTTATCTGTGCCACATTTAGGAGTTAAACCCAAGCCTTGGGCAAAACAGAGGCACCCACCGCTCGTTGTGCTCCTGATAGACCAGTCGGGACTTCTCCAGGAGGTATTTTTCAACATAAGCTCTGCAAGGGAAAAATCAAAGTATCATTCATTGATCTGATACTCAGCTTCAACGAACACAGCTTTACCAGGGGCTTCAGCCTTGGTACCCACACAAAGAAGTTTCAGCCTTGTTTCACTTAGTTATATAAATTTCTTCCTCGGCAGAACAAGACCAATATTATGTTTGGCTTTTGAGGGTTTTTTGGTTTGATACCAAGCCAAAACTAACTTGGATCTGAAAAACATGATCTCAGATGCGTCAGCCTATGGGCAAGAGAAATGTTGTCCGCAAGGAAGGAGCTCGGATCCCTATTTCATCCAAAGCCAGCAAAATCCCATTGCCTGCAGCCCAGGAGCCGTGCACATGGAAACACACCTACGTGCAGAAGCGTGCAAGATACCATTTAGCTGCAGAATCAGTCCCCAAATCCCCATTCTCTCTTCCAGAAGAGCCACTTCCCACCAAAAATTTGGGTTATTAACTTCTGGCTCCAGTCAAAAAAAATAAACAATTACGAAAGCTCCTCATTGCAGTTTACATTTTCTCCTAAGAGCCTCCACAACAAACACGCTCTATCTACATATTAAATACTTCTTTCAGGTTTGTCGAGTTAAACAAAGCTTCCACAGGTTTTTTTCTTCCAAACAAACCTAACCAGTAATGACAGGGATTTAGAAGCTGGAGTTCTAAGTGGCAGTTTGGAGGATGGAGCTGTGCTTTTCTGGTGACAAATGCCCAGTGACGTGGCACCAACAGTCGGAGCTGTGTAGGAATTGGGAAACCCAATGAACCTCAGGCATGGTGGGAGAAGGAGCTGCTTCCATAATTGCCCCTCCACCATAGATTGGAAAGCCAGATCTAATTATTACCTCCAGCACAACTTTTCCCCTTCTTTCCATAAAAACTAAAATATAAATCATTTGGACATGCTGCAGTGGATTTGTGAAAATTCTAATGGCAACTCATGGGAGAGGCTACTGGAAGTGGCAAATCCAACTCCCCACGGAATGATCTGATCCTGGAGGAGTAAAGGAAGAAGAGGCAGCAAAGCTGTATTCCTGTTTATTCCCTGGGAGGAAGTCTATGGATATTTCTCATCCACATGTTGATGGAATTTTTATGTTCCCTTTCTAACCTGAACCCAATTTTTCCTTTCCAAGCCATGAATTCAGTGCAGAGTCAGAGAATGAGAGCATCCAAGACCCCACTGATGAGATCCCACTGGATAATGGCTCAGACACTGCTCTACAAAAACCTGTAACATGTACATGCCCCTGGCACTCATCCCCACCCCTGTCATTTCTGCTGATTATAAACCACCCCAAAAATCATTCTTAGCCAATAATTTAGGTTGGAAAGGTCTTCTGAAGGTCATCTGGTCCCAATCACTATTTAAATCAGGGGAATTTCATTTGTTTGTTTGTTTTAACATTTTAGTTTCACTTTAAAAAATCACTTGAGAAAGTTTCTATTTTTAACATTTTATTTTATATTTAATTTTTAAAATTGTTTTAATAGATGCAATTATTACAATGTTATTTCGGTAAAATGCTCCCTTGCTTACTGCAAAGGTCACAATGAATCCATGTCCGAAGAACAACATCTGCCCCTTCTTGTAACAGGATAGTGAGTAGGAAAACCAACTTAATGTCTTAAAAAGTTCATGTCTCCAAACTTCTTCTTATTTACTACCACTGTCAGCTACGTCAGTTCTACCTTTAAGAGCAAAGAAAAGGAGCTCTAAGGGAATGATCTTGTGTAAAACACTGATTTAATCACAGAGAGCCTGTATTTCACTGGGCTTTGATTTAAACCCCTCCTAGCTGGCTCTAAAGCCTCTCCTGTCTGGCTCTTCTGTCATTTCATGGATCTTGTCAAAGCCTTTGATGATCTCATGGGGACTGAAGAGGTTGCAAAGACCTTCCTCCAGGCCTGGCTCAGCATGGACCAGGATGTCCAAACTTCAGGAACCCTCCTGGGAATGCCCTGAACTGCAGCACTGCTCCTGTTCCACCAGCCTGCTCAACCATCCAAGACTTCATCTCATGGGGTGGGGTTGGGTCCTGCTCAACCTCCTTGCCTGTTCCACCTCTTCAAGTTTTGGGTGATTATACTCAGAGGGGTTGTAAGCAAATATTCAACTGCTATTTTCAACCTCTGAGGAGAGTAAAACTCTAATTCGGGGCTGCGATTTATAGTTCCATTACCAAAGCTATTGATACGCAGAACACAGGGTGATAATTCATTTGGGCTGTGCTAAGAAAGAAGTGCAAGTTTTTACAAAAATCTTCTTTCACAGGAAAAAATGTGGGATTGTATACCACATACTTTTTTGTTTTTAAAATGCTTATATTTTTCTTTAAACATCTTTTCACTGGAGGAGTACTGCAAGCTCATAGTAGAGTACAGTCACATCACACTGTGCAACCAAAGACCACGAAAGCTCATTTTTTAAAAAGCAAAGAAAATGCCTCCTATTTTATGAACTGGAATACATGAATATAATGTTATTTGCACATCTCTGCCAAATAAAAATAGAGGCCACAACCACAGTGCTGCTACATCATGCCAAGATAATACATAGTTAAGGCATTTGTTGGATTCTTGTTACTCAGGAAGTGCTAAAAAATGAGGTTTACTCTTTTTTAAAGAGAACTGTGCACCAGAATTAAATAAGGGGAAAAAAAGAGCATCAGGTTTGACGTAGGATGCAAAACCAGTGGGAAAGGACGTGGAGTACCCAAGCTCATAGAAAAATTAATGGCAGCTCTTTGTGTGATATTGCTCTGCTGGAAAATAAGAAAGCAAAAAATTTTAAAAGCAATTCTCTAAAATAACAACAGAAGCCCCAGCAAGAGGGGTCTTAGCCAGCTGCAGAAATTATACAGCCCTTGAAATGCTGTTTCTACTCCTTGTTTTTCCAACTGACTCAGATAACCTGGACAAAAAGGGGAGTTATCGAAGCCTTGCTCATTTACAGCTCCTTGGTGATGATCTGATGCCATGGAAATTATCTAAAGCGCCAGAGAAAGCTGGGTTTAGGTAGTTCCATCCCTGCCATGGGCAGGGACACCTTCCACTAGCCCAGGCTGCTCCAAGCCCCATCCAACCTGGCCTTGGACACTTTCAGGGATCCAGGGGCAGCCACAGCTCCCCTGAGAAACCTATGCCAGGGCCTGCCCACCCTCACAGCCAGGAATTCCTTCGCAATATCACATCCAGCCCTGCCCTCTGGCAGTGGGAAACTATTCCCCCTTGTCCTGTCACTCCAAAGTTCTCTCCAGCTCACATTGGAGCCCCTACAGGCCCTGCCAGAGGCTCTGGGGTGTCCCTGGATCATTCTCCTCTCCAGGTGGGCACCCCCAGCTCTCCCAGCCTGGCTCCAGAGCAGAGGGGCTCCAGCCCTCAGAGCATCTCTGGGGCCTCCTCTGGACTTGTCCAGCAGTTCCACATCCTCTCTGTGCTGGGCCCCCAGGGCTGAGGCAGTTCTGCAGGTGAGGCCTCACAAGAGCAGGGCAGAGGGGCAGAATTCCCCCTTTCCCTGCTGAGGGATCAGCCCAGGCCATGGCCGGTTTCTGGGTTCCCAGTGCACATGTCCATGAGCTTCTCATCAATCACCACCCCAAAATTCTTCACCTCAGGTCTGCTCTCAAATTTCCAAAGCTGAAATAAACTGAGGAGAACCACAGTGGAGACAAGGATCTCCTTGCAATGGCCTGGGAGGAAAAAGAAGCCCTCACTGGTCAAGGGCTGAGTTAAGGAGAGACTTGCAGGGAGAGCCTTGGGGGAATCAGGTAGAGAGCAAGAAGAGTGCGGCTCAATGGCCTCCAGGACTCCCAGCCAGTGATTAAATCCTCCCCTTGGCTCCTGAGCCTGAGCCAAACCTTTCAGTCCACATCGACTGCTCAGCCCCCACCCCATCCCAGCATAAACGTTCCCCTTTTCTGCCGTAACTCCTGCCTGAAGAGGAGAAGCTGCTTTTCAGGTTCACTAAAAATTTGACATCAGGATTAAGGAGAGCTCAGCTGACTTGAAGGCAGCTCAGGTGTATCCACACCTCAGCACCCACCTGGGATGCACCAATATTTCCATACCAGCAGATTTTAATAAGCTAAAACCTGTGAATTTTTATTTCCTATCTCCACTTTTGGAGAGATCCTGGCCCAAGCAATTAACACCCTCCTGCAGCCTGTCCAGGTTTGGGTACACCCAGCACCCTCCCCCTGTTCCCACTTACCCTCTCACAGTGCCTGTCTCCTGGTAATTCACTTGGATGAATTTGCCAAAGCGACTGGAGTTGTTGTTATGGGCTGTTTTTGCATTTCCAAATGCCTGTGAAAAGAGGGAGATCCCATCATTATGCTGGAAAAGTCACCGCCTTGCCTGATTTCCATGGGTGCCACTCACAACTGAATTTGGGGGATTTTCCTATCATTTCACATCAAAATAAAAAGGGGATGGGGAAAGTTTGTTGAGTGGTTCACAAAATAATCCAACAAGCTGCTGGGCACCATGCTCCTTTGCAAGCTGGTGTTCATGAAGAGAAGCTAAACAGTGGTTAAAAATAAAGTGTGAGCTGCAGAGAAGAGATTTAATGTTTGAAGTTATTACAGTCTGCATTAAAGCTGTGCTTTATTCATTTAAATAAATATACAAGTACCCTGCTCCAACAGGACTCGACATTTTAATGAGGTAGAGGAAGCTGCTTTTTAATTATATGTAGAATTAGGGGGGAAAATGCTTTGAAGGCTATTCAGATATTAGACAATGTCATACACGGCACTAGCATAACCCAGAGTATTTGCAGCATTTCAGACACCCTCGTTTCCATTTGCTACTGTAGCTTTTCCAAAATCAAAATGCTTTTAAGTCTTTATTATGCAAAGCTTTTATTCCAACCCTGCCTTACCAAAGCACTGACTGAACAGAGTAATTTTTGCCATTTAAAAGAAACCTCTGAACTGAAACTGCTGTTTTCAGTTGTGCCTAAATCACTTTCATAATCATCTGGAGCAAGGTGACAGAATCTGTCAAGCCACCAGGTCCAATTAATGCTTCATTTATTAAAAAAGTTTTCATAATCATACACCTTTTCTTCTAAGTCAAATTTATTTAGGGTAATTATAATTTCAGAGGTAATTTCTCAGTCTTGCTCATGTATGGGCATTTTGTGTTGAGGCTTAACATCATAGCTCAGCTCCCAATAGATTTATTCCCTGCTCAGCTATTTATTAGAAAAGATTAAAAGGGCTTGCCATCTATAATCTGAAGCTTTTCAAATGACCTTTGTGGATTAAACTTCCCAACTAAAAGCAGAATATAAAGGCCAAACGAAATGAGACCTTGGAGAAAGGGTATTGGACACGTCCTGCCCGTGCATGATCTGGTTCCCTTCCCAGGGTGATTTATCTCCCAATTTGCTCAGATTTAATGATTTAAGAACCCACAGAGGTTTGCCATGGAATAACAACGAGATTTCCCCCCCTATCTGAATACAGGGATTTGTTTAAACTCCAACTACTGCATATGAATCTGCTTTAGCTGACTAAAGCAGGTTCTGGGAGAGCCGAAACCCGCCGAGCAAACAGGTTATTCTGGAGGGATGATGCCAGAGCTGCAGCTCAGGAACCCTGCAGAGCATTCACATCTTTTCAGGCTGTTCACGTACTTTTCTTGCTTATTCACCCCAAAAATCCTCCCTGCACCCAGCCTACCTCCTCAACCCACCCTCCAGAGGACACTGAAGGCACCCACACCTCTCCTGAAGCCCCAAATCTCTCCTGGAGATGAAAATCCAGTCATCCTGTCCCCAAACCAGGAATTTTGTTATTAAAAGACAGGATGGTGTCTAAGATTTCCAAAGGATTTACCTCCGGGTATTTCAGCGAGCAGAGACACAGCAAGAAGCTTTTAAACAGAATATTCAAGATATGCAAGTGCATCACCTTATATTTAGGTATTAGTTTTAAATTGTATTAATTAGGTCATAAGCATTTCTCTGCTATGGGATCACTTGTGTTCTGAGAAACCATCTTAAGGCAATGAGATAAAATTTCTACACACCTAATTCATGCTTGTTAGAGAAGCAGGAAGATGAACCTGAACAGACCAAACAGGAGGCAGCACAGTTTTATACAATCTCATATAATAAATTTTCATAAAATTTAATAAAGAATTTAAGCAAAGAGCAATATTAAGGAGATTTTCTAATTTGATTCCCCGTATTTCTATCCTAAGTAATTGCTCATAGAGACAAAAAAAGTCTATTTATTAGGATTTCTTTTGGGAAGAGCCTTGCTCAGGAATCAATCTGTCTTATTCCATAGCAAGGAAATTTATGAGAAAACATTTCAAATATAGGAGTGGGGAACAGCAAGATTCCTCTTTTTTTATGAGCTTTCTTGGGGATGAATGTGCCAGACCACATGATATGTTATAACCCGAATGACTCCAGAAATCACAGCCCATAATGTCCCTCTTTCATGCATTTTTCTTTCGTGCTGATGTAAATGAGAAAGGTCTTTGGATCCCTTCTTTTGCAAACTTCGGTGACTCTCCAGGCCCGGCACGCTGGGAATGGGCCAACAAGTAGCTGGAGAAACGTCTGGTGTTTGATTTGAGACAACTTAATACATTTTTGTTTGCTTTACTCACAGGGTTTCTTTAGCAGGACTGTTGGGCTATAAAAAAGTGCTATTAATTCAATTTATACGTGTCTAATCCATATAGACCCGACCAGAACACCCTGTCCTCTGCAAGCGGGGCAGAATATAATAGCTCAACCTCAGAAAACGAGTTATAACTTCTCTAAAACAAATTATCTTCTGTTCATTTGATTGCCCTTTACTGACTCATTGATTCGAGGCTGCTGAGCAGCTCAATGGACAAAATTCCATAACAGCATTCCAAGGATTCTTGGGGAGACCAAAGCTTTTACTGGCCAGGGCTCAACATTTGGAAGGAAACAAAATTCAATACGTTCCTCTGTAGGAGCTGGGAGTCCCTCTGGACCCGGAGGGTGATCCAGCAGTTTGGAGAAGGCAGGAGAGAGCAGCTCCATTCCTCCTCCTCCAGCCCTCCTGCACAAAGAGATGCCTATCGGGACGGGACGAGGGAAAAAAAGGGGATTAACAGTTTCCTGGCTAAATGCTCCACGTTCCTCCTGGTCCCAGAGGTTTGCAGCCTCCTCGTTCTCAACTGAATATTGATGCAATCTGGATTAATTCCAGATTACAGTCAGAATAAGGATTATTTTAATGTCTTCCTGAAAAAAAGGTTATTTTCCAAACCTCAGCAACTGGGAAAGCACCACAGTGACTTGTTCTTATCTGGCAATAAAACACTGTTCTACAGATCATCCAAACTGAATGTTATTCCTCCATAGAATAACAGCAATATTCTCCTACAGAATAACAGCTGCATTCCCTTATGGAATAGCAGCTCTGTGGTTAAAGAACAAGTGGAAATACAGACCTTTGCCAGCATATTTTAGGTCCCCAGCCCTCAGAGGAGCTTTTAGACCTCACCCTTAGAGGGAAAAATAAAAACATCATCTTCTCTTTGCTGCACAGGATAAGAAATATATTAATACACAAGAGTTTTTAAATGGTTCCCTATTAACATGAAATGTAAATTGAATTTTTTAGAAGCCATACCATGAATATACCAGGAGAAAAGCAAGTCAACTGCTTAAATCTTCAACTATGCCACTGTGGAATACTTATATTAATAGTTATATTCCATGGAGTGGCACAGAAGGGACTGGGAGCAAATTCCATCAAGCTCATTAATGCTGGGGAGAAGAAACAGGTTAATATCAAACAAGACAGTGCTGGAAGATTGGTATTCCCTGGTTTACTGAGAAATGTGAAGTTCATTAATCAAATGTATTCATAAAGTATGAATGACTTGTAACTGTGTGAGCACGTTGGAAACAGCTTTGCTAAAATCTATTTCCTACCAAATAAGATAAATACAGAAGGGTTTGGAGCACCAGGAGCAGCTGAGGGAGCTGGGAAGGGGGCTCAGCCTGGAGAAAAGGAGGCTCAGGAAGGACCTTCTGGCTCTGCACAAGTCCCTGACAGGAGGGGGCAGCCAGGGAAGGTCGGGCTCTGCTCCCACGGAACAGGGACAGGACAAGAGGAAACATCATCAAGTAGTGCCAGGGGAAGTTCAGCTTGGATATTGGGGGAAAAAAATCCACATAAAGGGTTGTCAAGCACTGGAACAGGCTGCCCAGGGATGTGGTGGAGTCCTCATCCCTGAAAGTGTTCAAAAGAAGACTGGATGGGGCACTTGAGGACATGGTTTGGTGATGAACAGGGTGGTGGTGCTGGGTGATAGTACTGAGAATCTTACAGGCCTTTTCCCACCTTAACTCCCCAGAATTCCATGATGCACATCAGATGTGCATTCTCATGCTTCACCTACAGCTTCTGTTGGAGAAACCCAATGTGTGCATCCACAGAGGTGGTTTCAAACATCCCCTGTAATTTATTTCCAGATCTGAGGGTTGTTTATCCCAATATTCTATACATTATGCTTGAAAATAAATTTATAAACACCTTCATTCCAAATGAAAAAAAAAAAAAAGAAGAAGACAACACAGGGAAGAAAAACAGCATATTGGAATTTTTAAAATTTAATGTCTTTTTTATGTGTCCAGGGCATTCACAAATTTCTTCCTCCTCCTGAAACATACAGCAGGATGATAAAGATCATTTTCCCTAGTTTTCATTCCACCTGAAACCAAGTTTCCAGCACTCTTCTTGCCCTGTTATATTGCTTTTTAACAGAAATATATTGAATTATGTCCAGAACATAAACTGCACGTACACTACTTAAGTTAGAGCCATGCTAAATCCCTTCCCATTATTGCTCCTGCACCGGAAAGAGCTTTTAAACTCACAGCTCTCACCTCCTGATAAAATCTCCCAGCCCAAATTGCTCTGCTAAAACAAGCCCATTGTGATGGATCTCTCTGACTTTCAATTTCCATGAGGAGTCACCCAGATGCAGAGAGATCAGGGCCCCTAAGGAAGCACTAAAGCCCAAAGGTATGAGGTGCAACTTGAATGGCTGCAAAGAAAAATGGCTTTTATAGGAACCCCTCACGCTGTGGTTCAACAGTAATACTGAAAATCTAATTTATAGCAGCTAAACACGACTGGAAGCGCCAACACCTCGGGGTTTTGCTCTCTCAGTTGTGGCTCCGTGTCCCACACTGAGGGACGAGCCCAGCGGTGCTTTTGTGGCCAGAAGCACAAACCACAGATTATTTATGGTGTCTGTGCTGCAATGCCTGAGCAGGGCCCGGGCCTGCCCTGCAGCCCTGAGCTGCCCCACGCTGACCTTTAAGGACCTGCAAACGTTCCTACCTGGCTGGCTGTTCTTTGCTTCAAGGGGCCACTGCAGAGCCTTGAAGAGCAAACACGGGTTTTCCATTTCACAAAGCCACAGAGTGGTTTGGGTTGGAAAGGACCTGGAACATCATCCAGAGCCACCGCCTGCCATGGGCAGGGACACCTTCCACTGGACCAGGGTGCTCCAAGCCCTGTCCAACCTCACCTGAAACACTTCCATGGATCCAGGGGCAGCCACAGCTGCTCTGGGAAACCTGTGCCAGGGCCCCACCTCCCTCACCGCCAAGAATTTCTTCCTAACATCCAATCTAAATCTCTCCTTTTTAGTTTAAAACTGTTTCTCCCTTGTTCTGTCACTCCATCCCTTGTCCCCAGTCCCTCTCCAGCTCTCCTGGAGCCCCTTTAGACCCTGGAAGGAGCTCTGAGCTCTCCCTGGATCCTTCTCCTCCCCAGGTGAGCACTCCCAACTCTCCCAGCCTGGCTCCAGAGGGGCTCCAGCCCCAAGAGCATCTCTGTGGCCTCCTCCGCGCCCTCAAACCAAAACACGACAAAGCAACTTAAATTAAAGGTATTCAATGACAAAATACCTTTATTTTTGTTTAAAATTTGGTGATATTTGTCTCCAACATTTTAGAGAAAGCATGTCCTGGCTGTAGACATGGACAGAACCTAATCTTACACCAGTCTTTGACAGTAAACACAGGAGAACATCTCCTTGGTGGTGTTTGCTTCCTGTGATAGCTGGAGTTTTTGCTTATGAGCATCTCAAATCCATGGAGTTTCCTCCCATAAAATTAATACTCTGTTTTTAAGCAGGTGCAACAACCAAAAGGTGCATGCATTTCCTGCTCTTTACTACCCACAAAAGAGCCTTTCAAATACCTGGCCTACAGATACTTCAGATGGGGAAAGTCCAGAGGAGAAAGACACCTGGGAAGTGCTGATGAGACCCTTCCTCTCCCTCCTGCCCCTATGGAGGACATGGAGAACAGATCCATAATGGTTGCAAAGACTGCAAAGAGCCAAGACCTTACTAAAGGGGCCTCCCCACACCAACCAAACATACAATTTGTAGCATTTATGAAGTTTAAAATGCTCTTCGTCCCTCCACTGACACTTCCCTGTCAATGACAGTGCAGCCACTACTACATGGAATTAAACTCAGTGGGATTCTTCCAATAAAAAGCACACCAAATCCCTCATTCCATAATTACAATTACTGAACAGCAGCCAAGTGAGTTCTACCAACTAACAGACAAACTCTCTTGTAACTAAATGATGTGTAAAACACAACTCTCATGGTACAAACTATAAAACATTTTTTCAAATAATTTTTTCTCATTACAGACAACTAAATGCCAATCTCATTTATGCCAACTAAAAATGTCTTGTCATGGTAAGACACTTGCACTGATCCTACCTGGGGTGAAAACTGAGGTCCTTCAAGGACAGCACCTTCCCCCTCTGGGGAATCATGTCAACATCCTGGAATGGAGAATTCTCCCATAGAATCATAGAATATCCTGAGTTGGAGGGGACCCACAGGAACCAATGAGTCCAGCTCCTGTCTCCTGTCCCTGCACAGGACACCACAATAATCCCATGTACCTGAGAGCACTGACCAGACTGCTGTGGCTCTGGAAGCCTTGGGGCTGTGGCCACTCCCTGGGAGCTGAGTGCCTGACCCTGCTCTGGGGGAAGAACCTTTCCCTGATAGCCAACCTAACTCTTCCCAACACAGTTCCAGCCATTCCCTCAGGTCCTCTCCTTGGTCACCACAGAAGAGCACAGTGCCTGGAGTAATGAAACAACAAATTTTTGTCAACAGTTTGTCTTAAAATCCAGGCTCAGTTATGACCACGTCTTTGTGCACATCGAGTTTGCATTCCCCAATAAAAATATGGAAGAGAAGGACTTTTAATGGGAGACCAGCAACTTAGAGAAGGTCTAGGAGTCAATTTAGTTGATGTGCCCATGTAATGGAAATACCCAGAGCACCATTATGGGATAAAATACCTGAGATAAACCCTGTAAGCATCACTACAACACACCCCTTGTTTGGCATATATGATGCAGAGGCTCTACTAGCTATATAAGAAATAGGATTTAGTGTCTGCATTCCCAGCAAACACTTCACTGTTGGCAGAATATTCCTCCTTTTCCCATATTTAAGCACAGGTTCAGAACACTGCAGCTTCTTCCTTTCATGTGATGCTCTGGAAAAAAAGGAACTGCCATGAAATCACAACGCAAGAAAACAAAACCCCCAAAGACTCCAACCTAAGTCCTCTTCCTGAACAGGGACCGTTTTCCTACACAACTGCCATAATGGGAAAAAAAATCCTGGCTAGCTGGCAGCCACCAGCAAACGCCCGTACAACGGATCCTGGAGGCAGAGGCTGCCAAATCCCGATGGTCTGGCAGACATTCCTGCTCCTCTGCTCAGACATTAATGTTTTTGTGAGCAGGGTGGACAGCCCTGGGAAGAACAGCCAAAGGCTCATGTTTTCCAGCAAATCCACACACACTGGCCAGCAAATATTTGGGTGGAAAAAATCTTCATCCTAGGCTGAGCTTTGGATTTAAAGAAGCATCCCAGAATGAAGTTGGGAAACTTGGTGTTATTACAGTGTGTCTCCAACTCCCAACATTCATATTCTGCAGCCAAAGAACAAACTTTATTCCATCAAATGCAGGCAGCAAGTGTCCAACAGGTGCCAGGACTGAGCAAAATCTCCTTATTGGTGCTTCAAATGATTTTTTTCACAGGATAAAGACACAAAATAATCACAATAAAACAGCAATAGCAAAAAAGTGACCAGTTGGAAACAGGTCATAGCTACAGGAGGAGGTTTTACACTTCCCCAGTCAGCAATGCAAGTACTGTAAATAAGCATTGCAGTGAGAATGAGAATGATAGAATGATGACAGATAAAAACCCATTAATGTATATATTTCAAGTGATGACTGAGGAGGGTATATAACAGGTTATGCATTGCAACATCAACCCATATCATGATTTCCTTCTCACCTTTCATAATCCCCTTATGCAGAACTGGATGAAGTGCAGCAATGCAGCACAAACTGCAGCTGCTGCAAATAAAACTTCTCTGCCATTGCTAGAAATAGCCTCACATAGTGCCAGGAGCACTGCTGGCTTCCTTTACTTTAAATAAAGTACTACTGCAAATAACGGAGTGAGAGCAGCCCCAGGGGAAGTTCAGGACGTTGGTGGAGGAGAAGATAAACCTGCCCTGGCCGCCTCAAACCTCCCATGGCTTGGGCTGAACTCAGGGTGGGCACCAGGGGAGGGGAGGATTCTGCCCCTCTGCCTCACTCAGGTGAGACCCCACCTGCAGAGTTGCCTCAGCCCAGGGGTCTCAGCACAGGGAGGATGTGGAGCTGCTGGAGCAAGTCCAGAGGAGGCCCCAGAGATGCTTTGAGGGCTGGAGCCCCTCTGCTCTGGAGCCAGGCTGGGAGAGCTGGGGGTGCTCACCTGGAGAGGAGAAGGCTCCAGGGAGAGCTCAGAGCCCCTGGCAGGGCCTGAAGGGGTGCCAGGAGAGCTGGAGAGGGACTGGGGACAAGGGAGGAGGGACAGGACAAGGGGGAACAGCTTCCTACTGCCAGAGGGCAGGGTTAGGTGGGATATTGGGAGGGAATTCCTGGCTGTGAGGGTGGTGAGGCTCTGGCACAGGTTTCCCAGGGCAGCTGTGGCTGTCCCTGGATCTTTGGAAGTGTTCCAGGCCAGGTTGGATGGGGCTTGGAGCAACCTGGGCTAGTGGAAGGTGTCCCTGTCCACAGCAGGGGTTGGAACAAGAAGGCCTTTATGGTCCTTACAACCCATGCTTGTACTTCCATGATGATAAACAACATGGTAACAACATTCTCAGCATCACATTTGCCTTTTTCTTCTCAAGGTTGAGCCTTTTGAGTCTCCAGAGCTCTTGATCACTTGTGTCTCATCTGTCCTGAAGCCCCTGATAAAGAAAATATGACTTTCCTATTTTCAAACAGTCAACCATCAACATATTTCCGTACTCTGCAGAAGATGGGGGTGAATTCCTGTCTCCAAAGCATCTCCTGGTTTTTAGAGCATGGAGCATTACATCCAGCTGTAGAAAGTCACCCTTCACTCCTGGCTTCACATCCTTCCCAAAGTAACATGGTTTGGGTCTTTTTGGCCCATTGTCTTGGAAACATTGATGTTTCAAATAACACAACACACAAACCAAGTGCTACTTTTTAGGACATAATTTAATTATGCAAAAACATCCACACAAGAAACTACATTCTGAGAACACTGTAGGACTTTTTGCTGAGCTTTTGTCGCCGTTGTCACCTGCTGACAGGTCTCATAGCACTCAGGGACTTGCTGAAGCTGTGACTCACTGATTTTAGGAGCTGGTGATGACAGGTTGCCATCGCCCCAGCCTGACTGCGGCTCCCACTGCCACACACTCACTTCAGGTCAAGCAGCTCTGGACCCTCAGCCTGAGGGCAGGTCTGGAAACAATCCAGCAGGATCCTGGGAGGTTGTCTGGAAGAAGACACAGTGCCAACCCCAGGTGGAGGCACAGCCCCTGCCCAGCACAGAAATGAAACATCACCCACTGGCAAGAGACTCGTCCCTTGCAGAGGCATCCTCATCAGCTTCCATCCTCTCCTTCCCAGGCATCAGCCTCAAATTTAGGGAGAGGGATATGGTCTGCTGGACAAGCCTTGGACACACTCCAGCCTCTGGAGGAAGCCTCTCCTTCAAAACTCTAGTTTTTTACCCTTGCTTGAATATAATGACTCAACATGGGGCCATAAATGTTCAGAAATAAGGTTTCAGCTTCCTATTGCATACTTGGGTAGCCCAAAATATGAAAAAAAAAAAAAAAAAAGCAGCAGCATTCACTGCACACTCTGGGCTTGATATAAGTTTTCCTGCAGTTTGTCACCAACAAAGTGAAAGGCAGGAGAAAGTGTCCGTGTCATAATGCTCCCCATCTGGAACCTCTTAGCAGAGGCACAGAGCCCTGATGTATATTTGACACACAGTTTTTCCTGCTTTTCCCAAGAGAAATATGTGTAATGAAGAAAAACAAAAACACGTTAGGCAGCAACCAAAACATACCAGTGTAACCCGAGCCTCAGCTTGGCTCCCACCCCTGCTGTCCTTCCTCTCAGACCTCAGCCACTTTCTGCTTCTTACCGACAGAGAAATCATCCACACCCTCCCCTCCAACAAACAAAAACCAACCAAATCAGAGATTTGCCATTAAATCAACACAATAAAAACCACATTTAAAAAATCTCTTGAGTAAGGAGAAGGTTAAACGTGAATCCACATATCTCCAGTCCTTCCTTGCTTTTCTGTGGGATTATATAAATAATCTACAACTCTTCTTGATGCAATTCCAAAATTTCAAGCGCCACTGAGCAGCAGCATAAAATTTCTGTGCCTCATATGCAGCTTGGGTGAGTCGCTCCCACCATGGCGCTGCTGGGCTTGTGTTTTCCAGCTTTGGTAATGTTTCAGTAGCCATAGGAGCTTCAATGTCTGACTGATCCACAAAAACACCTTTTCTCTTATTTCAAATTGTGAAGTAAGAGCTTAAAAATACTTATTAGTAAGTGTTGGGATGGATCACAACACCTGCAAGAGTCAGACTGAGGCGTAGCACTGCAAAAATTATCTCATTGGATCGACGGGTAGCACTGAAAAATAATTGTCTTATCAGGGACCAGAATATTTGATAAGCATCGGGAGAAACAATAGCTGGCACTGGTTTTTTTTAGGGAGCAAAAGAGAAGTCTCAAAAATCAACATGCTCCCATCAGATATTTGTGTTAGGAGAGGGTGTCTGTTTTCAGCCGTTAGGTAAAGCAAAACAGGACAATTCAACAGGTACCGCCTGTCACCTTCCCAGAGGAATTAATTGGGAGTTTCCTTGAGGCCATCATGGAGTGGTTTCCTATGAAGCGATCCAGGTTCCTGGGCTGGGGGTAAATCTGACACCACTCCATCCATTCCCTGCAGAGAGGGAACAGCTGCGAGGCGAGCACAGAGCAGCTGATGCCCTGTGGCACGAGATGGGCACGGTGCTGCAATTCTGTTTGTCATAGGAGAGGGCTCCAGGCAGGGAAGGAGCTTTCCCTCCCAAGGCAATCCTGCCAAAACCACCTATTTGGCTTTGCGCAATGTTCCTCAACGCTGCCAAGGCCGGTATTTCTGAGAACAGCATTTTGGGGTTTAAAGGACAAGAAAATCCAAGCAAAAAAGGAAAGCCCTGAATTAATGAAATTAAGGCAAACACGGTGAGATTTTATACTCCAACTTTCCACAGCACAGAAAATGTTTCAAAACCAACACGGATATTTTTCTGCTGTCCACCTCTTCCTAGCCTGGCCCTGCAAAATGCCAAGTGGTTGGGATGGATGTTGGGAACGTGTTTTCCTCTTCCTTTTTGGAAAGAGCAGGAGTCAGACTGAGCCCAGGCCTGGTGTGCCAGGGCAGATGTGCTGCCAGCATGCCAAGGATGCAGAGGCCTTGCTGCTCCTTCTGTCTGCACCAAGATGAGCAGCAGCTCTTCATCATTCACCTCAGCCAAACAAGAGATCATTAAGTGGGGACTCAAGGCACCTTCCCTCAATTCCATGTTTTCATGTATGTATTAATAAATGTAGTTTGAGGTTGTATATTCCATGGAGGAGCAGGATTTTTAACAACACTTTGAGTATAAATTTTTACAGCAGTCACACACATCCCATCTCACTGCAAGACTTGTAGGAGCAAAGAGCTGGCCCAAACCACCCATTCTGCATTGATTTGACCAAAAATGCAGCAAACCAGAGGAAGGAACACAGTCCAGATTTTTGCAGCAGCATCCAAGTGCAATTGAAGCTCTATCTGGGATCTCCCCCCACCAGCTGCTGAGATCTTTCCAGCTGTGAGGAGGGCAGGGAAGGGAAGGAGGAAGAAGATGTTGTGTCACTGAGAACATCTTAGAACTAATTAAATCTCAAAAAATATTTAATTTTGCCATCTCCTTAGTCTTTGTGCATAATATTTAGGGGAACACCAGCTTTTCAAAGCTTCCTGCCCTCCAGAAGAACACAGGATAACACATATGTGCAATAATGTACTGAACGTACGAATATTCCAAAGAAAGGTATATTGGATGAAGTGCTGGTGACCTGCTGTGTTGGGATCTGTGCATGAATGTTTCCCACTACAGCTGCCAGCAGGAGAAACACAGCAGATACACTTGGCAAATCCACAGGGGCATTGCTTGCCGGAGCAAATGGCAAACCAGACTTCGTTATCCAATTAATTTCATGCGAATACGCAAGGCTTCGTTAGAACACATGCTCATTAACTTCCCTCTCCTCTGATTTCCTGAAGTACTGGTTTCCAGCACACACGTATTGTACCTCTCTTCTCTTTTAACACCTTTTCTGTTTCCTTGCCACCATACAGCCTGACAAACCCTCCCTGATTGTTCCCGACTCCGATGATACTCAGTCCCTCTCCACCACGGTGTAACTAAACAAAACAGTTACAACTCTCCTTGTAGAAACCTGCAGCCTCTACAACAGTAAAGTTCAGAACAGCATTTCTTTGTGCAACCTTTGAAGAATCACTAAAGTGCGTTTAAGCCTTTTAGTAAACCTTCTGTAATTAAGTATCTAGCGAACAAGCCAAAATCACAACCTGATGTTGGTATCAAAGTCGCTGTGGCAGGACACAGAAAGAGGTGGGAAATTTTGTAGACAGACGTAAGAGTATCTTTAACCAGCCTGACTGGAAGAGCTGGAAAACCCAACCAGGATTTGAGTACACGTCTTCTGCCAGGCTGAGACAAACTGCAAAGCTCAAGTACAAATTCAGAGCATTTTTTCTCAGTTTAGCAAGGGATTCATTGGTTGAACTTAATAGGAGAAAATGATCCTTAACCAGAGGAGCCCAGGGATGTGAAAAGGCAGAGGAAAAACAAGCACTCCCTGTGCTGAGCAGCAGTACATAATTTATAACCCAAATAAAACCACATTTCCATCTATTATTTGGAAGCAAGTGGTGACCTAACATGCTGCAGCACAGCACAATGAAGAGTGGGCCGTTACTAATTACACTTGGTTTGTAAAAATGAACGGAGAACCAGCATTTATTTGCAAGGAAAGGAGCTGTTGGCACTCTGGCACTTGCTCCAGGAGCAAGGGTGGAATACTGGAGCATCCCTCCCTGCAGGGCCAAGGGCAGAACAGCACCCAGAGGGACAACCCCAGCTCCCACCCAGGACAAGTATCACCTCTGCATGATAGAGTAGCTCCAGAGGGTGAGTATCTTGGATCATGACGACTGATCCAAGACAAAATTTTGTGTTCTCAATAAAAAAATATAAGAATACATCCAAACCCATTGTTTTGATGTTCTAAATGTCTCTTCATATGGCCGAATAACAGAGGTGATGGTTTACAGGATTTTAGTCAAGCTCAGTGGAGTGCATGCAGAGGAACCAGACCTGCCAATGAAAAACAGGCTGGAGGGAGATTTAGGTCCAGATCTCACATTTTCCAGCACCTATTATCCACTTCCAAACCTTTATTCCGTACATATAAAGTCACTGCTGAGAGGTGACAACCTCATCATACACCACCCAATTCTCAAGATGATGAAAACAACAAGGACATGATCACTCAAGTGGTCAAAATATCTCCACAAGTATCTCCTAGAGGGCTAAAATCTTTGAAAGATTTTATGGCTGTAGAGCGGAAAGATCCTTTAAATAACAATGCACACATCATCCTGAAAGCGGGAATAAAGCAAAGAGCTGAATCATTCTTGTTGCATTGGGATGTTGTGAATTTATTATTATTTCAACCTTCTTTATTACTATTTCTTTCCTTTTTGCATTGAAAAAAATGCGTGCAGGATGTAGCAGGAATCACTGGATTGCATCTGTTTATCCTGGCTGGGGAAGATGGGAATGCTGCTCCCACTGGCTCACTCAAAGAAGCTTTATAAAACCCAACAAAAACACTATCAGTGCTAACTAAGGAGCAATTTGTTTGCATCTTTCAAGAGAATATTAAATGTATTTCTTTATTGACCTTAATCAGCAAGTAAAATACTCCATTAAAAAATTAAACCCATGTGAAAACAGCATTTCTGCTCTAAATAGATCTGCCTGCAGTTCAGGAGGAGGGTGGAAAAGGAAACTAAAACACTGACAGAAAGGAAAGCCACAGAAAGAAACCTTTCTTTCTCTTGCTGAGCCTCATCCTCTTGTTTATAACTCCCAAGGAGAACAGCAGCACGATTGTCCTACCTCATGCTGGCCGGATTTCAGCAGGAAGGCTTCGCTCACCCGCTCTCCGGCATCCGAGAGCGAGGGCTCTCCCTGCCCATCTCTCTTTTTTACTGTTCCTCCTTCCCCATCTCCCCCCTTGGATGGCATCCAGCAGAGGGGAGCTACTGATAATTCACCAGCTGCCCATGCTAAAGTCACTATAATAATTAAAACACAGGTGGGGATTGAAACAAGGCATGAAAAATAATCCCACAGTATCAGGGGCTGGGCCAAAAAAAAAAAAGGGGGGAAAGGAGAGAATTGGTGCTAAGGAGCTCTAAAATCTAAGTTTGATGTTAAGTGATGCTGAGAATCAACATCACCTTCAGAGTTTCCCACCTATATTCTGCTGTGGCCTGGGACATTTGGCACAAATACACAGGGGACACTATTCCCAACTGTATCAAGACCCTGATCCAACCTACAAACATATGGTTGGGGAGTCGCTACTGCACTTGCAATCCTTCCACTGCCACTTTAGAAAATAAACGCATCAAAGATAACTCAGAGAGGTAAAAAGAGTGAGAGAAATATCCATGTTGAATTATCCACACATTTAAGTCCTGACTCACTGAACTGTCCACTTCCTGCATCCCCTTTAACCTCATCTCTGGGACCAACCCCCCCACAAGAGGCACAAAATTAAACTGAGTTGATTCCATGGCAAGAAATGGGATGGGAGAAAAAAATAAAAGACCATGATTTTTCCTGAAAATACTCTGAGCAATTGCAGGTACCCTGCTCCAACTCCTTGTCCAGAGAAATTTGGCTCATAAGAAACTGAAGTGCGGATCTGGCAATCAGGGGTGAAGCTGAATTAACTGTGGTTTGAATCCAGTCAAATAAATCAAAGTCCTTCCAACCCTGCCCATTCCATGGTTCTATTAAATGCAGTGACTCTTCCCAAAGCAAGAAACTTACAGTAAACTCAAACCTATTTTCTATTTTGAATTTACAGTTGAAAGTTTGAAATTTAATTAAACTCTTTGGAAAAATTAGTGGTTAAGATCTTATGACATGATAACCATAAAGCAATTTTAAAATTACAACCATTAAATCAAAATATAGACTTATGGCTCCTTCAGTATTTGCTCTCACAGATCCTCATGCCTTAAGCCAGAAGGTGAGATGTCCTACTTATTAGAAAAGCTTCTCCCAGCTCCATTTCTCTTGCTGAATAGACACAATTAACATAGAAAACCAGAAATATTTTGCTTACTCATAATTCTATCTTCCTGAACCTTTCCCAGCACCAAAAACTCACTGAGGGGAGACAATCCAACAACCCACAGGAGTTTTGCAGCTGAGATGGAACAAAAAGCCTGCCTATTCCTCAAGCATCCCCTGCCCAATGGGGTCAATCTGCACAGAGCAGGACAAATGCTCCATTTGCTGAGAGCTCATCGGTGTCTTTAAAAGCCCAGTGATCAATAAAGTGCAGTTAAAAAACTTAGTCCAGGGGGCCTCTAATGTGATGGGGATTAAGCAGATGCTGACCCATGCTGGTCTAAACTTGAAAATAGACTTCAATTACAACCTTATTCTGATTTAGAGGGACAGATGGAAAGAAAATAATGCATTTTTATTTTATATTTCTATATCTCATGTATATTTTATACCTATTTTATTTTTTATATCTCATATTTTTATTAATATATCTTGTACACCTATTGTATATTTATTTTCTTTCAATATATCTAATATTTGGGAGTGCATTTTTGTTGAATTAAGGGAATGCATTTTGAATGCATTTTTATTGTAGGCTAACATGATGCAGGTATTGCCACATCCTCAATTCCAGATCAACCATGGCCAGTTCCACTGAACCAAGGCTGCTCCCATCAGTAAAATCCCCTGTGTGCCCCAGTGCCCTGCTGACTCATCACCTGGGGGATGCACCAAAAATCAGTACTAACCTCACTCACATTATTTATCATTTCAAGCTCTTCCAAGGAAAAACGTGGCACTTGGCCCTCGTTAATCTCATTTGTCCATTGGATGATGCATTAACTCGAGCATCCAAGTGAGCGTCCACTGTCGATAAACCCTGCTGATAAATCTAATTAACGCCAGCTGAAAACCAGGCAAACATCAATATTGTCTTTTTTTTTTTTCTTTTTTTTTTAAAAAAGCATTATGTTTTCCCCCAGTTTCATTGAAATTATTTGGCTTCCCTGCAGCAGATGAAAACCAGATGTTGCAGAGCGGGAAGGGCTGCACGAGCCAGCACAAAAACCCAGGACGGCAACAGGCAGGTTGCACCCATTCATTACCCACATATTTCCCTGCTGCCAGGAGGTTATTTCTATTGCATCTCTGTGATTACAAATATCATAATTGTGATGTAACTCTAGAAAGCCCTGGGTCATCCCTCGCAGCCCAGGGCCGCATGCGAGCCGAAAGGCGCCGGCAGTTTCTTTGTGCTGTGTAAGCACTTTGGAAAGCCCCACTCCCATCTCCCAGCCTTAATGCCAATATTATGCTTTGTAATCCCTCCTGGAGCAGCCCAAGATCAGCATTAATCCAGGCTTAACAGCTCTTGGATGCCCACTTGTTACACTGAGAATATTCAAGAAGGCAAGGAGTTCGTGTGTGTGGACACAAAGCAATTTAGGAAATTTCACTGTGCAAAATTGAAGGTGCATCCCCATCCCCAATCTGCAGAACAAGTGGAGGAGCTGGGTTATTTATCATTTTTAGCAGCTACATAATGCAAAAATGGGGAGCACTGGTGGATTATGGGTGAATTTAGACTGACTGGCTGTATGTGCCAGCAATGGAAATGGCAGGTGACCCTGTGCTGAATTTTAAGATATATTTCCCAAGCCAGAAAGGACTTTGAAGGTCTTTCTCTTGCCACAATATAATTTTTAACCATTTAATTTTAATCTAACATGTCTAGCAATAGAATTGTCTGATCTAAAGCAAACACCCGGCGGCAATCTGGACAGGACGTGCGAGCAGGTCTTTCTGTGCTTCAATTTCCAGGGGGAAAAAAGAGAAGGAAGGGGGAAAATAAGCCTTGTGCTGGATTTGCTACACAAAAATCACCACTCAGCAACACTGACAGCACTGCTGGGAATTACACATCATCAGCATCCCAGTGTTGAGCAGCTGCTATTCCAAGGAATCCTCTGAAATTCCTTTAAAGCTGGCTTAATTCGTATGAATTTCACCTCCCATTGATGTAACCATGCACTGGAGCAGAATCTCCACATGTACCAAACGTGCAACAATCATACTCACCTTTCATTAACAGATGCAATAATTAACAAATTTGACAAATTTCCAAGTTCCATTGCTAAATACTCTCCAAAATATTTTAACTGTCCATCATAGATGTGCTTTTCCATAGCATAAAGGGTTTACTTGTTTTATAGCTTGAGAATTAAATTAAAATAAAGCTTTTTACATTCACGTTAAGCCATGACTCAGAGAATGCAGCGGGGTTTTACCTGAATCATTGTTTGGAGATTCTGTATGGCACCTGAGATGTTATATTAATATTCTTGTTGTTATTATTACTATAATAATATGTAATTATGAACACGACACCAGCAATGCAAATCTGGTTTTGTATGTATGTATATAGATATACTGCTATTACATAGATTATTACAGGACATTTATATATATATAAATTTGGACTACTTTGAGTCACCTGCAATGCAGATTTCTCTTTGTTTATATATATCATTACACTATTATTACATTACATGTATTAATATAACAAGCATTATTACAGATGTTATTTTGAACTTCTTTGACACCTGAAATGCAGATTGGGGTGTGTGTCTATATGTAATTATATTATTATTATATATATTATTATGGCATATATTAAAATATATATATTATTACATATATTATTATGGCATATATTATAGTATTTATATTATTTTAGACTTGTGACACCTGCAATGCAGATTTGTGTGTGTATTCATATAATTAATATTATAATACATATATTAGTATTATGGGAGATACTAACGTATTTTATGATTATTCCTCCAATATCTCCAATAGGAGCTATTGACATAAATTATTATACAAGTTGTTGTTGTCATTTATGCATTGATTTGATTTTGATAAGACGTCAGCAATGCAGATTTCCTGCCTGCGCATAAAGTATCCCAAAAAACTTCCAAAATCCCATCGCAGGTTTTCCCCTAGCGCTTATCTGGAGAGACTAAAATGAGCTGCTCATTACAGCAGTCCCTGGAGAGCACATCCTGGTGCTGGGCATTGCCCACAGTGAGCTTTTGCAGGCTGACTGTGTGCACTCATCCAGTCCTGATGAACGGCCCCGGTGAAAAGCGCGGAGCGGGGAGATCGAGCGATCTGGAACGCGACGGACAAAACAAAGAGACGGCGACGGGACGGCACAAAACAACTCCCAGGTCGGGTTTGGCAGCGGGCTGGGATTAGATCACCGCGAATCCTGGCTTAAGGAAAGCTCCAGCATGAATTTCCTGATGAAGGTAAAAAAGCCTGGCTCAAATTTATGACCTGCTGGCAAGGTTACCTCTATCCCAGAGGCCTCCAAATACCAGGAACACTCTGGCCCAGAAACGCAGAGTTCAGCCTAATAACTCAAATACATTCCCCTGAGCATCGCCAGCTCCACGGCTGTAGCCCTGGAGATAAAGACAAACTCTGAAGTTTCCAACTCCGCATTTTTCAGAGCCCTAAACTAAACCAGAAAAGTGTATTTACAAAGTTCCCTTTCAATGAAGAAGTGGATATGAGCCTCGTAGAAAAGGTTGTTTTAAGGAGACCTCACCAAATCTTCCCCATCTCCATCAGATGGAAACCATTCCACCTGTATTTGCTGAAAAACAAAAAATATTGCACTTTCTGCTCTTCAGGACTATTTTCCAAATTTCCTTAATTAAAGGATAATTACATTTGTAGATATGAGAATAAAACCCTCAACTGAACTCCACAATTTCCCACAGGAGAGACTCGACTACTCCGTACACCTACCAGCCTGTATACAGAATATTTAGAATCCTGAGAAAGCACTAATTTTTCAAAAAAAGATTTTGTGTTATAAAATCTGTTTTGTCTCTTTCTCTTCTGTTTCTTCATTTATTTCTTCTCTATTTCTTCTCCAAGAACATCAGATGCTTTGCTTAAGTCTGGATCTGCTCTGCTTTGGAAAGCACTCAAGCAACAAATATTTAAGAGACAGCTCCCGCCCAACCCACCACACCAAAACTTTGCTCCCCAAACCTGTTGTTTCTCAAAAAAATATTTTGATTTCCTTGATGGTAAAGCAAATTAAGTATAAACATTTTATCCTTATGCTTATGCATTTTTACCCAGCTGCTTTCATTCTCCTTTGGTATCCTTCACAGAGATCCTTGGCCAAGATTTTTCTCCCAATTAAAAACCTTAAGTAAATCTGCCTGTTTTGAGACAATCAGTAAATCTTTGGTCTCTACCACAAAATTACTGCACAGGAATCACCTCCTTTTGTTGTTACATCCTCCTTTTAAGTGAGAATAGTGTGGATCTGGACAACAAAGGCAAAAAAAAATTAGATTTTTTGAAAAATTACATTATGGGCAGAAATTGCTCAACCTGTCCTTTTACATATATGTAGATACACATATGTATGTTCTATAACTAGAAATAATGTTTTTCATAACAGCCAACAATCCTGATTTGTCTTATGCTATGCTAAATTTTTAATTACTTTGACTCTTAATCAATATTGTAACATCTTTTTCTTTATTCAGGCTTTCCTTATGGCTGTTGGTAGTCAAGCTGACCCCAAAACCACCCATTCAGACTTAGTAGATGAAGATTGTGCCAATTTAAGAGATCCCTGAGCTACAGCTGCCTGCAAGTGGTGGGATGAGCAGGCAAGTCTCATCCTGCCCTGCCTCATGTCCTCCAAGGGCTGGGATGAGGATGAGGTGAAGCCTTCACTTGTTGCAGCCCAGAGATCCTTTTGGTGAGGAGGAAGACCTCGCTCTCCATGGCTCTTCACTCCAAATCAGGAGGTGCTTCCCTTCAGCACAAGGCTTCAGAGGAGCAGGGAGTGATGGTGGGACACCAACTACCCAGGGAGAGAGAGCTTTATTTACTTGCTGATGCAAAATGGACATAATTTGGTTTTTATACATGAAGAATAAATAATCTATAAAAGGTCTCCACTGTTTTAAGCTCTTCAGATTCTGCTTGTCTTTTCATCTTCCCTATCGCAGCCGCTGCCTGGAGAAATCCAAATCCCCAATCAGAGTGACAAAGCCAAAGGCTCAACTGTCTGGCACGACGTTTATCCCTCATCCATCTTAATTAAGGGAATAGAAGGGAGCTGCAACCTGCTGCTGCTGTTAAGGCAGATCCCTTCCGCAAACACGGCAAACAATGATTTTATTTGCCTACCCTGAATTGCTGCCATGAGCTCCTGCACGACTTGTGCAATGTGGGATCGGGAGAGGATTGTTCCACCACCCTCCGCCAAGCTTTAACTTAACCTCTACGTAATATTTAACCTTAAACAGCAAACAAATCTGAGCAGCTCCCTGCCTCTGCCTCCCTGAAGTGCCTTGCTTCTTTTAACTGAGTCCTCCTGGATTTGGCAAAGCCATAGGGGCAAATAAGGAGGTGCTTGGTTAAACTTCTTTATATCCTTAAGAAGTTGAAACAACAAAATGCAATCCATATGCTGTAGAAGAGATGGACAACAATGCCCATCCCAGCAATTCCTGGGCTGAGGCATTTTCAGTGATACAACCCTAAACAATGACCATCATTGCACTCTTCAGTGAATGCACTGACTTCTCTATTCCCACAGGAATCGCATGGGAAAAGAAGATGTACACATTGCAGAGCTGTAATTATCACAGAAACACGGGGGTCAGGTTGGAAAAGACCTCTGAGATCATCAAATCCAATCTGTGACCAATCACCACCTTGTCAACCAGACGAGAGCACTGAGTGCGATGTCCAGTCATTCCTTCAGGGATGGGGACACCACCTTCCTGGGCAGCCCATTTCAATGCCTGATCACACCTTCTGTGAAGGAATTCTTCCTTATGTCCAACCCAAACCTCCCATGAGGCAGCTTAAGACAATGTGCTCTTGTCCTGTCCCTCGTTTCCTGGGAGCACAGGCCAACCCCCCCCAGGCTGCACCCTCTGTCAGGGAGTTGTGGAGAGAGGAGCAGGTCCAGCAGAGGCTGCAGAGATGAGGAGGGGCCTGGAGCACCTCCCTGCTGAGGGGAGGCTGAGGGGGCTGGAGGGGGCTGGGGCTGCTCAGCCTGGAGAGGAGCCCCACGGGAGAGGAGCCCTCAGCCCTGTCTGTCCCTGTGTGCAGGGAGGGCTCCAGGCTCTGCCCCAGGGCCCAGCAATGGCACCAGAGGAACAAGCAGGGACTCAGCCCAGGAAGTTCCATCTGAACATGAGGAAGAACTTTTTCCCTGTGCAGTGACCGAGCACTGGAACAGATTGTCCAGAGAGGCTGTGGAGTCTCCCTCACTGGAGATATTCCAGAGCTGTCCGGACACAAGCCTGTGCCCTGTGCTCTGGAATGGCCTTGCCTGAGCAGGGAGGTGGGACCAGGTGATCACTGTGGTCCCTTCCATAACTAACCACACTTTCTCTGTCTCCCCACTGTATAAAATAAATAATAATAACAATTTCTTGTTACAAATAGTCATTCCTCCCCTATAAATAAGGCAGAACCTCTCTCTCTTGAAGACATGCAGGACAGAGTCAGAAAATTGTATCTGCTCCCTTGGTATACAATTCCTGAGCTCAGCAGGACACTTTGTCATTGAGCAGTCAGGACAGGGATTTGCTCCTGGGGCAGCAAACCCAAATGCTCTCCCAGAGGTGTTTAGGGGACAGCACTCACATTTGGGGCCTGGAAAAGCCACTGGGATGGCAGAAACCATTATAAAGCCCAAACCTGCCAATTGATACCACCAGAGCTGGGTGTAGTCCCTGTCCTACAAAGGCTCCTTGTTCCCAGGCTCTTCTGTTCCCCACCGAGGGCTGCAGCACAGGGCCCACCTGGCACCCACCCAGCACCCAGCCCAGCATGTGGGTTCTGATACAGGCTACCCAGCCATGAGAGAAGTCAAAAGGGTATCAGTAAATGCTCCTGAAAACCAAAAAAGAAATTCTGTATTTTGACAGGGAGAAGGGGGAGGGGAAGAAACAAAATCCCTACTAAGACATTAACTTCTCACTCCATGACTAGAAAAACATAGTGTTGTATTAACTATGCACATTAGGGATAAAAAGTCCTTGTCTTGGTTATTAAGTCTTCACAGAAGCCTTACTGAACAGCAACAACATGATCTTGGATCAAAAACATTTTTTATCAAAGTGCTACATTATAATTACAGCATTTGATAAATAGAGAGAAAAATGGAAAAAAAAAGATGTCAGAAAATGGGCCCTTCCTTCATGTTTTATTAAATGTGCACCTTGATATTCAAGTTTTACTAAAAAGGCTGAATACAAACCCAAATAACAGACATACTGGTGGAGTAAGACAGAGAAAGATATTAAAAAAATGGTATTAAGAAAGTACATTGTTCTCTAATACCATATAATCCTGAGCATCATCTGGGTTTGCATGAACATGTGGTCCCTGCCAAGGTCAGATTCAGGGTTATATTGTATAGATACATAAATATTTATAGAATCTGGATAGCCAGAGATCCTGATACTTAGAGGTCCATAAAGTCTAGCTATCTAGAGGTTCATAAAATCAGGATATCTCACAAGGTGAGCACTCCACCCAACAAGGGCAGGGTTTTTTTTGCATTTCCCTCCTGGAAATAAAATATCTCCAAATTTTTAAGGGTGGAGAAAAGGCAGCTTCATATAAACCTGTTTTAATAACAAATTCATCTCCCCACTGTCATCTCAGGGCAGAAACATCAATTTTTGTCATTCAAGAGCAATTATCTGGACTTTGGAGTAATAAAATATTTGCTGAAGATAGCAAGTAAAAATATTAACAATATTAGACCCAGGCACTGATACAGCCCATCTGGATATGGCAGGAAGACTACAGTGAAAATATTGAATAATTCAGTGTCAGAAATAAGGATGAACAAGATGCTATTTGATACAGAGCCTGAAACTGTAAAACCTCCCCAGCTGAAGAATCCCAGCATTTTGCAAACACTGGTGAAAAGCAGTTGGTGCCTGAGCCTTGCTGTGGGAGTCCTTTGTGTCAGGCCTGCACAAATTCTTCCCACATTAGGCATCAGCTGGATAATCTCTGTGTGCTGCTCTCTCTCTAACCTTTCCAGGCACTGGGGAGGCAAGAATGCTGAGGGGAAAAATCCTGGCTGCTACATTCACACTTACCCCAAACTCAGATGGTAGAGCAGTGATAATTGCATATATGATAGCTTAAAAATGATCAAAAGTGAACAATAAGCAGAATAATAAATCTTCCCTTTCCCCTTCATATAAATCCATTTTTTTGGGTATAAAATTTTTAGAGCCACACAATACAAAACCCAATTACTTAAAAATCAGTGTACTGGAAACTGAACATTGTGAACTGAATCAGAGAATCTATTTCTTTCACTAAGTCCATTTTAATGGAATTTGGTTACCTCCCATTAATACTGTTCCAAGTAAGGGCTAAAAATGTAAATATACTTAAATTTTATTTCTCATTAATACTGTTTCAAGCAGGAATAGGGGAAAAAAGGGAATACAGTCAAAGTGCACACCCCATTAGCACTGTAGCACTGTTCCAGGTAAAAATACGAATACAGTCCATTTGCAAATGTAGTTTCTCACAGGCAAATAATGGCACCCTAATTCCTATACAAATCAAGTATCCCCTTATCCTGGTTCCACAGTACAGGAGTTAAGAGTGTGGGATCTGCCAGTGGAGCTGGGTCCTTCCTAGGATAACTCCAGGTCTGGCACACACAGGAGAAGCAGTGGAGGCCCCGCACAGAGAGCTTTGGCCCCTCCATGTTGTCCAAAGCCACCCGAACCTACTGGAAGTCTAGGACACGCCTGATCATTCCAGTTAATTGATTTTTTTAACTTGACTCAATGGCTCTTTGTTTGGCTCTGGAAACATTCAGCAGCATCCACTGCAATTCCAGCAGTGTGGAGTCGTTCTGCTCACACCTCGCAGGGCTGCAGCTCCAGCTGCCAGGGCTGAATTCAGCTGGGAGGATCCTGTGCCTTAGCACGAAGTCCTGGAAAATAACAGTCAATATCTTCTAGATGCTGCCTGCATTTCCCTCTAACAACCCCATCATCAAGATTAAAGAAACAAGAAAAAATAAAGGCTTTCAGCTTCCCAAGCTTTCAGGTGGCAACTCTGACTTCCCCCACAAAAGCAAAACACACACATTGCACAATATTGCTCCAGAAACCAAAAAGCAACTCCAGCTGCTGTTCCTAAGGTTCCTGTGCAAACCACCACCACTGGGAATGCGAACAGCAGGGCCATGTCTACAGAAAGCTCTCTCAATTCTTTCCAAAGCAATTCAAGGAATCAATTCCTTTTTTTTTTTTTTTCTGGCAGAGATGCTGCAGATGCGTATCAGCTGTGAAGGGCAGCAGCAGCTCCCCTTGGCCACCGTCTGTGCTCTGAGGCCTCTCCCAGGAATACAGCTCTTGGCTCTTTTTTTTTTTTTAAAAAAAAAAAAAAGCAACTGAGAGATCCCCACTGGGATGTTTGAAAAGGCAAATAAACAGCTGCTCAGACAACGCATCTGCTGTGTGTCGCTGCCATGGCTGTGCTCCTGTGACAAACGAGATGCTGAGAAAGGGACCAAAGGTAAAATAATCTGGTGCAGACTCCTTTAGACCAAGGTTCATCCAATACCTGTCTGAGGACCTGTGGGCATACCTGAGCCAGGGAGGAATTTCCTACTTTTGCAGTAGGAAAATTCTTTTATGCAGAATTGAAAAATAAATTAGCAAGATGTTATAAATTAACTTGCATTCAGAGCTCCCCAGAAAGCTGAAGCACGGCTCAGGAGGATGGAGGAGGATTCTCACAGACTGTACCATGCAGCACTACGAGCTGATGATCCCATCCACATCCCACATCTAAGGGTTACAGTCCATAAAAACAAGCTGGGATTCCAACATAAAGTTCATCTGGATGTTTCTAGCTAATCCAATTAAAGAGAAAACGGTTTTAAAACACCGTTCCAAGTTCATATCAACAAGTCCCCTAGAACTGGGATAAGATATCGCTACAGGAATAAAGCACAGTTCTCCAGGTAGAGCACAAACTGAATCATGGCATGATTTGGATCAGAAGGGAAACTTCAAAGGTCATCTAATCCAACCCCCTGTCCTGGGCAGGAACACTTTCCACTAGACCTGGTTGTGCAACCTCTCCAACATTACCCTGAATGCTTCCAGGGATGGGGCAGCCACATCTTTTCCAGTGAAGGAATTTTTCCAACCTAAACCTCCCCTGGCACATCTTGAGGCCATTTCCTCTTGTCTTCTCCCTTGTTCTCTGGAAGCAGAGCCTGACCCCACCTGGCTGTCCCTCCTGTCAGGGAGCTGGGGAGAGCCAGAAAGTCCCTCCTGAACCTCCTTTTCTCCAGGCTGAGCCACCCAAGCTCCCTCAGCTGCTCCTGGTGCTCCAGCCCCTCAATCTCTTGTTGAGGTGTGGCACTCTGGGATCCTAATGGAGCATCCAGCTGAGCAGAAGTTTCCACGTCAAGTATTGCATGGAGTCAATCAGAAACAGAATGGAATTGTAGCATGGGGAGTTCTTCCTCAATTAACTACAGAAAATTACGGATTTTGAGAAGCTCAGTCTTGAAGCTTAAGACTGGAAAATTTTTGTAAGCTCAGCTCTGCTGAAGAAGCAAGTTCATATAGGACAAAAAGTGTTTTAAAAGAAAATGGGGGCAAACTGAGGAAAAATATTTTAAAAATCACCTGTTTTTAAAAAAAGTGGAATCTTGTTATTGGAAAAATTAGTATGGTATTTAAGGAATATAATTTACAATAGATAATATATAAATATGCAAATATTTTAAAATATCATGTATCACCAAAGGGAGCATATTGCAACCACTTCAACAAAATTTTCCTGTTAAATCCCAGCAGAGAAGAGAGAAAATCCACAGGATTTAGATCAAATATACTTTAAAAGGACACGCCTGGTCTCAGTACACACCTCAAACTATGAGTACAACTAGTGAATGATGTCACCGTGTTTAGAGGGCAGTAACAGCTTGTCTTGACAGCCGTCCACAAAAGTCCAATTTGGACAAGACTCAGGAATCGTGTGCAACAACAACAAAAATCCCAAACAATAGCCTGAAGCTGCTCAAGAAAGGTAAATTAGGAAAACAGAGAAGCTGGGGGAAAAAAAAAAGAAATCTTAATTTTGCTCTACTTCCGCTCCTGCCGTGTGAGCATGACAGCAAAGGCATTCCCAGGAACAGGAGGTTCCATGCACTTCTTCTGCCAGAGACACTTTTCAGGCAAAGAAAGAGATCAACAGGTCCAAGTGAGTTGTTGGTTGCTCCATCTCCTAAATCAGAAGTGGCAGCACAAAGTGCTGTGTCGCTGCCTCTGAAAGACAAACCTGAACTGAATACAATCTGACCTTAAACATGCAAAGGGAAAGCAAAGGGAATGAAGGAGGTGTCTGGAGGAGAGAAGAACAACAAAGGAAAAGAAGAAAAAAAAAATAAAAAAATCCCCAAAAGTTTGGCATCTGAACTTCCAGAGTTTATTCAGTTTATTTCAACCACAACTCAAAAGGTCAAATCAGCAAACGGTTTGCAGAGTAATGCAACCCAAAGCTCAGCCCTGAAGATCCCTTTCTTAGGAAATTCTAGGAAGAGAAGGAAAAGCAGAAATATAGCCACTTTATCTTTCAGGTTGCCTGATTTGTGACTATTTGAGACTGGTGCTAGCAGAGCACAAGAAATTCTGGATTACTCCCACTTTTTCCAAGAGGCCTGGAAGCAGACAAAGCACAACAGCAGCCGTCCAGCTGCTGGAGTGAAGGAATGCAAACTTCTGTTCCAACAGCAAAAAAAAATATAACAGATATGATTCAGGATTTTTTTCCCTCAAAAACAGCTGCAGATCTTGCGAAAGGAAAACAAAAGGCTGGAGTGCAACCCCTGCCCTCCACCTCATCTCAACACACACAACTTGCCAGACACTGGGGCTTTGAGCAACCAGTGGAAAGGGAACCAAGGAGAGGAACTACAGAGGTGCTTTTTAAAGGAAAAGAAGATTAAGAATTAGGAAGGAATTCTTCCCTGTGACGGTGAGGAGGCCCTGGCACAGGTTGCCCAGGGAAGCCCCATTCCTGGAAGTGTTCCAAGCCAGGCCGGATGGGGCTTGGAGCAACCTGGGATAGAGGAAGGTGCTGCTGCCCATGGCAGGAGGTGGAATGGGATGATCCCTTCCAACCCAAACCATTCTGTGAATGGCCCACAGAAGAAGTGAGTGGCCACCAGAGCAGGATTCCCAGCAAACCATTTGTGATGCCTCTCTCCATCTAAGAGCCAAGCAAGTAGACAACCTATTCCTGAGAAAAGTAGAATCTAAGGAAAAAAATCCACAAACTTCCTTCTACCTTCCCTTTCATGGAGATCTCTCTTCTCCACCTCTGGAAATCTAACCCAGAGATGCTCCCTCTGACACCACTAGAGAGAACTATAAAACGACCTTGGTCAAACATGACACATTAAGCAACGTATCAAAAACTAAACAGCATGGAAGTGTTTCAAATAAATAACAGAACTGCAGGTGGAATAACAGGACTGGAGGTGGAATGTAATAGTCTTCACAGCAGTTTTCTGAAATTAATGTGGTCACCAGTGTGGGTGACTGCAGTAACCACCTTTAATTGCACACTACAGGAGAGGAGCTGAAGCTGACACATCACCCACGGGCAGATGGGACTTAACCAACAAAGTTCTAACCAGCAAAGCTGACAATTCCAAGGAAAACCATCTCAAAGACTACGGGGCAAACTCAAGACTAATTAATTAATGAATGCTGGTATTCCACTTCAGAGTTTCATACCTGAAAAGTTGATGGTCCAGTTTATCTAACCTCTAATACACAGGAAGAGTCCTCATAAAATAACCAATAAGTGGCCAAATCAAGCACTCAGGTTAGAAAACACCTATTTGACCATGAAAGTTACCTTTGATTTCTTCCCCAGCTCAAAGAAGCTGAGTGCACAGAAACTCTACAAATACAACTTTATCAATACATTGTGTGCAATGAATTTTCTTTTCAAAATTCTAGAAAATGGCTACTGATAATTTTCATTTCCATTTTCCCACTGAGAAACCACTGAGTTAAACCAGCATTAAGAAACACTTGAGAAAAAACAAAGCATTAACAAATTTGGCAGCAAGCCATCTGCTGTACTTTTATTTTTGTCCTCTTTTTTTTGGAAGCAGGCAGGATTCTATAGGTGGAAACACAACCTTCTCTCACTGCTAATGCTGTTGTCACTTCATTATCAGTATTTAGCAGATAACCCCAGAGTAAGCGTCACAATAAAACCCCAACTACTCAGGTTTAGGTTTTTTTCCCTGTTAAAACATTTCCACACTACTATCGTTTCCATCTTACCTCAAGCACTGGGCCGGCTCCAAGAATAATCTGTTCTACTCCACTGGCAAATCCCTTCTGGCTGAGGGCGGTGAGGTGATGAATCAGAAAGTTGGTGCTCTGTGTCTTTCCCGAGCCACTCTCTCCCGAAATCACGATGCACTGGTTCTTCTTCCTCTGGAGCATAGCGTGGTAAGCCACATCTGCCACAGCATAAATGTGGGGCTCCAGCTTCCCCAGCTGATGGTTATCATACATCTTGACATACTTGGGGTTATAAATAGGTAGGAACTTGAAGGGATTAATAACAATGAGGATGCTGCCAACGTAGGTGTAGATTTTTTCCTGCTTGAAGCGGTTTCTGAGGTTTTCCAGGAGCGTTTTCTCGTTGAGGTCCGGCAGACCGCACAGGTCATCGTAGTCCTTCTGCTGGGGCTGGGGGAGGAAGCCCCGCTCCACCATCCTGCGCCGCTCCTCCGTCACCCGCAGCCAGGACTGGAGGCTCCCGTAGTGGATGGAGCCATCCAGGTTCTTCTCCCGCAGCAGGAAGCGATAATCCTCGCTGCTGATGCGGTTCTCCAGCGCCAGGCGCGGCCACAGCATCATGCGCTGCACCGGGCAGTCCGTGGGGTTGAGGATCCATTCCTCCCCTCCAAACTCCTTCACCTCGGCCAACACGTAACATTTTGTCTTCTCGAGCTGGAGTTTGTTGATGAGCGACTCGATGACCTCGGCGGCTGTGGAGGTTTTCCTGGCGGTGATGGGGCAGTAGATGGTCCCCTCGGCGATGCTCCCGGGGTAGATGTGCAGTGTGAACTCGCTATCCTCAAAGCGTCGTCTGCCTCCAACATCATTTACACTCATATTGGATCCTTTCCCATCAGTCCCTGTGCTGCATAGTCAGGACTGCGCTGTATCTTGTCAGGTCATCATGTTAGCAAGGCTGAAAAAAACCAAAATAAGACCAGGTTAGGTGTTATCCTACAAACACCCCAAAGCTGTAGCAGATAAGGGTATTCAACACCCAAACACTACACACACAACACAGGTTTCCTACTCAGATGTAATTCCCACAGACCCTCAAGCTTTTGTTAATTTTGCCCCCAGTCTGAGGTATCAGAAAGATCATCTGATTTTCACTGAAAATTTTGTGAGCAACACACCAGACAACCTCAATCATCAATCAATCATCTCACGGGGCGTGGTACTCAGCACCCACAAATCTTAACTGCTAAAACAAAATGATCATTGCCTTCCCCTGCACACCCAGTCCTCGCCACAGATAGATTTTTCCATGGTCCTGGGCCAGCGAAGAGGAGATAAACTCCTTTCCTTCCTGTCCAGGAGATTTTGAACCCATGATAATTTATTCAGCAGCACTTTTTCCCTTACCAAGTCACCCTTTTTCAGAGATGTCCATATCTCACACTGGATGTGAGTTATTGCAACCAACTCCTTTGTACATTGCACTTTTTATTTCTCTTTTACTGCTTAAAACCAAGCAAACCCATTTCTCTGGCACTGAAACACTGAAATGTGCAGCTGATTTCTCAAACTTCACCACTACAAGAAGATAACACGCCACCAGCAGCCCCAGATAAAAGCAAATCCAGAGTTAAAGGGCCCCAGTACTCCACCAGTTCTAACAAACTCCAAACTGCCCTGGAAGAGGCTAAGAGTTACTCCAATAGAAAGACAAAAATGAACTAGGGAGAAAAACCAGGGCCCTCAGAACCAGGACCTGGGCAATCAGGTGGCAGTGACACTTTATACAGATTAAAGTTTACATGATGCACATCCTAATGTTATTTGTAACATTGTGCTTTTCGCTGAGCACTGCCCCACTGCAGCAAGACCTCACAACTGTGACAGTTCCCTCACAGCATCAACAAAATGCTAAAGAAGAGTCAAAAAACGTGAAGTCAAAATCCACAACAGGTTTGATGTTGGGAAGAGTATTCAGGGAAAGCATTTCACTGGTCACCCTGTTCCTGCAGTACCCCCGAAGTTTCCAGATCCAGGACCTTCAGTCCAAGTACAGCCACCCTCATCTTCCACGTCCACTCCAAGGCTGGGATTTGGAGAATTGTTTCATTTCTGAGGCCCTCAAATGAACAGCACTGTTTTATGCTGTATTGTTTCTCACTCCAATATTTCATTAAGTATATTATCCCCAGCCACGCGCACTTCAAAGCGCAGAAATTAATATGTCCCAGTGAAATCCATCTGGCAGGGATTCACGGCGCATTGCTTGGTAGCAGGACATACATTATACACCGGGAAGTGTTCCAGCTGCTTTCCTATGGCTTCACTACAGGCACAGATGCAGCAGGGATGATGTCAGGGAAGTGCTGGGCTGGGCTTGCTTTGTGTAGCTCTGCAACTCCAGCACCAGTTTTTCACCAAGAAGGGGGGAACAAACCCCTCACTACACTTAAGCTCGATAATTCCTCACCCAGATTTTACTTCAAAGCTCAGGGCAAGAGGGTTGGCTACTTTTATTGATGTTATCAGAGCGTATCCAAGACTGCTGATTCACGTGAGAAGTGCAAACAGGACTTTAAGTTGGTTACCTTGAGCAAACTGACCTTCCCTCCTCCCTCCTGCACACCCAATAAATATGCTATAAAGCGCCAGGCCACTCCACCCCACCCACTCAAACATCTCTGGAGATGTCTACTCTGCATGGAATTGGTGTAACAACAAACATCTGTGCCTTCTGTATCCAAACAACTTGAGTCCAGCAAGCCAAATGTGAACCCCACAGAGATGCTAAAAGCCTCAGCAACTCTGGGGATCCAGAAGAGCCAAGTCCTCCCCACAAAACCACTCAAAGACCAGAAGCTTCTGAGCTCAGAAAGCAAAGGGGCGTTAATTCAAGCCTTGTAAATCCCAGGGGTGCCACGGGCTTTACTGGTAACAACCCCAAACATGGTTCAGAGTGCTGAGGGAAGTCAAAGCAATGTTAATGAAGTTAATTGGTTGTGGTCTCCCATGCCCTGCTGCCCATGAGCCTGGCCCTGGCTCAGCATCCAGCACACTTGTGCATGCAGTCAGCTTTTCTGAAACATTTTGGAGAAAATAGTGCAATGAAATATCCATCCTAAGGTAATTAGCATATATCAGGGAGAAAGGTTCTCCTAACAACAACCATTCCAGCAGGCTGTTGTATTAGCTATTATATGACTTGAAAAATTAATGGTTTTGCATTTAGACATAAAAAATTAAATGGGAACATGAAAAGAATGACACAAAGTCTGTATTTTGCCACCCATTAATACTTGCTCTAGGCACTACTGTAATTGAAGGCATTTCATGTCACTACACGCTTACATTTACAGGTAAACATATAAAAATGATGCTACACTCCAGTCATTTGTACATTTTGCCTATTGCAAACTCCTGGGAACACTCTGGCCAAAAATTCATGGACTCTGCATGCCTATGAAAGGAAACATTAATGGCATTTTAAATCAATACAGAATCATGGAATGGTGTGAGTTGGAAAAGGTTTTAGAGCTCATTTCATTCTACCTCTGCCATGGGCAGGGACACCTTCCACTATCCCAGGTTGCTCCAAGATCCATCCAGCCTGGCCTGGAACACTTCCAAGGACGGGGCAGCCACAGCTGCTCTGGGCACCCTGTGCCAGACCCTGCCCACCCTCACAGGGAGGAATTCCTTCCCAATATCCCATCTAACCCTGCCTCTGGCAGAGGGAAACCATTCCCCCTTGTCCAGGCCGTTCTCCCAAGTCCCCCTCCAGCTCTCCTGGAGCCCCTTTAGGCCCTGCCAGGGGCTCTGAGTGTCCCTGGAGTCTTCTCTTCTCCAGGTGAGCACCCCCAGCTCTCCCAGCCTGGCTCCAGCCCTCTGACCAAATACTTTCAGCCTAATATTTTCTATATCCTTTTCCATTTTCTATGCTTGAATGAAGATTCTTCTCAAACTAATCCTGAACTCTGACTTTGCTCATTTTTACTACACTAACATAACTGTATTTCCAACATAAAAAAATACAACCTCCAAACACAGTTACAAATTAATTATATTACTTGGGCTCTCCTACATAACAAAATCAATGAGTATTTCCATGGGGAAGGCTCAGGAGGTCCTGATAAAACTGACAATAATCATCTGATTATTAGCAGGTTGGCAGAAAAAGACTAAAACTTTGATTGCCAATTAGGCTTTGGACAGACACTAAACATGTAAATACTGGTTGATTTTTACATTCTATGTGTTTGATATATGATCACAGTTTAATACACATTCAGAAAGGCCAGCCTCAATATGTTCATTTTCAGGGACAGCATTAGCAGCACGTGGCAAAAATCCAAAACAAATTGTCCACTGGAAGCATCCGAACCCGGCATAAATAATCTGTGACAGCTAAAGCCTGAAATCATGCGCAGAGTTTGCCAAATACTGAATGATTTGGAAAAAACAGGGATCAGTATCAGCATTGAGGCTGCTAAAGGGGCAATTCTGGAAGCAAAGTTCACTGAGTTTATTATAACATTCCCTAACCTGGCATGGGACTACAGAAACATGGAAATGTTCTCCCCATTCCCAATCCTCAGGGTTCGGTTCTCAGGACAGCCTGGATTTATCCATCCACCAGCACCTCCCAACACACACCATGCAGGGCAGTAATTCCTGGTATAGATGAACTTACAAAACCTGATTAAAAAGCTGCCAATCTAAACACACTTCACTGCTTAATCTGAATCTATGGGCACAAGAGCTCTCTGAATGTTTCTCCTGCAGCAGCCAACAGCCTTGTGCTGCTGGTACTCCAAATAACACCTCAGTGACACCAAAACTGACACCACACTGACACTGTGCCAGCTACACACAAGAGGAGTACCCAGGTGAAAGCTCAACTTCTTGGTTATCATTGCACCATTTCACACGTCAGTTCCTTTCAGAATCTGCATAACACTTTACTCTCTCCCTTTATCATCTTCCTTTTCCGTGCTCACTGTGTTTTTCTCTTCCCACTGTTTGCTGATGGGAGAGAAACAGTTGTTGTCACTTAATTACCTATGTGGGCCCCTCTCAAAGAACCTCGTGCATAAGTCGCAGGAGATGGTGATACCCAAAACAGATTTATGCACCCAGGTATTGGTGTGGGGAAGGTGCGAGGTGCAAAATTTCTCTAAAATTGTTTTTATCCAAAAGAATGAAAGTTCTATCACAGGAAAAGTGAGATTTGAAAGCAAGTGATATTTTGGAATGGTTTGTTTCGGAAGAGACCTTTAAAGGTCTAACCCTCCTGCAATGAGCAGGGATGTCTTCAACTTGATTTGTAATCACAATTCAAATTTACTTCTTAAAGCTTGGATAGGGGAAAAAATACCCATTAGCACTCCAGGATTATCCACATACAGAAGAAAGGTCTTTTGGCTGAATTTCAGAGCAGTTCATTTGGACTGAGGCACCTAAGCAAGACACCAAAGCAGTGAGGCAACTTAAATTAGAACAGAAAATGAAAGCAGAAGTGGAGAAACATTCTCAGAAGCTCTGCAGCAACAGAGGACCCTGCTGGACCTGGCACTGAGGCAAAAGAAAACCCCACAGGCAGCAGCAGGAAAGACACGCAGGCAATGGCAGCAACCCTCAATGACACATCTGACTGGTTCAGGGGGTACTTTCCTCTTCCCTTAAAATTTTCCATTTGATCCCTATTCCTTTGAAAGAAAGAAAATCTCCTTTCCTAAAACTGCTTTATCTTGCTCAGAGTTCAAGGGAAATGTGAGTGAACCTAAAAAATGTAGTGTCCTTTCACTTCCTGCAAACCCAAGTGATTTTGAGTTAAACCTCCTCCATGTCCCCAGTCCAAGTTAGATTTGTAAACTGGAGTTTGGCTGTTATTATCAAGAGCCATAAGAAAAGAAGTGTCAACCTGCCTGTCAATCCTGTCAACCATCCTGCCTCAAGCAGAAGGGAATAGTTCTGGAAGTAAAGATGCCTGTTCAGCTAGAGATGCCTACTCAGCCTCCAAGGGGGGTTCCCAGAACACAAAAGAAGCCGTGACACAGCTCATCCCATGTAAATTGTTCCCCAACACCCACAGTTACCCACACTGGACCAAAACAGGTTGCAAGTGTTCTCTAAGTTGTTCCTGAGCTCAACAGCTTCTTCCATGGCCTGAAAAATTTGAGGCAAGTCATATCACACTGGTTTTCCCTATGTCTTTCAGTTTTATTCAGCACTTTAAACAACTCTGTCACCTCCCTGTCTGTTCACTACTACAGTCGGTGATGACACTTGAGTTTCAGTTTGGCCCCTGGGAGCTCCTTGCTGGCCACCAGAGGTGTTTCCTCCTCTTTCAGAGATGGGCTTGGTTCCCCCATATTTTAGTTAGACACTGATATTAGGAAGTCCATGGATGCATAAAGCACCTCAGTGAACAATAATCCCTTCCAGAGCCTGGAATCACTTTGTGTTGAGGTTTTGGTATTTCCCTATGGTATGACAATAACTTAGTGGTTCCTCTTCTAGAAACTGGAGATGTATGAGGATGCTGCTTTCCATCACATTCTTGCTGATGCATCTCCTGTGATAATCTCTCAGCTTCTACCAGACCATTCAGCTGAGACAAAATGAAAATGGGAAGAAAAAAACCCGCACAACCAACAAACAAACCACAAAAAAACCCCAAAACACCAACAAAACAAAACAAACCCACCCCAGATGAAAACCTCCAAAATACCCAAAAAACAAAACAAAACAAAAAAAAAAAAAAAACCAAACAACCAGAAAACAAACAACCAACCAAAAAACAAAAAAATACAACAATCAAAAAAAACCCCACCAAAAACCCCAAAAAAACCCAACCAACCAACCAAAAAAAAACCTCTGAAAAATTACAAGAAAAGATGTTGTGAAACTAGTTACTCCTAAAATGTTACAAACGTTTCTGATGAAGGAGGTTCTGAATTAGGACGTGAATAACCACAGGATCACTTATTCTTTCCCTTGAGGTCAAAGCACTTTCTGTGCAGGGAATGAATCAGCATTCAAGGAATTAAATGGGCTAGGCAGTGAATGAAACTCCTGCCTGCATGATTCCTGCCTCACCAGCTGGAGATGCTACCAAAGGCACAGATCCATCATTTCTGGTGCCAAAGAAATGAAAATTAAATAAAGGTGCAACAAAAAGGCTTGGGGAGGTCTTGACTGAGGCAGTTGCATGGGAGAAGTGACTTCCATCTTCACTTCCGTCACAGCATTTCCGTGTGATGCTGGGAAACCAAAATAAATGGTGCAAAAAAAATCCTGCCCCAGATTGTTCCTCTTTCTTGAGCTTCAGATTTGAGTCACTGAATCTTGACTTCTGGAAGCACTTCTTTTCTCCCAAAACATGCCCCTACACAGAGAATGGGATCCTCCAGCTGCTCCCTTGGCTTCTTTTTTGCCAGAAGCCAACAAAATAGTAATATAAAAAATAAAAATTAAAGAAACAAAAGGATTTGCTGGATTGTCTCTCAGGCTCCAGTGGTAGCACCTGTTTAACTTAATTTGCTGCTCCCACACTCCCTATATGACTAATGAGAACTGTCAGTGAATGGCAAGGATTAACAAAAAGGCAGAAACTAAGGAAGAGCCTGGTGGATCCTGAGTGTTTTGTGTCCTGCAGGGAAACAAATCCTTGCCACATGTTGTTTTGCTTCCTCTAATGACTAATAGTCAGTGGCCAGAGGTGGGACAATCCTGTTCAAACACCAAGAAAAATCCGTCGTTTATAAAACTGACAGAATTACACTCACAGTCCTTTCAGGTTTTCCTGGATTAACTCCAGGCTCCAACATCATCTTCAGACACAGCATCCCTCACCAACACAGCAATTCTGTTCACAAGAACAGCTAAAATAGCAGATTTTCCAGCCTTACTGGTCGGATTTGCTCCTCACAGGTGGACACAGAGCAGTTCAGCCTCTGGAAATCCAACTGGAAACAAATCTGGAGTTGATATCCTGAACACACAGACCACTGTCAAATCCCACAGTGATGCAGGCACAGAGCAGAGCCAGTGAGCACAGAGACAGCTACAGAAACTGTAAATGGATTCAGGATCTCCCTTTTAGCTCTACAGTCGTGTGCCCAGCTATTTATATTTTAGTTTGCAGCTAAAATTACACATATAGAGCCTGAAAACCAGCAGCACTTACAATAAAAACATTTTTGAAGCTCTTAAAAATGAAGGATATGAAGTGTAAGTGATGTTGCCAAAGGAATTCACAATGAGGAGCATCTTCCAGCCCCAAAATAGCTGCAGAAAATACCTTTTGAGAACTTGGGAATTACACCAGAGTTAAGGACAAGGTGCTTCTATTCTAGAGGAGCTCAAGAGCTGCAGAAAACAAAACCTGGGGAAATCAAGGGATCCTTCTCCTCGTAATGCAGTGCTGCAGGTGGCAGGAGCGGCCTGAGAACTGTCATGCTGAAAAGGAAGCTCACTGAAGGATGTGGAGGCACTCCAGGACCACTTCCAGCTCCAACAAACACCACACTTGAGATAACAGCTGAGCAAAAGGCAGAAGCATTTACAGAAGCACCAAGAATTGCACAAATCCATTGTGCTGGCACCTAAATGCCACCAAATCGCTGCATTAGGAAGTTTCCAAAGATAAAAGAAATAAAGAGCAGCTCATTTAAAAAAAAAATTCTTTTTATATGTTATCACCAAGAAATTATTTCTCACCTTTATGATGAAATGGCAGAGTATTTTGAATACTGCCATTTAAATATATATTAATCTATATCAGCTACATATATCAGTAACTAGATAAATATCAGCATATAGATCCATGCCAAAGGATGTTGCTGGGTTAAAGAGTCGTGTCCTCCCATAGATCCTCAACATTCTCTGTCCTTGGGGAACTCAGCCCACTTCCAGCACATGCCAAGACAAACACTGACACCTCTCAGCCTTGCTTATTGTGGAGTCCATGGACACAGGAAAATAAACATTAAATCCCTATGGAAGTGACGATACCTGAGCTGTATTTCCCTAAAAATATAAAATTAGGGACAATTTACATAACTGAATGTCACTACGTTATTTTTGAATATTGGGTCAAATAACAATTAATAATTTCAGATGTTTTTCCTGTAGTCTTAGGAGCTTTGATGTTATTATGAAGAAGATAATTCAGCTTAGGAGCAAAGTCAAATTGAAGTGCAATAGCAGCAGGAGAAGATGCAATAATACAGTTACTGATGTTCTCCTTTCCTCATTTTATGGAGGATTATGGACCATGACCGATAGCGAGGAAGGGAAGGTTTTAAAGCCTTCTCACAGAACACTCTTTTGGCAAACAATCCATTTCAAATAAAACTTTCCAGTGTTCCCTGCACAATTTTATTGCATTTCACAAGAATTATTACCTGCAACCCACCAACACAGACCCTGTGAGCTTTCTCTTCTGCCAAGAAGATTCCAACTTTCCTCCTGATAGGACATTTACTGCTGAACATCAAAATGAGCCACACAAATTAACTCTAGCTGGGCAGCAGACAAATCCCATCTTTTCCTATTTTAGGTAGAACATACCTGTTAATGAATGAGAGTTTAAAAGGCCAGTTCTCTAATTTTTCAGCTCAGTCTCCTACTTCTTACGCAACACTACAATCCAGCTTTTCTCAAGCATCTGAACAGGAATAAAGTTATTTTTGGGAGTCCATAATCTTACATGCCATGTGCCCCTGAAGCTGCTGGTTTCTTCTGCCACAAGTCTGAATTTTCCCAACAAAATAACTGAAGCTTCCACTCCAGCTCATCCTCATTCTTCTAAATCCTCCTTAAACAAATGCAACCCTCAATTGACTTCACCCTTCAGCTGCCTCTCGTCCTTGCACCTCCTTCCCGTTTTCCAGGGGCGATGAAATCATTTCCCCACAGAGAATCATCTTCTCTGCATTCAGTGAAGGTCAGCCCTCAGCAGCAGGAGCTGCAGCATCATCAGGAAATAAAGAGACTGCTCCTGGCTGGATTTAGTTTCATATTAAGTAAGAGGTGATGCCATTTGTTATCCGTCTCCTCTCCATGTTCAGTGTCTCAAACAGCTTAGTGATATTTAATAATCTAAAGATTTTAACAGAATAATATAAATAACTTGTAAATTATTGATATATATTTAGGGATTTGATCTCTGTAGCCAGACTATACAGGTACCTTCCACTCCTTTAAACCAAGCAGCTCAAAATCCTCCAAAATTAGTTTTCTTTTCAATGTAGAACTACTGAAAATCTGCAGCACCAACATGAAAGCATCCTGGTTAATGCAGGAGCAAGATTCTGTTATCCAGAGACTGATTTAAGGTTTCTAGTAACCTACGGATTCTCTGCACAGCCCATGCAGCACAAGGAACAGATCTTAGAGCACGAAGAACTGTGCTGCTGAAGATCAAAGGGAAAAGAATATTAAAACTGTACTACCAGATCTAGCTTAGTTACCTTACAAAGGAAAAAAAACAAACAAAAAAAAAACCCCAAAACCAAAACAAACACCAAACAGGATGAGTCATACTTTAAACAAGACTTTCAGCAACTTGTTCACAGAAAAAAAAATAGTCTTTTTCCTCTAAAGGCCATATTTATAAAAATATCCAGCCCACAGATGATGATAATTTACAAGCAAGAGCAGGAATAGGATGCTGCATTTAAATGAACCACAAGCCAATATAGTCTATCTGAAAATTAAACTGTCAGGCAAATGCCACAACACAAGAGTGGCTTTTAAAGTTGAGGAAGAATGTTCTTCAAGCATCAGGATTTGAAACCAAAAACAAAAGCTGCCTCACAATGTGAGAAGTACTAAAAAATCCCTTGAATTACAGCTGACAGCTCCACTAAAAATAGTTCTTGGCAGCTACCTAAAACACAGGCTTTGTAGTTCTTTGAAAACATTGATATCAGACAAAGAAGTAAAAAAAACCAAATCAAAAAATGCAGGGGCTAATCAAGTATTTAACTGAATTATTTCCCTTTCCAAGTCCCTCTCCTGGAGCCCCTTCAGGCCCTGCCAGGGGCTCTGAGCTCTCCCTGGAGCTTCTCCTCTCCAGGTGAGCACCCCCAGCTCTCCCAGCCTGGCTCCAGAGCAGAGGGGCTCCAGCCCTGAGAACATCTCTGGGGCCTCCTCTGGGCTGGCTCCAGCAGCTCCAGGTCCTGCTGCTGTTGGGGGCAGCTCTACAGGTGGGGCCTCAGCTGAGCAGAACTTGAAGCCCTGGACAAACAAAACTCAGCTCCTCTTTAAGGTCCTCACGTTATTGCTTTTCCTGATGGATCAGATACATTGGCTGGAGGATGTAGAAATTCAGAGGTGTTTGATGACCAGCTTCAGGGAACCAATACATCCATAAGGAATGTCATAATTCACCTTTTTAAAATGAAATAACCGGTAAGTTATCAAGGATCTACATCAGATGCTCTGACCCAGCATTTTGCTGTAATAAACATGTATTTTATGGTGCCCTTGGGTTATTTAAAGTTTTTTCTGGAGGTTCCCACACCTTGTGCTAATAGTATATCACTGGCAGGATTAGGAGGAAAGCATCCCTGATTTCCAAACCTCCCTGTAGCTACTCAACACAAAGAAGGACAGACAGAACCACAAACAAGGACTAAGATGACACTGGGGAACAAAGACATACAGAGACTCTGCATTTCATTTGAATCTCCCCTGTTTGGGGCAAAAGCTGGAACAATATCACAGCTGGGACCAGGATTTCATCCTGCACTTGGGTAAGAGTTTCCACCTCTACCAGCCAAGCTGCAGCTTGACACAAACTTGGGGAGCAGACAAATGTGGCTGTAGAGAAAATAAAATTCAAAAGCACATTCTGGAAAATAAAATTATTTTATAAATCACTGTATATATCCAATAAGGTAGCAATTAAATCAATTGAGATAATGGTCTGTATCTCATTATATTCTCTGGGAAAAAAAAAAATCTCATCGGGAAGTTGAAGATCTGGTTTCTTGAGAGACCAGGCAGCAAAAATCAAAATATTCACTGGGCTGACAGTGGAATGATTCAATGCTTCAGTGAGCACAAGTTAAACCTGAGCATATTTAAACCAGCACAATAGATTTGCTTTTTATCGGTACTTTCATGTGTCCTCCCTTGTCTTCAGGATTATTTTTCCATTCAGAGTATAATGTGGGGGGTGACTTTCCCAATTTTTTTAATCTGGCAACCATGATTTTTCATTAGGATAGAGCACTGCTATGGAAAAGAAATTCTGATCTGGTCCATCCTCAAAAAGGGAAGATTAAAACAAAGGGAAAACAAGTGGTCTCAGAGCACAGAGCACAGAGAGAGGTCAGGCATCCTCAGATGGCTGAAGAAATTAGATGACAGATTGCAGCAGCCCAGTATTAAACATCACCAAGATAATTCCCCATCCCAAACAGAACCATCACAGGGAGAAAGAGAAGCTCCTCTAAGCCAGGTCTGCCAGGCTGCTGCTCTGACATCTGTTCCTGCATTTTCCGCCGGCCGCTCCCAAAGCGGCTCCAGTGACGGATTTGCCCTAATTGCAGGCGGAGGATAATCGCCCTTATCCTGAGATGGGGTGCCCAGTGCAATGTGAAAACATCTCCTTCCCAACTCCTGTGCTCATTTCCTACAAAACCTGTTCTAAATCTAAAGCCTCCCGCGGGATACCTTGGCTTTGAACCTGTCTGAGGTGATTCCATAATTATAGAAGGAGCAGAAGTTTTGGTTGCAGGGTTGTTCCCAGAGAAAGTCATCGGGCCCTCTCACTTTTTACTTTCCACCACGTGCCAACCTGTCCATCCCAATTTTTCTCTTCCATGTTCAAGCAAAAGCAGACACCTCATTCCCACAAAACACACAGAGAGCTCCTTATCTTAGTGCAGAAAGCCACTGATTACACCTGACACAGGAGGTGACACACAAACATCCCTCCAAAAACTGCAGCACACTTGGGTTTTAAGCCTCTTAGATTCGCTCTGCGCCATCAGTACAGAAAAAGAAAATTCTGCAGTGAGCAAACTCACAGTGAAGAATTGATTATAAACATAATCCTTATGTTTTTTGAAGGTCTTTAAAAATTATTATGAGCAACAAAATAGCTCCCACAAACTTGAAACAATTCCTAAACCTGGCATTCCCACCCTTGGGAGAAGACAGGACACAGCCAAGGTCAGCTGTGCATTATCTAGAGAAATTGAAATGCGATGCTGATCCTGGTGGAACAGGCTCAGGTGACACAACTGGCTTCATTTCCACCTTTTATTTACATGAAGGACAACTGAGATGGGGATGACAGGCCCTCCAGATATTCAGATCTCAGTGGTTTTCCACAAGCACATCTTTGCTTAGAAAACATATGGATTTCTCCAATACATTTAGGAGAATCTAACACTGATCACAAAAGAGAACCAACCCACACTTTCAGCCACACTAAAATACAACGTTGTATCACAAACCTCTCCCTGAAGTTCACAAGAACCTTCCAAAATCCTGCTTAAAAATACTACACCATTTACTTTTCTGAAGCTATTAAATCTTTAGTTCATATTCACCACACTGCAAATATTCCAGATGAAATATTTCCAGTCCTGTGCATGTGTCTGATCTTTTTCATTCTCAAAGGATTTATTTCAAAACTACCAACGCACCTCAAAATTCCCCAGGAACCATTTTATGTGAAGCAGAAGTTCGGGGAGGGGGGCAGTAAATCCTTTTAACCGAACGCTTTCAGATTATGACAAATTATTCCACTGGCACAAAGCCAGCACAACTCTCCACAGCAGAAAAAGAGGTCGGGCAAATCCAATAACGAGTATTTAAAAAGACAAGTCAACATTCAATTTTCTCGCTGGAGGCAAAGCAAGGTCATTATGGAACAGGGAGGGGTGGGGGGGCGAAAAGGAGATTCAGCAATAAAATAATAAAAAAACCCTCAGAATATCCAACCTATTGGGTTTTGGAATTACTTCCACTCCATTTCACCGGCAGAATTAGAAACATTAGAGGACAGCAGGCTGCCACAACAGACAGGTGCCTGGGGCCATGACATCCAGCCATCCATCCCCTCTCCCCTGCCCTGCAAGGCAGCAGTTGGTCTGGAGCAGATGCCACCTCTCAGCTCTCATCAGCCATGGGAAGACACAGCGTGGGCCCGACGTGCCCGGAGCTCCCGGGATTAGCTGCTGGCATGAGCACGGTGTGGAAGAATGTGCAGGTGTGTCACCCCTGTAAATTTCAAAATACACTGAGCAAAAATTCAAAGTGCCTTAAAAAGGAATTTGTGACACAGGGATCTCAGCTGAAAGGTTTGGAGGACTTGTCCTGGTTTGTCAGATAAATGCCAGGTTATCATTTGTTGGTCAGACAGGACCAAAACAGACCTGATTTCTTTACCATCCCTGATATTTCCACAGTATCTGTATTAGTTTGGGGCTCTTTTGAGACATAAAATGATAGGAAATGTTCTTTCTGCTCACAATAGGCCCATCCTCATGTACCACCCTATAGAATTCTGTCCCCAGTATACCAAGTCCACCTGTATGGTGAGCACAGGAATCACAGACCACAATTCAGAACAGAAACCTGAGATTTAAGGGACTTTTCAGGACAGAAAACTTGTATTCTACCCTATACCATCTTTCATCCTCAGTCACAAGTCCCTTCCTGCAGAAAAACAGCTTAGGATTGTTATCCTTGTATATATCCTGGCTGCAGGCAGAAAGCAAACCAAAGTTTTCCAGACATTTAAGTACCTAAATGCGTTTGTGCTGTCAGTGTTTGGGGTCTGATAGACACAGAGGAACCCATTTGTTCTACTCATGCTTGTCCTTGCTGACTTTACACCTGAGCCTCAGGGATTTTCCACTTTCCTTGCGCCTGTCCAAAGAAGTCTGTGGTAAAACTCATCAGCAATTTGACATAAACATCCTTAACGCTGACCTTTAAAGGATGATCAGGTTTGAAGGGTAATTTTTTAATGGATGAAGGCTTTATGTGGTTGCCTTTCTAAAACCATGTTTCTCTGAAATAGAGGTTTGGGGATTTTTTTAGTTTTATTTATTTTAATGAAGAGTGAAAGACAAGACCAAGTTCCTTGTCCTCACAATTTTCTAGCCTAAATTACCAAATAATCCAACTGAGTATTTCTTTCTCCAAACTTCAGTCACATCTGTAGTCCAAGGACAACCTGTTCACCTCTAATGCAAATCAATTGAAACAAACTTTGCTCAAAGTAAAACAGATTTGTTTAAAGAATGAAGATTTCAGCTTTTTTAGTACCATCCAGATGCTGCTAAATTTGTCTACTTCAGTGCATTGCTCCAGTAATTTGAGTAAATCACTGAAGCCTTGGCAGCCATTTGCAATTGCAGCTGAGTTTGTTCTTCACAATTTGTTAGATAGGAAAGATCCCAAAAGAGATTGGGCTTTTTCTGAATACATAATTCAGTTTTATAACTTACATTAACACTTAGCTAGGGGGATTTGAGCAGGAAAGATCCTCAATCCCTTAAATTCACCACAATATTTACATTCCTACCTTCCCCAATAATTAATGTTATGGAAATCATGGTTGCTCTTTAAGGAAAACATCCCACTAGCAGGATGGGGTGCTAAAGTCAGTCTAATAAACATTCCAGAGTGAGTACATGATCTCCTTGTCCTCGTGTTCATCCTTCCTGACTCCTCTAAATGACGACAGGAGACAGAACATTCAGAAAGTCATCAAGACTTCAACGAGACACGTGTGCCTTCCCCTGTACCTGAAAAGCAGAGCACATCTTGGCATCACACAGGAAAGTAAATTATATCCACATAATTATCCCTCCAGAACGCCTAGAAGAACATATGGTATGGAAATGAAACTGCCCGAAATGGATTAACTCGGCTGTGTGATGAGATCCACAGAAGGGAGCATGAAATAAACATTTCAAAATGTATTCAGTGTAGGATCCCACAACTAGGCACATTCATCATCCGGATAAGGTAATGACACCAGGAAATGAGCTAAGTAAATCCAAGATTGAAGTTTCATTTTCTGAAGTGCATCTGTTTGGCTCATATTCCCCCGAACCTCATCGTTCAGCCACGCTGGGTCTCATCTCAGAAGCAAAAGATGCAAGAACATAAATCAAAGCAGCTCCTCCAAAAAGCAGCCGTGGCAAACATGCTTTTAATTTGATTTTATTAAAAAGTTAACTGCATCCCAGCAGGTCCTTGCCACAGCCCTCCATGACATCTCCTTTCAGGTTGTCCTTTACTGACAAGTTCGGGGGGTTTTTGGGTGGTTTCGCTAAGGGAAGTTAAACCAGCTGATTTTTCAGAAGAAAATGAGAAGCACTGGATTGAGTAAAAAAAAATAACAGGGACAGCACGTTCCTGCAGAGGTCACATCCTCCAACACTCCTTCCCTGTGATGATCTGGTCACTGCTTTCTATGTTTGGGAATGAAAGCCAAAACTGAGGTGAGCTTACCATGGAGACAACTCAAACCATTTCTAGGAATGGCAAGTATTTTTCACACTTCATGTGCCAACAGCACACGGCCAAAACTCTGGTTGAACATGTCCATGGTGGGACTTTGGATCAGGCTGGTAGAAGAGGGGTTAACTTGTCCAAATGAGCCAAGTGGACGCCCATCACACCAACCACCAGAAATCCTGTCAGGCAGAGATACCTACAAAGCATTCAACATCAAGATTAAGGGAAATTTCCAAAGGAGAGCATTCATGGTCTCCGTGCCTGAGGACTCTGCTCACCAGTTCAGGTTTAAGTTGAACAACCTAGACAGATGATTACTGGACCAAGACCAACCAGATGTTAGGAAGTTTTAGTCCCATGAGTCCTGCTGGCAAACATTCACAGGAGCACAAATGAGAGGAAAAACCAAGAAAGACACAGAAGCTTCCAAAATTAACATATGGATACTTTATGATGTGTTCAAATTGAATTTTGAATTGTCTCCACAAAATTATGTCAATTGATGACTACTTTGTATGTCCCCCTTCACTGCAAATGCTGATCAGGACTGATTTTGTCCAACTACAGCCTCCTACATCCCCCTCTCCTCTCTCTCAACATCCCGTTATGTCTTTGAGGTTTCCCTTTACTCCACACCACAACCAGAGCAAACAGAAGCACTGTCATAAACCAACACAAAGAATGATTCAATCAGATGAGCATTAGGGCATTGAAAATACAAATTAGGAGAAATATAAAGCAGAGAAGGTCAGTTAATGAGTTTATATAGAAATAGGATGAAGTGAGAATAGATACTTAATCTCCAGTAACATGATGAAGAATTTCAAAGCTTTCAGATTCATAGCCATGTCATGGGCTGGCTTTGCAAGAGGTTAACAAAGGGGAGCTCTCCAAGGGATGTCCTGGTGTTATTTTGCAAAGAATTCCCCCATAACACAATGCTTCAACAGGAATTTTGTAAAAGGACAGGAAGAAACCTCCTCCATCTATTAACTCTATTGCCATCTCTGTTCTAGTGCTCCCTGCCATCAGCTGCAAGACCATCTCTGGAAGCAATTTCCCCTCCACTTTTTTTTACCCAGAAAGAAAAAAAATCCGCATCATAATGACCAACACTCTGTAAAGTCACAAAGGCACTTCAGAAGAACTCAAGATAATTTTTATCCTCCCTCTTTCCAACACCAGCCACCTTCCAACACTAACCCCATACGTCACTGAAGCTTTGAGGTTTGGGGCAGCTCAACTCACTCATTCTGTTCCAAGGCAGAAAGTGCTGGACCTCCAGGACCCCTCCAGGATCCCTCCAGGACTGCAGGATGGACGAGAGGTTTATTTGCAAAGTCAACAATCTGCTTCTGACCCTTGCCATCCTCCTCCTCCTCTCCAGGTCTCCAGATCGTGTGGGCGCCGAGGGAACAGGCTGCACTTATTTCAGCCACGGGGCTGGGAGCCCTGGCCTGACGTGGGCTCTGCCCACAGACACCGGATTCTTTACGCATTTTCTGCCTGCACGCCATGGGCAGCGCCAGAAATACCGGCCATGTGGGGAAACAGGAAAATATTTTATTCCTGGGCTAGGGAAGAAGCCATCGAGCTAAATGTGGCTTTGTTTAGGGGCAGGAGTGCCCGGTCTGTGCAACAGGGCAATTCAGGAATGCTGATAAGTCAGTTTTCCATGCATAAATAACCTACGTTGGAGCCCAACCTCTTTATCTCAGGGAAGGATAAAGCCCTCAGTGGCAAGGCCCCAATATTTGTCTACTTGCTTATCAAGCAGGAGCCTTATTACAAAGGCTAATTCAAGTGGAGATTAGATTTCCCGTATGAAGGAACAGACAATAACACAGATATTCTTCAAACACCAGTAAATAAGATTAATGAAGTGCCGCTGCCATGGGCTTTCACCTCAACAATGCCTCAAAAAAACCTCATCCTGGTAGCTGCAAACAAATCTTTCCAAGGGTTTCATCGTATTTCAGTGCACAGACATCACCTTGCTTCAGCTGGCCAGCAGCAACTACAAATAGCCCACAGGAAGCCACTGACTTCCTGAAAAGAGGGTTAACTGAGAATCATAGGAAACAGAGAAAATTAAAGCTGGGTCTAACATCTTGAGTGGGCTGAGGAGTGAAAAAAATAGACCAGCAGCAGCAGCACCGAGCATGTTCAGACACCTGAACCCATGCAAAATTAAATGAGACTCTTAAAAATCACAGAACTAACAAAGAATTACCTACTTCAGCACATCACACCCAGGGCAGTGGCTTTCTCTAGACAGTTTTCACATACAACTACCTACAGGCTACATCTAAAATCTTAATTAGAAATAAACCCAACTCAGCGTTGAGATCCACCGAGTGCATCACAAGTTGCAATACTTTGCATTTAAGTGCTCTCAGCTAAAGGGCTAACTCCAAAACTGAACAGCAAAACAGAACTCGGCAATCAGTGAAGCTTTACGTGCTCAACAGTTGTGCTGATTCATCAGACACAGGCAAAAAATCAACTCAGGGCTTTGCAGGAAACAATCTGAAATAAAAATGTCGACTTGATGACTTTACCAAAAAAAAGCAGGGAGCTTGGTTGTAAAATGTCCTAAATTGTGACAAGATGTTGCACAACAAAAAGGAGGGAAAGCACAGACTGACACGCAGACAGAAGGTGAAAAAAAATAGAAAACCTGCTGAAATGTAAGGATTGTAGCAGGCCTCCAAAACCCCAGGGATTGCAGGAGATAGACACACATCACAGAGGTGAGATGAAAACCATAACCCCATCCATGTGCTGCAGACACTGTCACACACATGGAATAACCACAAGGACAGGAATGTGTACGTGAAACAGAAGTAAAAGAGGAATCAGAGCAATCCAGTATTTAGAAGGTCACTGTATAAATTGAAAATTGAGGGGGCTAAATCTCTCCAAAAGACGACCTAAAGCTCCCTTTCCAGGCACTTCTCCCAGCCAGCAGAGCAGCTTCCCTCTGATCTGAGAAAGATAATCTTGCCCTGCCAGGACATTGCAGCAGAAGTCATTGTTTTACATGATTTTGTTGCTCTTCTCTTGCATCCAAATAGATCCTCACTGCACTAACTTTGTGGTTTTAATCTGTACTTTGAGGCTTTTCCTCAGGTAGAACTCTAGATCACTATCAAGAGGTTGACTCCTCTGCCAGCTCAGGATGCTGATTTCCAGTTCCAACCTATTGAGGAACGAAATAAAAAAGGAAAACCACCACTTTTCATGGTATTCCAAGAGTCTCCTGCCAGACATTTGAAAGAAACATACTCTAAATATTTATATATCCCTCTCATATTCTCTGCAGTTTTTCTCTCCCTTGACACCTACAAATGAGGAATATCCCACAGCCAAGGCTGTAGCTGCGCCATGACCTACATCTCCCTGACAGACCCTATGGATCCACCTCAAACAGTAAAAGTGTTCACAAATTCGCAAGAGACCTGGGACTGTAATTTGGGCACACACATGATACAATCAAAAGGTAGAAAAAGCCTAAAAATACTATTTAACACTGTAAATAATTTTTAAAACAATATTAGTAACCTATTAGAAAACATTTGACAGTACCCTTCAACCGGAAAAAAATCCCTAAAAATAGGAGTACAGCTCATGAAAGTGCTCTCACATCAAATCATCAGTGACACCCTGCAGGCTCTCCTAGGTCCTGGTGGAACAATCCTGAGCTTGGTGGAGCTGCGCACAAATGAAAAATAAAATTAGTCTTTCAAAGATTTAGAGCTAAGTTGGTTGAACCAAAAATAAGGGAGAAGCATTTATATTGTCATGTTTACCAGGAGAATGAAGGAGAGGAGGGCAGGAGTCTCTGCTGCACCACAGCCCTGAGCAAAGAGTACCTTCACCTACGCCCTCAGGAAAAATAAAACTAAAAATCTCCTTCCTAGCTGAAGGATTTCCTAACTGCCACACTAAACCCCTGCATATCAGCTCTACCCGAGAAACCAGAAGTGAACAAACTGTTCTGCTGGTTGTGTCATTGACCTCAAAGGGCCTTTCCCAGCCCATCCCCAGTTGGGCAGGACCCTCTGGAGAGGCATGAGCCTTGCTCAAAGCAGCAAGAAACTCCTTACCCTCAGCATGTATTCATCAAACTTATCACCGATTCCCTTGAGATCTGGGAGCATCTCACCACCTTCTGTACACCGAGAGATCCCAGGACCAGAAAAACAGCCCTTGCTCCAGGAAGATCCTGGTTCAGCTCCAGTCTGGAAGCGCGGGCTGTTCCTTTGATGCCCTGCCAGCAGTGGCCTCCACCGAGGAAGCCCAGAATGAGTCACACCACCGGCAGAAGGAATTTGCCAATCCGGATTGAAACATTCAGATTAAAGTATGGGGGTTTTCTCCCTGCTCTGCCATTTCCTCTGGGCACAGCAATTCCCGGTAACTGCTGCCAGGCAGTGATCGGGCAAAGGGGAAGCAAATAGACCCGGCAGGCATGGGGAGGGTCTGCCAACCATGGCTCTGCCCTAAAATCGGAGGCAAGAGGGTGTTAAGGGACTGAAAAGAACATTTGGGCAAAGCACCATAAAAGCTTTTCTGGTTTTTCACTAACTTGCACAAATTCCAGTTGGCATTGGGCTTCATTGCCTTCCACACCTGCAGAGCTCTGAGCCCAGTGCTTGCACCGTGTCTGCACCATATCTTCAAATACCAATTCAAATGTGTCCTCTAATCCCAGTTAGCTTATACATAAATCCAGGGAAAAAAACTTTTAAACCCATGAGACAGCTCCAAGAAAACGTTTAGCCCTAGTGGCCTCTCCGACAAGGGATAAAACACGTACAAAACTGATCCATGTTACGTGTACAAAGATGCAGGTAGTCTTTTAATGAAAATATAACATTCTGAGCATTAAAGAATTAAAATTAATTCTTTTTTCCCCCACAAAATCTATTTTAATCAACGATGGGGCAAGGTATTTCTTTGCTTCATTCACTATCTACACCTACTGCAAGCCAAGAGCATATAAAAGAATAAAAGCAGTAGTGACATCTCCTCTGTCTTTTCAGCTCCACTTGGCAATTCTGGCAATAAAACTCCTAATTCAACATGCTCTTTACTTAAAATTGAAACTGCAGGACATCTGCTGTAGCTGCTGAGCTCGCTGTGCACCAGAGCATTTCAAGTCTCACTCTGTGCCTCTTTAACGTTGGGGTTTGGTTTTTTTTATCTCTCCAGCCCAACCTCTAATTTAAAGGAAACTGCGCTGGATGCTCTAATTGACCCCGTTCTCTTCCTTCCCCAGTTTGTCTCTATAATTAGCCCTTCCCAGCCAAGGGAATCAGCAACAAGACCTTTCCGAGCCCCACCCTGCCGACCACAACGACTGCCTCGTATTGTTTTTGCCCAAAAATCAACAGCTTCAGGACAACAGAAGGTTTAAGAATTAAAAAAAAAAAAAAAAAAGGGCAAGATCAAATGTGCATTGATAATTTTTCAGCACGTTATGGTAAATGAAACAGGTAACCCAAAATTTCCCCTGCTACACCAATCCCTCAGCAGTACTTTGTAACATGAGCAAAAGACTTGTTTTCCTCAAAATAACACACGGTTGCACAGCTGCCCACTCCAAATTCAGCCACCCAAGACTTCCCCTGTGGATCTCAGCACACGCACCAAACACAAAGGATTCCAACCTCCACTAAGGCACCAGAAGGCCCCACACCTTTTTTCTTGAGGAATTAAAAGGCATGTTGAGAATGAGGAAAGGAAATGGATTAAAAAAATATTCTTATCAGCAAGTAAATGCCGCCACAAAGACTTTACTTTCCTCTACAATAGGTGATTCCTACCAGGTGACCGGAGCTGGGGGTATTTTTAGGTATTACGAACAAATAAAAGAAAGCGAACAAAAAAACCCCCACCACACCAGCAATAAAAAAACTCTAAAGCCTAAACAACCCCCCAAAACCCAGTTCAGATCCAGATTTCAGAGCTGCTGAGCACCCGGAAGTGGAGGATGAAGCAGAAGATCCCAGCGACAGCGGTAAAAACACGTGGGATGATCTCAGGCCTAACACAGCCTAACCAGGTCCTCAGTGCCACCTGGGCACCTTCTGTCTCAGTCTTCCCGAAAGGATGATAGTCCAGCTAGCACAAGCCAAAACTAAAACACAGGAATTTCTCTGGTTAGTTTTGAGCTTTGTTTTCTTCCATGTTGCTTCTCCCATCTCCAAGGTTCCAAGGCAACCCCTTGCAACGGGCTGCTCCTGAAGAAGATGCCCACCAGGACAAGCATCTCAAGGTCTCCTGGTATGCACCAGGTCCATAAGTCACTATTTTCTGCTCAATTCTCCCACTTGACTTTGCAACTTTACATTTACAAATAATTTTGCATCCACATTACATGGGGCCACATCATATTAGAAACCACACGGGTTGAATTTTTTATGATTTTGGTGATTAACTTCCCAGACTGACATTCATTTCAAATCCATCAACGTCATTAGCTCAGAATTATCCCAGCAGTCCAGAGTTCCAGCCTCTCAAAGCACACCAACACACATACTTGTGTAACAATCTGGAATTTCAACATTTAGACATTTAGAAAATTAAACTGCAGCTGGCGGGAGTCTGGCTAATAATGGCAGCACCTGAACCTGTAATGATCCTTCACAGAAGGAAAATTGTTCAAGTTTTTTGAATACCTGCCCACTCGCAGCCCCTGAAGAGCATACCTGAAAAGAAAGTATGTAGATTAATGCTCCCAAAACAGCAAAGAAAGTTGATCCAGTCCTACAAGAAGAGAAAAAAAAACCCAACACCTTTCTCAGTGCAGAGGACAGTCTGTACTCACAGAAAAAACTTCAAAATGCACAGAAAAACTGCACCCAAACCATTGTAAATCCACGCCTCCAGGTTTTAATTTCCAATTATTTTTCTGAGATATTCTCACAAGGATTCCACTTGTATTAAAAATAGACTCAACACAAGACAGAAGATCACAATGTCCCCACCACACAGTCTGAGCCACTTTCAGACTGAGTTTTCAAATGAGTTTTGTCTGCAACTGTAAAAGTTTCATGCAGGGCCACTCCTCAGACTGCACCAACTGCATTAAACATCTCATCTAGCTTTTGCTCCTCAGGTTTCACATCTTCCCTGACAAAAGAAAAATGAAAGCAGCCTTCAAGCAGCTGAGCTGCAGAGAATAAAACAGGAGGAAACCCCTAATGCTGCTAAAATCGAGCCAGCAAACCCTGGGTGAGATTCACACCTTCCCTCTGTGGGAACAGGAAAATACTCAAGCAGGGATTTTTTTTCCCTTGCTTCAGCAAAGACTTTTAGGTAGAAGAATGAATTCTCAATCCCTCAGAAATGGATCTTTGTGATCATTTTTTCTCCTTACCCCATTTGCTGGAAGTACTCTTTTTAAAAAATATTTTTAAAATATACTTTTCTTCTCATATTTATTGTATCGTTCACTCCAGATGAATAGTGATGGCTCTAGACAGATATTTCAATCACATCAATGAAGAAGCACAGCATAGGACAGCTGAACTCAGCTGGAAGGCAGCAGCTCCCACCTGGAATTACAGAGACTGGAGCCTGGAACAATGCACAAATCCACATCTTTTTCACAAAATTGGTGAGGCAAGGAACAGGCAACAGCTGCCAAGTCATCTTTCTTGGCAAGTTATTTCTTAAAGATATAAGAAGAAATACTTCTGCTAATGTTTATCAATGCTAATAAATTCCTTAATCAAATCCCTGTGGATTGCAGTGAGACCAGAGATGCATTTGGATAAAGGAACTACGTTTTGAAACAAGTGCTCTGACAAGTCATGGTGCACTTGGCAACCCCTGGAGCTGAGCAAGGTGAAGCAGAGAGCAGCAAAAGGATTTGTGGATTCATCCAATTCTCCCTGCAGACTTCTGTCGCTTTTGGTAAAGTTCATTCTCTTCATAGCTGAGGAAAACATTTAAGATTCCTCGTTATCTGCTGCAGGCACCTCAAACCTGACCTCTGCTCTGCATTGTCCTCCTATCTCCCTGCCTACCCAGCAGGCAGGGTGAAGTGCCTCCGGATAAGATTATCCGCAGCGATGGCCGCGCCGGCTCTCCTGACAGGGAACACCAGTGCCTGCCCGAGCAGGTTATTTGTGCCACAGCCTGGCAAACCCAGGGAAGGAGCAAACCCAGAGGGTGCCCTCCTTGCTCAGCCAGACAAACGCAGAGTGTGTCCTCGTTGCTGAGCCAGACGTTTCGCCACACTCCGCAAACGTGGGGCCCAAATCCCAAGGGAGGTGCCTGGGCCGCTGCATCCCTTGGCAGCAGGGCTGCATCTTTATTTTCGGATGAAAAGAAGCAAAAAAAGCAGTGGCTCTGCTTTTAAACATCTCTCCAAACCCCTCTGTCGAGCTGGAGTGGTTCAGCCATCCTTGCCACCACCAGCAGCAACAAATTCCATGTAATGATGCCCCATTTATGGAGCAACTGGTGAATTAAGGAGCAGAGACCAGCTCTTCTGCACTCAAAGAAAACCCAGAAGGAATATTTAACCACATAACCTCCCCCTTCCAAAAACCCCATTTATTTCAAAAAATCATTACAAATTGCTCAGCATTGTTTTAATCAAGCACAACATTTCTAATGATCCACTGCAGTCTTTTTTTTTTTTTTTTTTCCTAATGGGTCCACATTCCTCAACAATTAAATCATTTACTAATTCCTCCCCAGGGAGGCTGTCCTGTGCACCCAACAAGCACAAACCAACCTAACAGTTTCTAGACAAGTGCCGTAGAAGTTTAAATGGCAACATTTAGGAGAAATTTTATTTTGGTCTATGTATTTACGCCAAGTATGAAAAGACAGTAGAGTTACGGAAGTCTACTAAAGTAAATATTTTCAGTTAACTTGTTTTAAGTTCATCCCTCAAAACCAACCATGTAGAGGCTGAATACAATAAAAGAATTCTTGGCGGTCTATCAAAAACGTTCATAGTCCGAGCTGGTTTTAAAGCTCAGGTTTTCCAAAGATGGATCTATCTGGATTAAACACTGCTCTTCCATCAGTGCTCAGCCATGAGACAGCATATCCAGGATCCTCTACCTTTTTAAAGGTCATGCTTCGCAAGAAATAGAAGACAGTCCAAAGAATTTTGATTAAAAAACAGCACAGAGGCTGTCAGATTATCTGTGCATGATGGATAAAAGCCAAGACCTGGAGTGGGCATCCAAAGAGTAACTCTAGGATTCAATGTCATCTGGGGGATGCCAGAAGTGATTCAAGGTGAAGAGACCAGCAAATAAGACTCAAAAATTATACTGAAACCCACATATTTTGGCTATTTTTACATTTAAAGAGGGTAACCAAAGCTTTTGTTTATTTTAAACTACATTTTACCTTTGCTATGTCATGCAGCATCCAAGCAGAACAGTCCCCTGTGCTCTGCTCCTAACAGGGATTTGCAGTAACTCCTGCCGGTCACAGGGACGGAAACCAAGATGATTTTTCCAAAAGAAGCTGAGCAGACAGTTGGAACCACCAAAACTACCAGGGTTGAAAGGGTCCAGCCCAGCCCTCCCCCCAGAGGGGACAACCTACACATAGAGCTACCCTATCCCTAGGGACCTTAACACCAACAGGGATTTCATTTAAAATCCTCCATGATTTTAAAGAGATCTTTAAAAGCACACTACAACCCAACAGACAGATGACAGGAGACCACAGCAGATCCATCCCTGCATCTTGTTTTAAGTCAGGCATGCAGCTGCAAAGAAAGCAACCTCTCTCTGTAGGTCAGTGAGATGAGAGCTTGGATGAGACACAGCTGGCTGAGCTCCCCACATGGTCATCTCACATCAACAGAGAAAGGATCCAACTAAGGGATATCAATATTCATTGGGAAGATATAGAGGCAGATCTCAAAGGATCCAAGAAAACTTCAAGTTTGTATCGGGGGGCTTAATGCAGAGACAGAACAGGTATCTACACCCAAACCTGGACACACTGAGCATCTGTCCAGGATAACTGGCTGCCTCATCAGCTCCTGTAGCTCCTTATCTTCTTTGTTTTCCATGATGGCACCAACATGACCCAGCCTCACTGCCGTCCTACCCCCAGCATCCTCAGTGCACCATGGTCTTTCTACTCCTGAGCCCCATCTCCCTTGGCAAAAAATTTGCCTGGCTGAAGACCATACTCTGTCTCTTCATGAGGCTCTTAGCATAACTCTAAAAAAGGGCTGACAAAAAACACCAACAGAGTCCAAAACTATGACCCATGGGTTTGTAACGGTGTGAACAGCTAAAGGCATATGAGAACCCCACAAAAAGAGACAGCTCATCCCCCCCCAAAAGGGATGCACATCCAAGTCTATGAGAAAGTACAATGCAAAACTTTAACAGCAGAAAGTAATCAAAGCAGTAACAATAATCCTTAAATCACAGGTATTTATTTATTTCATTTTGCCTAGAAAAACTCTGAGGAGTTTCCACCAAAACACTGTGGAACTGCTTGCCAGCTTCATGTTGATTATCAGCAAATGGACCTGGACTATCCCTGTTCTCCTCCCAAAACTACCTTCAGCCAGGCCAGATCCTCTTTCAGCTGCAGCCTGTGACTAGACCAGCTTCATGAGCTCATGGACAGGCAGTGGGAACAGTTTAATAGTCTGCAAGTGGACGGCCACACCCTGCAAGCAAATCTCACCCTACTTGGACACTTCCCACCTAACACAGCTCAAACCACTTCATCTCCCTTCTCCTCCTGCAGCCCACAAACCACAGGTGGAAGACAACAGACATGAGACACCTAAAGCCATGAAGAACCTGTTCTGACTTTGCAGACAATACTGCTGGGAGCAGGATTTTGGACCTCTTGAGTTCCCTTCTGACCCAGATGAGCCTACATTCCTCCATCAGAGGTAGCATTAGGATCATGGGGGTTCTGTTAGGAATAAAAAGCCTTTGTGGCAAAGACATGGAACTCTCACCTCACCTGTAACATTTTTCCACAGGTACCTGTGAAAAAGGGATCCATAGATTCCTCCCCACAGACAGAATAATGCTAGCACAAGGTCTAACAAAACCACAATTCTCAGTAATATTTTAAAAACAGGCACAAAAATTAGTTCAACTCTAAAAATCCATGTTCAATAGCCTTCCCTCCTGAATTTTTGTATTTTCTGAGGTCAAGTGGCTTGTTGAGTTCCACTTTTAAAGTTTAATTCCAAGACACAGAGGTTAAGACACTGAAACAATCACAGGAGCAAGACGTACATGTCACCATGGTGTTCAACCTGTCAAACATGGCACGAGATTTAATATTAAAGAGTCAAACAAAGAAAACAAAGACTATTCCATTTCCCTTTTTTCCTGTTTTTATCCATTATCTGGCAAGAGTTTCGCATGTTTGGTTTCTATAGTCTCAACTCTGAACACCTGTGCCTTCACATGTATACCCAAAACCTATGGAAAAATTTAGCCTGTGTAAAAGAAAAATAAAATTCGACAGAAACAATCTCAATTCCAATGATCCATAGATATTCCATCAGCAGCATTTTGTCCCTAAAATTCCATAAAAACCCAAGCTTTGTGATAATCCCAGCCATCTGACCTGAAAACACTGCAGAATATTTTTACAGCGTGAAGCCCAAAGAATTACCAAGCTTCTCCCCAGAGCAGGGAAGCACCCAGACACATCCCCAATCTCCAGTGCTACTGCTTTTGTCCAGAGGAATGCTAGAGAAAGTCTCCAATTTGCAAACTTGAGCCGTGATCCTTTAAATATTTATGCTCATGTTTACTTTGTCGAGAGGGGAGAAACCCCGTTCACTCGAGAGGAAGTGAAGCAAACGTCGGCACGCAGGACAAAGCCTGAGACATTCAGATGCTCTTTTAAACCTCAACACAAAAAATCCATCATGTTCCAAAGGTGAAACCTGCACCCAGCCCATCTCAGGGAGCCAGAGTCCAGGCCCAGGCTGGGAGTTTCATCAATGACACACAAACGTGCCTTCAGCCCCGGTGTTTCGCGTGCAAGTGGGAACGCAAACTCCCTTTTATTTACAAACCGAGGGGACGCAGGAATTTCTGAAATCAAGTTTGACCGGCTAAGATGCTTCCAGTGGTTCAACGACCTTGTTTGCTCCCTCATAAATGTATTTTTAAAGGAATTGAGTTCAAAAGTTGCACAGTTTAGAGCAAGAACTAGAATTGGGCAGAAAACGGCCGCACTACGCTCACCAAAACCAGCCACCCCAAATGACTTTAGAAACTCTCTGGTCACACTTGAATGACAGAATCTCAGACTGGTTTGGCCTGGAAGGGACCTTAAAAGCTGATCTTGTTCCACTCTCTGCCCTGGGCAGGGACACCTTCCACTATCCCAGGTTGCCCTAAGCTGTGTCCAACCTGGCCTGGAATACTTCAAGTGATGGGGCAGCCACAGCTGCTCTGGGCACCTGTGCCAGGGCCTCACCACCCTCCCAGCCAACCATTTCTTCCCAATATCCCATCTAACCCTGCCCTCTGGCAGTGGCAAACAATTCCGTCTGATCCTGGCACTACAGTGCCTGATGAAGAGTCCCTCTCTGGCTTCCTTGTACACCCTCTTCAGACACTGGAAGTTTGCTCCTGGTTTCCCCAGGCTTGAGGTAATTTTACGACTACAGGACAGGTGTGGTCCCAAGCCTGTGATGGTGAACCCCCTTCTTCCTTTCCAGTTTGGTGGTGCCAAGCTGCAAAACCCCTGGAGGGGCCAGCACTGTCCCTGTGCTCCCAGTACTCCCCCTGTTGACTCGCAGGCATGTGAAGGAGTGATCCACTCTTCCATCCAGAGCAGAATACTGTTCTCCCAGAAATCAAGCAGGGGATGAGGGTGTCAAGTCCAGCCATACCTTGACAAGAGGTAAATTAAGGCTGCACAGGTAACTCGGGTTTCATGTTTCCCAAGTGCCCCACCTCAGGCACTTCACATTCTCAGGGGTTTTCCTGCAAACCTGATCAATGCTCACGAAACACACTGCAGATATCCCAGATATAAATAATTTAGGCATGTAGCATTCAGGTTTGCCTAGCAAAGGATCCCAGAGGTTTGACTGTGTGAGTGGTTTAGTATGATTGTTTGTGAAAGATGCTGTAACAGTAGTAGTCACATTAGGCACTTGATACCTTGAATCTTAAAATGCAGCTTCCCCACCCAAAATAAGAAGGAAAAAAAAGGTTAAAATGTGGAGTTTATAAATCGTAACAGGAGCAGTGGATGCACAGAACAGTAACTTCACAAAACAGATCTATGTCTTAAATACATGATGAATTCCAATAAAGCTTTTTCCAAGTGTTGCTGATGGACACCAGGCCTTTTCAACACAGAGGGAAAATCTCTAAAGCCACACTGATTTATGCATTGATCGCAATAAATACATAAATAAATAAATAAAATATGAAGTTGCGTCATCATCGATAGCCCAGGAAACAAAAGCCTTTTACTTGTGTGCCAGGGCTACTGAAATACCTTCCCTGCCATCAGCAGCCTGACTGACAGCTTTCAAAATGGTCTTGGGGATCAAAAATTACAGCCAGGAAGGACGGCAAAGGCTGGGAGAGCCTAAGTGAGGGAAAAAGGCATGGAAAACCCTCTTATTTTTATTGAATAAAATGTAAAAATGAGAAATGCCATTGAAATGAGTGAGTTTACTCAAGGACATAGGGGAAAATCGTGTGACTGTAGGGTGAGAGGCTGAAAAGATGATGCTCTTCAGGGATAATGCAGGCTCTGACCAAGCTGGAGTTTATGGATAAGCTCACATTTGTAAGGTCATGCTTAAGGATTCACAGCCCATCACCGCAGCATCCACGCACCTCTCCATGGGAACACAACGCTCCCCTGTCATTTCCTAGCAGTCCCACGAGAAAAGAGTCGGGAAAACACTGGAGCCGGCCAGAAACCCAATTCCCCACCTAGCAATCTATTTACAGAGCGATTTATTACAGCGCTGGGTTATCGACTGAGCGAGACACCGCGCCGGTTTTTCCTCCCGTAGCAGCAAATCGCCTTCCTCTGCCGCTACGTGATTATTTTTTTGATCCGCCGATGGGCAGGGACCGCGCTGCAGCGAGGGATGGGAAAGCCATGATTTCTGCTGAGCTCACGCTCCCCACTTTATCAACCTCGGCTCGGTCTGGGGAAACCTAAATGGAGGAGGAGAAAGCCGATGGAGCAGCACAAGGGCGGCAAAACGCCCGGCTGCGAACTCACGGCACCTCCCAGCACGGGTCACGTCTGAGGGGGGTTATTTTTCGGGGGCAAAGCAAAGGCCGTTTTGGCTACGTTCAGGAAAAATCAAGAAAGAAATTTCGACTGTTTTAACCGTCGGAGGAGCAGCTCTCCCACAGGGGTCCGGCGTGCCAGGGTGGGACCTGCCGTGAAGTCCAGCACTGCGCTCGGCAGATGCAGGTACAGATGCAGCTCATTCCGAGGGGTGGGAACGGCTGATGGGCACTGGGGAAGGCTCTGCGGGGGTACCGGGCTGCGGGGCCGCCGCCACCTGCTCCCGCCGCGGTGCGTCCATAGCCGCGGCCTCAGGGCTCCTCCACCCTCAGCGCCACAGCCCACGGCCCCGCCGCTGACACCGGGGACGCCTCTGAGGTAAACCTCCTCCCCCAGGCTGGTTTTTCCACGTTCTGGGTGTCCAGCCCATCCGCGCCGGAGGTGAGCGGGGAAGCCCCGGGCGGTGAAGCCCC
>VWZU01002217.1:664340-682676 GCA_013397095.1 Sterrhoptilus dennistouni
TCGGTGCTGGCCGGCCTCGGGCCCGGAAGCTTCGAGCCCGCGTTTTAAGGGAAAAAGGGGTAAAATGGGTAAAGGTGTGTTACGGTGCTGTGGGTGGTCTCTGCTCCCACCCCAGCCAGGCCCGGGTGCACTCTCTCCTGGCCCGTAGTTGGCGTTTATTCCCATCAAACAGCGGTGGGATGAGCGAGGTGTCCCCGGGCTCCGGTGCCGCTCTGGGGACAGGCCCGGGTCAGCCCCGGGCCAGCGCCTCGCTCCTCCCCGTGGGGCGGGGGACACCCCGAACCGCCTCCCCGGACCGAATTCCCACTCCTGACCAAATTCCTGTCACCTCCAGGACTTTCAGGTAAGTTACATTTGCTCCCCGTGTTCCTACGGCCCCCTCGGTTCCACCCTGTGTGGGAGGCGGGAGGTGAGTGACCGGCGCTCGGGGTCAGCTCTGAGCGGGATCCCACCGATGCCCTCCCGGCGGTGCCTCTGGGACATTCCATCGCTCCTCCTCAGGCGTTCTGCTCGCTGAGGGGTTTTATCCTGTTAAACTCCCTGGTTTGGTCAACCCCGTCCCGAGGAGCAAAAACCATTGGGTGTTGTTCCTGTGGCTCTTGGTTTCGTGCCCTGGGAGATGCTGTGACACCAAGAGAGGTTCTGAGCTCAGCTGCAGTCTCTGGTTTGGGGAATTTGTCCGGAACAGAAAAGTTTGGGCATAGTGAGTAGGGAGCTTGGAGGATTTTCCTCTGATTTCAGTGATCGTGGCCTGTTGAGCCTTCAGAAGTGGGATGTTCTTGTATCATACAGGAATTATAACTTACAGCTGCAGAGAGACTATTTATATTTAACAGAAAGGTAGACAACTATGCCTCTGTTCTGGTTGAGTTGTTTGATTTTCCCTGAGTTTCTCCTCTGGCTCTGTCAGGAAACACTTAAGTCAGAGATTCAGGTGTCACCCAGCCCGGGTCCTGCTGGTAAATAGAAATTAATGTTCCATGTGTGATCTTGCTCCATTAACAACTATCCAGACATGGTATCTAAACACCATATTTCCAGGAAAAGTGAATAGAAAATTAAACCATAGGGTCTTTTACTCTTGATCTTTAAAAAGCAAAACCTTCTCTGTCCTTCCTCCTGCTCCCTGATAAAGGCTGTATTTTTTGTCTTCCAGGTGACCACTTTCCTATTTACCTCCATGTTCTTTAAATTAGGAACAGGGCTCTAGTGACGTGTCACCTTAAACTATTCACTCTGGATGTTCTTAGCACCTTTAATTTATTAAAATGGACTTTAGGAATCTGATTCATCCTTAGTCCACATTCCCTTTGCTCTGTCACTGCCTTTTTACACTCAGTTACTAAAGAGTCTCATTCCTTGGCTCTCAAGTGCCTTCAACAATTACCTGCAGAGGGTTGTTGTCTTTAATGGTGTGAAAATTACAGGTTTGGAGTGTTTTTTGGTCAAGTGTTGGAAAACACAGGCTTTGGGTCTGCACACAAAGGAGCCCCATTGGTTTATGGATTGAACTCACACTAGTGTCAGCAGCTAATATGTGAAATTATTATAACTTCAGTGAGGGAAACTTGACCTCTTGCCCTGTTGATGCAACACAGCACTGTTTTCAAATCTAAATGAAATGATGGCGTTGGTATTGAAATGCTCTTTTCTCTCTCCCTGGTTTCCTTGTGTCAGCATTGGAAATGGGGCAGCTGAAATCCCTTGGAGGAGCTGAGGATTCCAGGGAGTTTGCACAAATTCCAGCTACTAATGTGCAAATAAAACAAACCAGCAAGACACTTGTTGGCAACCTCCAGCAAATGTTGCAGGCCTGTGCCAGTATGAATTCCTATTTTTATGGAAACTGAACAGAGCGTGCCTGCGCCTTCAGGAAGAAAGTCCTGGCTGTGGCTGAGCAGAGCTGCTCCCACAATCCACGTCAGGATTTCACCCCTCCTCAGAGGTTCAGGTCCACATCCTGGCTCCTCTGCAGATCCATCTTTAGCTCTTATGGGAGGTTCTCCCAAACAAAGCCACTTCACCAGTGGCTTTTCACAGCCCCACGTTATTTTGGTCCTCGCTGCTTACCTGACCTGGCTCTGAGGGAGCCTCCCAAGGGTTTTCCTTGGAGCTGCATGTGGTGAGTCATCCCACAGAACTCACAGGCAGTTTCACAAATACCAGATGGCAATAAAATTAAAAGTAGTAGCTAGTGGCAATTAAGCACTTCCATTCTCCTTCCTGACTTGAGGAACCTGCCAAATGTCATGACAGGAAAAAAAAAAGGCAATGATGTTTCTGCAGAGTGGAAAATTAACAGAGCACGGGACACATGCTTCCTTCACCCTTAATCCCATTTAGACTGGAGTGGAAAGTTATTGGCTGGACTTCTACATGTCCAGGAGAAGATGAAGCAGAAAGAACACAATGTAAAGGAAAATTTGGGACATTTCATGGGCACATACAAGAAGTATTTCAGCAGTGCCCATGTTAAACCCCCAAACAGGATGTTTGGAGGGTGTCCAGATCTTTAAACCAGGCTATATTTGGGCAGGCTGAGGAGTTACTGGGATTCCATTTGTATTTCTTGGTTTTATACTACAAGGGTTTGCACCACGAGCTTGGAAATAGTTGTAGCTCATTAAGGTCGGAAGCGTGTCCAAATACCATTGTGTTTGGCTCAGCATAAACAGGGGCTGCTCCCTTCCTCTGGTGACTCCTGCTGCCCGGCATCTCCGGGATCCACCAGCCACACACAAACCCTCACTGCCTGTTCCGTGCCCCAAACACTCACCTCGGCCTTTCCTTCCAATGTGCTACATACGGACCATGGCTCATCCATTTTGTCCTTGCCAAGATTTTTGAGAGATAAATCCCTTAATTTATGCATGCCAGGCCAGGAAGGGTTATTCCCCATGATTCATGTCACAGTAAGAAGTGTGAACCTACTTCTTCCTAACAGAATGCTCCATTTACTTCATTCATCTTTATCATGATGGAAAATTGGTGACTTATTTATAGTGAATCATATTAAAGTGATCTTATTATTCTGAGCTTTCACACGAGGCTTTCGGAAATCTGAAGGTGTTTTTGTGCTGCCTTTGGGACAGAGGAGGGAAGGGTGAGGCCAAAACCAGCTCCATGTCACCCCTGTCCCAAGTTGTGGCATTTCCAGCCCTGTTCTGGCCAGGAAAGGAGCTAGGAGCTGAGGATGCATCACAGCACTGAGGAGCCCAGAAGGGCTGTGGGGTGTCAGAGCTAAAGGAAAACCAGAGTAGATAGAGGGGCTCTAAATCAAATTTCCCTATAGAAAGTCTCCTAAATCCTACTCTGGCTAAGTAGAGAGTTGTCCTAAAGATTCCCATGGTTGGGAACTGCTTTGTTTGTGATCTTGTCTTGCTTTGTTACTCCTTACTCAAGGCTGTGCCTCCTGTGCTGGCGGCCCAGCAAGTTCTCCTGGAACAGGTCATGCCTGTGGCACAGAGCTGGGGCACTCTGTGCTTGTAGAGAGGGACCATATGTCTGTCAGACAGCCCAAAAAGGTTTTTATTTAGGGGAACACCTGTGAGGCAAAGAACTCCAGTGCTTGTCCCTGCACAGGTTAAACACTGAGGCACCCAAATACCACCTGATTTCTGGATCATTCCTGATTTCTGTGCAGGAACTGCTCTGAAACTCCTTTGTTGTGAGGTTCAGATCCTTGGGATGGAAGGTTGATCTCATTGCAGCCACAATAGTTTGCTGCTCAGCCCAACACTCTCTGTTCTCCATCTACTCACAGTCCTGCAAATATCCATTTGGGAATCCTGGGCTCTCGCTTACTGCTGCTGAGAAGGAAGGTGAAGTGTTTGTCGGGCTGTCTGATGTCCCAGGTGTGATCCAGTTCCCTTTCTCCGTTGCAGCTCTGGCGGTTCCCCGGAGCAGCGCAGGATGGATCCCGTGGTTCTCAGCTACATGGACAGCCTGCTGAGGCGGTCGGACGTGGCCCTGCTGGAGCCCCCAAACTGGCTCAACGACCACATCATTGGCTTCGCCTTCGAGTACTTCGCCAACCAGCAGTTCCAGGAGTTCAGCCACCGTGTTTGCTTCATCAGCCCCGAGGTGGCTCAGTTCATCAAGTGTGCCCTTAGTCAGGAAGAAATAGCCATATTCCTGCAGCCGCTGGACCTTTTCCACAAGGAGCTGCTGTTCCTGCCTATCAATGACAACTCCAGCCAGGCCGCTGGGGGCACCCACTGGAGCTTACTGGTTTATTTCAGGGACAAGAAGTGCTTTGCCCACTACGATTCCCACAGTAAATGCAACTCTGTCCACGCCAAGCAAGTGGCAGGGAAACTGGAGGCCTTTCTGGGAAAAAGAGGGGGCAAAGCCACCTTTGTGGAGGAGAAGGCACCGGCACAGCAGAACAGCTACGACTGTGGGATGTATGTGATCTGCAATGCCGAGGCTCTGTGCCACGGGTACTTCCAGGGCCAGATGGAGCCTCTGCTGCAGCTCCTCACCCCCTCCTACATCACGCAGAAGAGGTCAGAGTGGAAAGCTCTCATCACAAAACTGGCACAGAAGTGATGAGGATGCACCTCCAGCCCCCCAAAAACTGCCTTCCCAGTCCAAGAGGCAGCACCCCCAGTGCCTGAGGGAATGCCCATGCGCAGGATTGTCCCAAAGAAAAAGAATGTAACCCCTCTAGCATGGCTACACCCGCCAAACACCCCATTCCCTCCAGGAAAAGCCTTATACTCCTCTTGAAATCACTGGCCTTTCAACTTCTAAGGACGAGAGTCACTTTGCTTTCAAAGAAACCCTCTCCATGGTAAATTTTTACAGTAATCGCTGTGACAAAACAGGTTGCTGGAGACTTCTCCACCTGTGCCCAGCAGGCAACACACCCTCATCAGGTGGCTTTAGTTGGCTGCAGGCATTGTCCTTCCAAGCCAGATTTAGCAAATGCTCTTTAAACCCAAGCCCCCGAGTGCTTTATCATGGACAGTTCTAGTTTGTGCCTCTTGCTAACGGTATTGGAGCAATGTGGGATTTAGCAGCCAGGATTTTGTACCCCTGAAAACCTGACATTGAGATGTCACTGCAAAAAGATGAGACTGGAAATTAAATGCTACAATTAATTTAAGAACAGGGCAAAATCAAAGTCAGTTTTCATCAGCCAGGTGCTCCTAGGCCACACAGAGATGGCATTTTTTTGGTCCCCCACCCCTGCTTGTTCTTACTGCAAATTAAAACCCGACTCTGAACTGCTGGAAGATTAATAGGAAGCTGAGAAAGCCAATCCTAGGAAAAGAAACTTAATTGAGATGAAAAGCAACACTCGCTCTTTGAAGTTTGGGGTTTTTCATTAGGATTTTAGGTCGTCTCTGTGCAGGGAAGGTTTGTCAGCGCTCCCCAACCCTTGTTAGCAGTCGCTGCTTTAACACAAAACCAGTTCTGTTACTTGAGAGAAAAAAGAACTGCACCAAGGAGAACAAAAGGATAGAGTTTGAGGTATAAAAGCCAAAGATAACTGTGGGCTCCTTGAAGTCCTTAATGCACTTCAGAAAACTTAAACACTTCTCTTCCCGTGCTGGATGATGGCTGGGATCCTGGAGTGGATCCTCTCCTTAAAGACAGGCTTAGCAGTGTGGAAAATAAAAATTAAACTGAGATGTCATTGCAGGATAAGGAATAGTCTCTCACCTGGTGAGAAGCAAAGAGCAGGTTGCTCAAGTGGTGTCTAGCAGAGCAACCACACCCCTACCTGAGAAGGGAAATCCGGGTTAAATAGAACCCTTGAGGAAGGATTGTTTTTAACCTGGAGCTCTTCACTGTCGGTGTGTGCAGCAGCACAGCACTGAGGGGATTGAGGGCTTCACTTCCCTTGCTCCAAGTGAAACTCAAGAAATCAGCCCAGACTGCTCCAAAACACCCTCATGGCAGTCCTGGGGCCTGACAAGGGTTGGCGCTGTTCCCCCTCCCTCCCAACACTGCCTGGACAGGAGAGCAGCCTCCAGCACCAGCCCTCCCTGGAAAACCTGCTCAGCTGGAGCCAGAAAGGGATCCAGCCACTCGCTGAAGGGGATTCCCTTTGGACTCTGAGGGGCTTTGCCAGAGCAACGTCACTGCCACTCCCAAATTGAGAATAAAACTCAGACCAAACTGTGCTCTCCCTGGCCTCATCCAGTTCTTGGTGTCCCTCTGCTGATGCTGTGGCACAGAGTGTCACAGTATGAGGGCTCTGACTCATCCGTCTGACAGTGCCTTTCTGGCTGATTTAATCTCCCAATCCTATTTTTAGAGGTTGGCTTGGGCTGGGGAGGGAGGAATACGGGACGGTGGGTGTGACATGGGGAACAGCAGTGGGATTTGAGGGCAGGGGCTGTGCTCATTCCACACCACCCTGTGCTCCTCATCCCTGTTTCCAGGCCAGCAAGGTGAGTGTCCAAGGATGTTCCCTGCACCCGAGGCTTTTACGTGGCATTTCTTTACACAAAGAAAAGCAAATAGGCTCAAGCAGGGCGTCATTGGGAGAGCCAACGTGCACCAAACCAGGTGGGCAGACACAGCTGGGAAACAAAACCTGAGCCTTGCAACCACATCCCAGCAGCAGAGACCCCCCAAAGCACACTGGGGGTTCATCCCAGTGCTCCTCCAAACTTCCTACTGCACCCGTGGCTTGTCCCACCACTGGCTTTAACCAAAGAGTCCTGAGAGGAGACCGCATTCCTGGCTCGGGCTCAGCACAGGGACCCCCAGCACCTGCTGTTGGAGCACCCAGCAAACACCAGGCTGGGCACATCAGACCAAACCCCCCCCCAGTCCTCAACCTCTGAACCCCTTTCTGAGGCCAAGAGCCCCACTTTGAGGATGGACCCACTACACACCAACTTGTTTGTTAGAAAAACAACCCTAATCCTATTTCCACTGGGCAAACGAGCTGGGTGAGTCCCTGGCAGGGACAGGATGGCGCCTTTCGTCCTCCAGGTCACCCACGGAATCAAAGGCTCTGACAGCCCCGTAACTCCAGGGCTTTGAAGGAACCAGACCATCCCCCCCGGCACCCCCGGTGCTAAATCCCGCCCAAAACAGGTGACATCACCCCTGTCCCCACTTAACCAGTGCCACCGTGGTTTTCGAGTGGGGGCATTTGCATGCGTTCTGCTGCATGGGCCAGGCTGAGGAAAGAAGCGGAATTTTATGGATGTGCAGGGAGGAAGAGGAAAAAGAGGAAGGCTCATCCTGCCCAGCCCAGCAGGGTGGGGCTGTAATCAGTTCCCTCCCCGGCAGCGCTGTCCCCAGGGTGGCCCTGCCACCAGCGCGTCACATCCCGCAGTCTCTGCTGCCATCTAGTGCAATAACCTCCTTGGTCGGGAGCATCCCTGTCCCCTTGTCCCCGTGAGGAGATGGGCTGTCCCCATGTGATCCACATCCTGAAGGGACACTGGGACAGCACAGGTTTGGGGGTGCCCGGTTTTGGGGCTCACAGCCTAGCACCGCTGTGGAGGACGCTGGTGAGAGACAGTGATGTGCTAGAAAATCCTGGGTTTATTTTAGTTTCATTTAAAAGCCGTTCCAAGCCCGGAGCGAGCAGTGAGCTCTTCCCTAGGGCGCCAGGATTTGGCCCCATCAGCACTTGTAGTTCCCAAAAAAACAGGAAAGGAAACCCAAAGGAATCACATGGATATCACCTGCCATCCCAGTGTGCTCCCGGGGGGGCTGCGGGATAAATCCTGCGGGACAAATCCTGCAGCACTCAGCTCCACGTGGTGACAAGGTTAACACAAACCAGGGCACAGACACCGCACTCCAGGACATTCCCCAGTGCCAGCCCTGGGCTCCTTTCCAACGTCTTAATGGGGTGAGCAGGATTAACAAAGTCCACTGGTGCCAGGTGAGGAACCCAGCGAGGACACCTGGTCTGGGGAACCTTAAAGTGCTTTACAAGGGACACACACACACACACACACCCCCTTCTCTGAGCCCAGTGCTCCAGGAGAGAAGGGCTGGGGGGCCCTGGCTTGTACCCTCACCTTGTGTGGGGGATAAATGACATCCCATAGGGCTAGTGGGCCCTTTCTCCCCATCCCCACAGATCTCTGTCTTCAGGGCCATTCCTCCAGGCACATTCCCAGGGATACTGAGACAGGGACAAACAGGTGAGTTCTCCCAGAGCAGCAGTGGCAACTAATCCACATTTCTGGGGGTTACTGGTGAACCCAAGGTCATCTTGTAACAAGAAAAAACCAAGCCTCAAATAAAAACCAGCATCCATTTTAGCAGCAAGTCCTAAGGGAAGATCCAAGTGCTTGGCAACTCCGAGCCATTGTCCAGTGCTACAGCACAGCAGTGTCCCAGGGAGAAAACAGGTTTCCAGTGGGATGGGGATTTGGCACTGGTGGCCAGAACCTGGCTGGAAAGTCCCAGCAGGAGTGAGTGCCCGAAGGAAGAGAGAAAATACTTGGTCCCAGTTTAGCAGCCAGGAGAAAGCCGGACCACGTGTAACAGCCACAGTTGGGAGGACACAGCACTGGGCTCCATGGACAGGGTGCCACCAGCTCAGTGTTCATCCTCAGCCAGCGCCCAGGGAACGGTCACCTGCAGGCAGGGTAAGATGAGATGAGTGACTGCAGAGGCTCCAGATCCCAATCCCGGTGCCTTCTGATGTCCTCAGCCCAAGGAGATTCCCCTCCTGTCCATCCCATGCTGGTGCCCATGCCCTTAGCCCCCAGGCACAGCCCAACTCCAACGAGATGTCCTGGTGCTTCCTACAACTGGAGAACCAGCCCCAAATCAATGAGGAAACCTCTTCCCAAGCTCCAGAGTCTCAAGGACAGCAGAGCTTCCCAGTCACTCAAACCAGCAGTTGGTGAGATCACCTCTGGTGTGAAGGTGGCACTGTGGGCTCTGTCACTGGCCAGCCCAACAGCAGGCCCAGGATAAGAGACAAACCATTCCTCAGACACATCACAGAGCAGAGCCATTCCTCTTTGCACCCACATTCCCTCAAGCCCTCCACTCATGGCACGACCTGTATGTCCCAAAATGTCCTGGAGGGTCCCTCACCTCCTGTGCCCGCGGGAGAGGTAATCCCGGTTCAGAGAGCAGAGCTGCTGCTCCAGACGGAAGATGCGGAATGCCAGGTATGAGGAGGACACGACCAGGAGACAGATGCTGGGAGCAGAGGAACAAGCCAAACACCCAGGTGAGACCGAGACTGACATTCCCAGTGTCCCCCCAGCTTCCCTGTGCCCTCGGCACACTTACAGCACGATGAAGATCTTCAGAAGCTGGTAGTCAGAGGGTCTCAGCTCTGCCACACAGCTCTGCTCCACCTCCAGCTCCTCCTCGGTATTTATTGCACTTTCTGAAAGCAAACTCAGAGTCAGCAGCACAGCCACACTTGGCTGATGCTCCTGCTCCTCTAGCAATCAGGAAACATCAAATATTCCTCCCTCATGGGCTCAGACCCTGCAGCCAGGAGACCCCAACCCATCCCCAGGACCCCATCACTGACTCCCAGCCTAATCTGCGAGGCAGAATTCCCCTGCAGCAGAGGATGGAGGAACACCCTTGTACAGAGGTTATCACCCAGTACCATGTGGAGCAGGGCACAAACCCATGTCCCTCACCCGAAACCAGTGGCTCCTCAGAGGTGAAGGAGCTCTCCTTGGCGCTCAGGCTGCTGACAGAGGCCCGGTGGATGCACTGGTAGTTGGCATCTGGCAGTGATAGTGATAGTGAGGTAGGTGACACCTTCCTCCACTTGCCCTCTGGGACGATCACCTCCTGTGGGAACAGTTCAGGTGAGCCATGGATGAAACCAGCAGTGCCACAGGTATGGTGGGGCCAGATTCAAACTCAAACCTTACAGCATCTCCATGGAGCATCAGCACATTCAAAACATCATCCTGAGGGAGAGCTGCTCTTCCATGATGGCTCCATGGGAATGCAGGTTCCTACTATCATAGAAGGACCTGCCCACACACCCCACACCTGCCCCAAATACCAGCTGCTGCCTCCTCCACCCCTTGAAGCTCAGGGCCATCACCTGGAATTCTGCAGCGTGCCCCAAATAGGGAAAAAAAGTGCCCCAAAAAGACAACAAACAAGTGGGGTGGCAGCTGGCACAGAGAAAGGCTGCCCCAACAAAGAGTTCCCAGGGCTGGAACTGCCAGAGAGCTGCATCCCACTGAAGCACCAGATGCTGCCAGATCAGCCTGGGTCACTCCCAATTCAGCCCTTGAAATTAATCTTTAACCCCTGGAATGTCACCAGGCCATGGGTGACATGCCACCCATTACCCTCTGGTGCACCCCAACTGTCACCTCCTGCACCCAGCCTGAGGCTCAGGACCAGCAGCCATGGAGGACACCCTTCTCCAGAGGTTGCAGGATGTGGCCCTCCATGCTCCTGGATCATGCCATGGTTCAGCCCTCTCCCACCATCCTACTCATCCCGCTGATTTTTGGATAACTCAGCCACATTCCCAGCTGTGAACAGCATCCACCGCCGGGGAGCGGAGTGGCGGCATTTTCCACAACACTCTGAAGTCTTTCTGTCTATAAACAGAGTCACTGGCTGTGCTCAGCTGGGTCCTCTTGACCCATCTGCTCCTGCCAAGTCTGGGGATGAGGGTCCCAGAGGACAAGCTGTGATGGCAACAGGCGTGTCCTTGCACAATCTTTGACACCAAACTCTCTGAGCAGCCACCAGACAGTGTCAAACCCACCAAGGGGAGCAGGTGAGCCCTCTCCACCCACAGCATGAGGTCAAGGGGCCTCTCCTGTCCCAGAGCTGCCCTGACCCTCACCAGTGACACAGAGTCCGGCTCCTCCGACAGCTCCTTCAGACTCAAGCTCTTCTTACTGGAAACCTAGATGGGGGAGAAAGGATCAGGCATTACAGGGCCATCTCTCCCTGCTTCAGCCTCAGCCACAGAATGGAATTTGCGCTTTTCTGCTGAGACTATGAAGAGCAGCTGCTAGATCTTACAATCACGGGGATTTGGGGCATGAGGAAAGGACACTGCATCAATGCTTCCTATCACCAAAAACCCAGTGGGTCATGGTTGGGCCACAGGCTTCCACGGACAAGATAAAACATCAGGGGGTAAGAAAAACAAGGGTACATCTGGGCAGAGCCCAGCACATTGCAAAGAATAAATCCCCCAGTTTGGCAACAGGGTTGAATCACCCATATTGCTGCTCTGGCACAGCTGGCACACACCATCCTAGGCAGGGCAGGGCTCCTGCACAGCTTTCCCACATGCTTCAAAGTCAGGGAGAAGAGGTCCCCAACAGTCATCCTCTCCAGCTCAAGGGCTGATGGATGTCTTCCCCCACTTAATTTAAATTCTTTTTTAACTTTATACCGTTTTTCCTCCCCTCAAAACTTTAGATCTGGGCAAAAGGCATCAATGTGAAGAGTGGCAGAACTAGTATTACCACCAGATTATAAATAATTCATACCCACGCCCTGAGAGAGAGCAGAAACTCAGGGCTCTGCCTCATCCATGACCCAGAAAAGCCCACGGGGACAGAACGTGCCCAAGGCATGCCTCCTGCCCCTCTTCCCATCCCTTGCTGCCGAGTGAGGATGCTGGGAATTGGAGAGAGCTTTGAGAGCAGTCCAAAGCCTTGGAGGCAGTGACGAAGAGCTGTGCTCAGCCCAAAGGGCAGGTGCAGAGCCTCAGGGCCACGGACACAGAGTGGGACAAGAGTGAAGGTACCTGCAAGTGAGTGCAGACTCTTCTCAGGACATCATAGACACTGTCACGAGAGATGAGGGATACGAAGATGTACTGCAAGAGAAAGAGACAAGCTGTTGGGAGAGATTCTCCCACCCTGAGTCCAATTTTCCACAGGCAGGGACAGGCAGAGATGTCATGCCCTTGAATCTCCCCGTTTTCAGGAGCCACGTCTCCCCCACAGGCATTTCCCTGAAGAGTTTCCCTGCTGTTATTTTTGCAGCCTGCTAAAACCTGGACCAGATTTTTTTTGGGGCCAGTCTTGCTCAGTTGCTGTTACTACAGCTTTCCCATGCTCAAACCCAGAGGGACACAGCAGCAAATGGTGCCAGGACCTATGGAAAACATCCCCAGGGATGTAAGGGACAAGGGCCACACTCACCATGCCTGACACAGAGTCCCTGGGTGACGTGCAGGGCAGCCACACGTGGCTTTAAATGCCCAAATCCTGCCCTGTGCCACTCCCTGCTAAAACCCACCTCCCAAATTCCACAGGAATAACTGCCTCCCAAAATCCTGCAGGAACAACCCCCTCCCTGGCAGGGACAGGCAACACACAGTGCTGGCAGCAGCACCCGGGCAGGCGAGAACTTGGACACGCTACATCAGCTCACTGCAGCCAATAACATCCAACAGGATTTAAAAGCTGGAAACACAGCCCTGTATCCAAGTTTTCCACCAGCTCTGGCTGAACGCCAGCCCAAACCCTTTCCCTGCTTGTGTTTAAGGAGTTTAAAGGTTTTACGTGAGCCTGGCAGGGATTTGTCAGGCTCGGCCGAGTTTCACTTGGGCTTTGCTTTGTCCAGGAACAAAGTGAAATTCAGGAACAAAAGCAAAGCTGTGGTGTTTGCCCTGGCTGGCAGCCAGCACAGAGAGCAGAGCTCCCTTCCTAACCAGGGATGGGAATCACTTCGTTCGCTGCTCTCAAACCACATCCAGCTTGGACCTGGGCATGTGCTGGGTGCTGGTGTTACCTTTCTGCTGGCAGTGGTGGTGATGGCCAGGCCGTTGGGCAGCAGCCGAGCAGTCTTGTGCTTCTTTATCAGCTGTACAGACACCACTGGGATCACAACCTGCGGGGCAGGAACACAGGGATGGACACAGCACAAGCATCATCTAGCCAGCCTCCCTAAGACCCACCAAGAGAGCCCCCTGTGCAAGCCCGAGGAGGGTGAAAAATAAGGCAGGGTGTTATTTTTGGCAGGGTAACTTTGCTGAAACCTCCAGCTTCCTTCAGGTATTTGTTTAAAGCATCACATATAAATAATTCAGCCCAGTTTTAAAGGAAATCATCCCTCCCCAAGATCCCCGTCAGCCACAAGACTAATGGGGAAACATCAGATTGTAAATCAAGAAGAAAAGGCAAGAGAGATTCAAATCTTGCCCCCCCTAAAACCTTTGATCTTCCTTCAAGCGCCATTGCGGCTGGAAGGAGGTTTTGCATCAGGGAATTTTAAACCAAACCAGTATTTGGTTTCCCCAGGCTGGTACCACAGGTCATCAGAGGGGGAGGCAAGGCCCTGCTCCCCTTCCCACTGGAGGCTTCTGTTGGGGATTTTGGTGGTATTTGGGTGCAGGATAAGCTGTGCTTACAAGCCCTGAGGGACCAGGGTGCCCACACTACCTTAATGTCCTTCCCAAAAAGGTTTGCGTAGAAGCAGAGCCAGTTGGGGGAGATGTAAAGCCTTCCCTGGATGAGGATGTCTCTCTGGAGAGCGCAGGAGCAAACTGCAAGGCAGAGAGAGAGCCGTGGCAATCCCTGTGCCAGATCCTGCCACCTCCGTGCCCATCCCTCACCCTGCCACCCACCTTTCAGCACGCTCTCCTCTGTCGGGATGTCCTTGAACAGCTTGTGGTACTGGGAGTTGTACTTGCTAGCAGCCTGAAAGAAAAGCAGAGCAAAGTTATCCAGTGACCTTGCTGATAAGGAGACCCAAAAATCACTCTCCTGCAAGAAAACCTCCCCCTGCCCGCACCCGGGACCGGCGCAGGGGGGTCCCACCGGGCTGGGAACGGGAGCCCCGACGGATTAGAGGAAGGCTGGATGATCCAGCACCCGGCGAAGGCTGTGCCATCCTCCCAGATGACCATTTCCCTTAATGTCTAGAGGCTGCCGAGCCTCTCGGTGAGGAGCCGGTTTTCTGCCGGGCTCATCCGCAGGCAGTTTATTTTGCCCAGCCGTTTCTCTCCTCCTCCTCCTCCTCCTCTCCCCTTATCCGGGACACGGTGACAACACTTGCTTTGAGCCCATCGCGCCGCGCCATCCAGCTATTTATATTCCCGGCGCCGTTTCAAAGCCTGCCGGCAGCCGCGGCAGGAGGCTCGGCGGGTCGGCCCCGAAACGCTCCTGCGGCTGAGGTAAAGCTCCAGAGGGCTTCAACGCCTTCCATAAATCCGCTCCACTGGTCCTGCAAGGCAGCTTTGTGCCTCCTGGCCCCTGGGATGTTCCCCCGGGATACGGCTGTCCTGTCCCACAGCGGTGACAGCCGCCCCCTAAATCCCAAGGGAGGAGGTGCTTTGCCGGGATGCAGAGAAGGCTGGTTTGTGGCAGAGCCTTCTGCCCACAGGAACAAGGTCACCTGTGCTCCACGCACCTTGTCACAGGATGAGCTGGGCCCTAAGAGGATCAAGGCTCAGCAGCACCTGGAGCTGGCTGACACCTCCCAGAGGGATGGTGGGGGTGCCACTGGGAGCGTTCCAGGAGAACACGGAGGGCATTACCACTGAGAAACACGCCCTGGTCCCAGCACAAATCCACTGCTGGCCCTGTCACCCTCCCAGATGCCTCTGAGGAAATCAGAAAATGGTTTTCTCCTCGGTTTTCTTCATAAGGAAAGGCAAAATGCCACTTCCTGTCACTCCTTCCCCTTCCAGAGCACCTCTTATCTGTAGATGGACCAAAAACATCTAGTTTGGCCATGATTTGAACAACCAAAGGGTTCAAATGGACAGAAATTTAACTGCTCTCATAGTCAACACTTCCACTTTCTCCTTTGCTCCAGATGGAAAATCCTGGAAGCATTTTGCAAGGCAGAGCAGGGGCCACACAAAACCATCACCAGGTCTCCTGAAATTAAACACAGGAGGCTCTGCCCTACATCAGAAGCTGCCTCGAGCTCCTTCAGCCTACACTTGAGACCCCAGGTGGGCTCCTCCTGGGGCAACAGGCTACAGCACACCAGCCTGGTCATTCCCACAACCAAAGGCTTACCACTTCCCGGTGGCATTTCTTGATGTCCTCATCCTTGAGGGCTTCATTCAGGCGGAGGCTGGAAGGAAAAACGATAATCACCAGGTAAGCAAAGAGCCACAGGTCTCTCATCCACTCCCTAAAACGTGTGTGCTGCAATATGAGACATAGAAAAATTGAAAGGGCTGAAAAGAGACCCCAGGGAGCCACATTTTGGGTGTCTCCATGATTTATCGTGGCACTGGGCATTGCTGAGGCTCAGTACTGACTGTTGAGGGCTGATCTCTGATGAGAGCCTGTGAAGGCACCAGGACCAAGGTACCTCACACACAGACCAGCTGCAGGGAAAGGAGCCCAGAGCTGACCTGGCAGCAGCTTGGGACAGGTTAGGAGCTGGAAATGTGCAGCTTTGGTGGGGCAAGGATTCCTGAGGGAAAGCAGAGCCAGGAATCTGGAAATGTGCCTGAGCAGGAGGATGGACTCAGTTTTGGCTGTGCACAGGGACATCTATCCACGTCCATCCCCATGGACAGATGAAAGAACAAACCATGGAGGGAGCAATATCCTACCAACAGCCTCAGCAGTGGGAATACCCTCCCCTTCCCCAAACCCCTTTCACCTCCCTGTTTTACACCCACAATATTTCAGGGAGGAAACAAAGTTGGGCCCCCCCTGTGCCCTGCCCCAGTTGGCAGGCAGTATTCAGGGCTCGAAGACAGCAGGAATGCCACAGCAGGAAGGAAATTCAACCACAGACAGACCCTGAGATGCTGCTCCTCACCTGCCATCGAGGGAATCCAAACTCTTCTGCTTGTGGGACACCTCCAGCTTCTCACGACTGTGCCTGGGCTCGGGGCTCTTCAGGGGAGCTGCCTTCTCATGCATCGGCGTGGCACTGCAAGAAGACACCTGTCAGCCCCCTAGGGAAAGGGGAAAAATGGGTCTGGAGCTGTAAATCTGCTCCCTTCAATCCCAGCCTGCACAGAGACCTCAGAATGTGCTGCTCAAGGACAGCAAGAATATCTCTGCTATTTCTCAAGTCACGTGGAGAGAAAAAAAAAGCCATTTTTCTGCCAGGGACTCCCCAGCGCTCACAACAGAGCAGCCAAATTGCTGCAGTTCCCTGGGATAACACCCTCCAAAGCAGAGACTTTCCTCTTTAAGGGCTGGAAGTTGGGATGGGAAAAACCACAGATCTACAAAACCCCTCGGGGGGATGGATTTCAGCCAGGGTCTGCTCCTCTTGGTCGGCAAAACACCATCTTCCCAGGGCAGAGCCATCACCAGGCAGGTTAGAGCCGGTTATTTACCAAAGGGAAAGTTATCAGAGGTGCTTATCAGCCACAGCAGGTAAAGTAAACACAGGCCCAGTGCCGAGGGCAGGTTATCACCTGGCAAGCCACAAAGGTGACACTTCCACCCTCGGCAAACCACCACCAGAGATTGCTGCGGCACTGGCCGCCAAACAGAGCAGGATCCCAGGGGACCAGTGGCACAGCAGAGCCAGCAAACAGCCACAGAGCCATGGAGAGGAAATTATTCCACAGAAAGCTCTCAGCTCACTAGGCAGGGGGTGGTGCTGGGGCAGGTGGGGCGCCAGCAGGACAGGATGAGCGGCAGCAGGCGGGACAGGCAGAGCTGGAGCGCATCCCAGCGCCTGCGGGGATGATGCCGTGGCACTGCGGCAGGGCCCAGGCCAAGGAGACAACCAAACTTCCTACGCTCCAACAGCAGCTCCTGCGCCACCTGTACCTCCCTGGATACATCCTGCTCCTGCTCCAAGGGGCTCATCTGAAGGAAAACCCATGGAAGTAATCCCCCCTGACTCGGGAAGAGCCAGGATAGGGGGTCTGGATCCCAGCAGCTGTATCCCAGCTGGATCTCTGCCCAAATGGGCTGAGAGCTGAAGCCACATAAGCCCCCACATCCCCACAGCCCTGACCAAAACACTGTCTGGGTGCAATGGAGCCCAGCTGACTCCCAGCTGGAGGCACAGGGAATGCTCCCACAACAGGTGACACATACATGGGGGCACAGAACAAAACAGAAGTCACTGGTGCTGTGTGTTTGGAAACAGGCTGGGAAAGAGCTCCTGGATCCCCAAAACCACTGTTGGCAAAGACCTGCATGCACAGCCCTGGAGCACTGCAGGGATGGGATGGACACACCAAGGTTGTGGGGTTTTAGGAGCTCAGGTCAAAGGATGTGTCAGGAAGGGAAAGGAGACCTTACTGACAAGAAGAACCAAATTAACATCCCTTGGCACGGCACCAAAAGGTGTTTTCCCTGCCTGACTCCTCAGGCATCCACCCAGGGGATGCCATGCTGCCCTGAAGCTGAAACTCCTATCATGGAGATACCAAAGCCTTCATCTGCCCTTCTCCAGTGCAGGAAGAGGGGCTCTGACCTGATCTGCAGCCTCCTTGTCCAGAGCTCAGCACTCTCTGGCTTCCCCCACGTCATCCCTTAAATCCCCAAGCGCCTGCACTGCTTAATCCGGGTGAGCGGATTTATCCCCAAGTGACGCCGACACCAAGGGGCACCACACAGGGATCAGGGAGAGGCAAAGGCATCAGAACCCCTCTGAGGTCACCAAACACACAGCAATCCCCTAAAATGAGGAAAAAACCCACAGCCTGGAAAGCATTTGGAAGTGCTGCATCTTTGTTTTCTCTCCCTCTCATGGCCACCATCAGGGACAATTCCTGGGTAAAATGATCCTGGACACAGTGCTGGCAAAGGAATGATCCAGGGAGAGTCTGGGGGTTGTGAAGGGCATCCACAGCCCCAGTAAGGACATTTCAGGAGCTGCTTTGTCTCCTCTGTCCAGATCCTGCTCCATACTGGCTCCTAGATGGATCAGGAATACACATCCACACTTAGGGAGCACAGGGTAAGTTTGGGCTGCAGGCACAGGGAGGTTTCCCTTCCCAGATGTGCTTCCAGTGCCAGCACAATGAGGAAAACACTTTATAACAACTCATACTGTCACCCTCCTCAAAGAATTTGTTGAGCAGGAAGAATTTGTTGCTCCTGAGGCAAACTCACCATCCCAAGTGTCCCAAAATACAAGTGGAACAAAACCAGACGGAATTCAGAGCTCCTGAGAGGAGGCAGAGAGGGTGGGTGTAAAATTTCCCAGCAAAGCAAAAACAATCCAGCGACCTGCTGCCCCTTCGCCCATTCCTGACACTCCCTCCCCGCCCACACCGGCTCCCCGAAGCCCCAGGGTTTGCCAGGCGAAACCCGGGGCTTCTCCCTCCCACGGGATCCGGGTCTCCCTCCCCTTACGCGGCGCTGGGATCCAGCCTGGAAAAGGTGCGGCGGGAGCCCCTGGGTCGGCGAGCGACTTCCGCTGGTTCCCGTCCCCGCGGCCGGAGGAGCGCTGCCGGAGGCCGGAGCGGGCCGGGCCGGGGTCCCGCCTCCCGGA
>VWZU01002217.1:683895-703291 GCA_013397095.1 Sterrhoptilus dennistouni
TCCTTGCCCCAATGACTCCTCCTTTGGCCTCCACCCCACTCCCAACAAATACCTCCAACTCTGCCACTCCCTCCCTTGAACCCCTAACCCCCTTCAGCCCCAATCCTAGCAAACTCCTCCCCTGGCACCCCTTCAAACTACAGCACATCCCCCCCAGCCCCTGCAGACGCCCACACCAGACTCCTTTAGTGACTGCAGATCCCAGACACACATCCCAAGCCCTGCAGACTCCTTCACCAGACCACCACTCCCAACCCTAAGCACTTCCTCACCCTTACAGACCTCCCCAGCTCCTGTAAGCCTTTCTCCACCAGATCTCCTACCCCTGCAGACCCCTCACCAACCCCAAGGAGCAGCTCAGCCCGGCAGGTGCTTCAGCTTCTCTTTATTGATGGACAGTTGTGCTCTCCCACCCCAGGGCCCATCAGAGTGGTGGGTGACGGGGGGGCTCTGGAGTGGTGGGGGGACAAGACTAACACAGGAGACAACGCTGCAAGGGGAGCACGGGAAGCTCTGTGCATGGATCCAACACCTTTTCCCTGCCCCCATCCCTGAAACAACCAGCTGAGAAAGGCTGAATCTGCCTTGGGTTGGGTCTGGGGAGGCATGTGGCCATATAGGAGTGGGGAGTAGCAGCTTGCCTCGAGCAAGGAGGGGTCCAGCAGAACCGTTGGCCACACATTGCCTCTCCCCTTTCCCAAAACCCCATACCAGGGCCAAGGAAAGGGTCATTTTACACCCCAAGGACAGTCACCAAGAAAGGAGTCCCGGCAGCACACAGGAACCTCCTACGCTGACTCCAAAACACATCAAGGCAGAACTTTAACTACAGGGAGAGGTTTTTTAAAAAACTAAACACTTCAAGTATATTTTTTTTAGTGATTTAAGGTCTCTTGCCCCTGCTGCTGCTGCACTGGGTGGTGTTTAGCAACCTACATCCACTCTAGGGACAAGGAGAACAGCGCAAGCGATGGCTGGTCTACTGCAAGGGGAGACAGAGCAGAGGGAGGGGACTGGGGTGGTGGGAGGGGAATGGGGCAGGGGCAGGAAGGCCCAGTGGGTGCTCAGGGTACGGGCACCACACGCATGGTGTTGGTGTAGCCAGAGCCAGGGCGCCAGCCCGTCAGCACGATCACCAGGTCGCCGGTCTTGAAGAACCCTCGAGCTTTGCCTAGGAGAGAAGAGAGAAGTCAGAGCTCAGTCCCACCCTGTCTAGCCATGGGGCAGCAGTGCTCATCACCTGCTCCCCAAGTCACTAAGGCTGCCTGTGCCACAGCAGTCAGGAGGGTATCAAAACTCCACCTTCCAGCTGCCCACCCATCCAACACCCTTTGCCTCTGTTTTGGGGCTCTCTGTGACAGAGCTCAAAATTCCACAGTGCAGGATTTGGAAGGGGGGCAGGGTAAGAGTCAGCCCCACTTCCTTGTCCCTCAGGAGTGGTGAATGTCACAGTTCCATCACCCACCACCATAAACCCAACCTGGTCAGCTGTTGGAAATTCGCTAAAGGTAGCTGTGCCAAACCCACCACCCCATTTCCCAACCGGACACAGTTCTGCTCACGCAACCACCACCCGTTTCCTGGCCGGATTCAGTTACCACACAGAGGCAGCCGGTTCCTCTCTTCCCATCACCACTCCCTATCAGTGACCCCAAAGCACCACCTAGCTGCTCAGGGCCACCACGTCCCACCAGGGCCATATTCCGGGGAGGGGGGCAGTGCCACTCACCAACATTCATGCCCAGGTTGACACGCAGGTCCACATCCTCAGCCCAGGCGTCCTGGGCGGGGTCTTTGCAGAGCACGGGGAAGATGCCGCGGTACAGGTGGGCCTGGCGCGCCGTCTGCTCGTTCCGGGTGATGGCGATGATGGGGGCCCGCGGGCGGTACCGCGACACCAGGTGTGCCGACCTGCAGGGACAACAGCCACGGTGGGGCTCCACACGGCCACCACACCGGGAATAACGGCCTGTGGGAGGAGCATGGCAGCCCCGAGGCCTGACAGCCGTCAGGGCTCCCCAAAACCCCTGGGGGAATGTGACCAGTCTCCGTAAGAGTCACTCACCAACCAGCTTGATGCTCTGCTGGGCTCCCAGTTAGACAACTGGGCAGACCACCACTGGCTACCACTGCTGGTGGTGACAATCCCCTCACCTCCCAGCTCAGCAAGTGCCATCAGGGTGTTTTGGTCCCTGAACAAGCCTTTACTTGTTTCTGTTGCTATGTTAGGGTGGCGAGGTGCCATTTATTCTGGCCTCTGCAAGCAGGCCTTGGCATCTCAACAGGGGTCCCTGAAAGTTCCCTGTTTTGAGGAGTTCCTGGTTTTCAGGGTGGAAAGAGCTGGTGCCAGCAGCGCTGCCCAAAGCATGCCAAGGAGGAAGCTATCTGCCTCAGCCACCTGCTGAAGCCAGCAAATAGGCCAGTTCCTCCACACAGAGCTCTGCTCCTGCACCCCCATAGGAAGCAAATGCAGCAGAGGCCAAAATCTATACTGGGAAGTTGGGCACACAAAGTCTTTAAAATGCCTTAAAAATAGCAGCAGCACAGCCTGAGTGGGGACTAGACTACAGCTTTCCTTTCTGTGAGCACTGCTGAGGGAGAGCAACCACAGACAGATAGATTCAAACTGCAAGGCTGTGGCATCTGCAGCTCCATCTTTCCAACGGACATGCTGGTGTCTTCCACTTGCTTTTGCAGCCTCGTTTAGTGGAGCCAAGCTCAGCAACACTCGGATGCAAAGTTTGCTGCTTAAAGCAGGAGCCAGCAGACTGCTCCAAGCACCCAACCACACGTGCCAGCTCTCAGACAAACCTTCCCACACTGTCCGAGCCGCCTCCTGAGAGACCCAGGAGATTCAGGTACTCACAAGGGTTAACCAAATCCAATGCTAAAAATATTCAAATATCAGAGTTCAAATCTCTTTAAAAAGGTCAAGTGTAAGGCTGGAACATATGACAAAGAAACATTAGAAGCACGAGGGTATCCAGAACTCGGTGCTCATAGTTACCTCCTCATCTCTGCAGAAAGTAATTTTCTGCTCAAAATCATTTTAAGCCGTACATTTTGGTGAAGGTCTCACCAATGCTCCACATCTTCAGGTACCCAGCATACACAAGCACATCTCTGCTGTTGCACTACTGTTTTGGTGTGAATCCAGTGCGAGAAATCCCGATTTCCTTTCAGAAAGTGGTCTGAGACTTATGGTCAGACATGCTTTGGGAGCAGGCAGCCCAGTTCCTCTAGATGGAAGAGCTGATCCATGAGGCTTCTGCTCCCTCCCATTCCACAACTGGAAGAACAAGTCTCTGCTTGGCAGCTGTCATGGTTGCTGGACAGAAATCCCAAACTACATTGTTTAAGCACATTTTGCCTGCAGCCACTGAGCTCACCTGGTGCCTGCCAGATGCCTGTCTGTGCAGAGAGATTACCTGCAGGCAGGCACAAGGAATCCTGGAAGAGGACATTTGCAATGTTTTCCATTTCCCTGCCTACCAATCCCAGGCTGCGCAGTCCCTCTTCGCCCCTTGGGCTCAGGCAAGCAGGGCTGATGATTGCAAAGTCCAGCAAGGGACCAATAATTTGGATGCTGCTACAAAAGCCCAAAGCCTTGATTAAAAAAAAAAAAATAAAAAAAAATTGTGCATCCACTCAACTTCTGCCTCACTGTTACATTGATGATTTCTTGCCAAGAAGTTTGAACTGAAGCTGCAACACTTATTTTCCCTTGGCTCTTCCAGCTGACGCCACTGCCACTCGCAGCAGTGAGGGGAGGCTGGGCTTGGTGCTGGTGCCACGCTGGCAGAGGCAGGTCGAGGACTCAGACTGTAGGGATGTGTGTCCATCTCCTGAGGAACCAGCACTGCAGGCACCACCAGAACCTGACTCCACCGGTCTCTCAAAGCCACGTTTTTAGGATTCTCCTTCCCCCACCCTGTCAGACCGCAGGCTTGACCTGGGGGCACCTGTCCCCTCCTACCTTCCAGACTTGGTGAGGACAATAATGGCCCCGCTGCAGCACTTGAAGGACGCTTCCACAGCGCCAACTGCAGCGGCCTCAGTGGGGTCGCAGTTGAGGGGGGTCAGACGACGCAGTTCCTCAAACAACTGCCTGTGAAAGATGGCGGCTTCGGCCTCCCGGGCAATCTACAAGAGCAACACGCGTTCGGAGACAACACTCACGGCAGGCGCTCGGGCACGGGCAGGGCGAGGTGCTCCAGCACGGGGTGCCACATCCGTTCTGCCAGCCTTTGACACTGGCATTAATCAGTGAGCCCAGACTGAGCTCACCCCAACAGCACATCCCTGCAGAGGAACCACTCAATTCCCAAGGGTTCTCTTTGGAATGGTGGCACCTCGCCCTGCCAAGCCCACACTCAGGTGACACTCATGCCAACTGCCAGGCACTCTCGCTCTGCTCCTGCCTGCTGGGGTCCCTCCCTGGCACGGGGTCAGCTCACATGGCAGCGGTTACACAAGGATGGCACGGGCAGCGAGCGGCTGGCCAAAGACTGCAGTGTTAGAGTGCAGCGTGTTTTGCCACGGCAAGGGCTGGCCCGAGCCCCCTCTCTGAGCCCTACCTGCCAGACTCGGTCAGGACTATCAGGGCTGCAGCGAGGCACTTAAAAGAGGCCTCCACCGCGCCCGCCGCCATGGCGTCGGCAGGGTCCCTGTTGTTTACATTGAGCCGTAAAATTTCTTCGAACAGCTGACGATGAAACATTGCGGCCTCAGCCTCGCGGGCGATCTGCAGGCCCGAGTGGGAGGGAAGGAGGAGAAAGAGGAAAGAGAAGAAGGAAAGATACACCAGAGGAACATGAGATCACATTAACTTGCTTAATTATCATAGTAACGCATGCAAGAGGGTATTAAGATGAAGCTGTGAAGCTTTTCGGCTCTCAGGTTTTGACTTTGCTAAATGCAACCCAGACCAAGATTCACCATAGCAGGGGACTGGCAGGTCCCAGTCACTGGGCAGGCATTCCAAACATGCCATTTTTGCTGTATTTGGGAGTTCCAGCAGAGCAGGCAAACATAAATTACTTTTCAAGGACCAGAACAAGGCAGCTCAGAGCCAGACCATGCTTTGTCATGGCTGCTTCTGACTTCCTTGAGAGACTCTTATGCCACCTACCTGCCTGCCCATAGTCCTGCTTGCAATTCTGTAAGAGGGAATCTCAGGCTTCCTTTCCTAGACTCCCAACAGCACAGAGTGCTTCTCGAACAGTTTTCAGGGAGCCAAGATACAAGCAACACTCTTTGAATGTCACTCCTGAAGGTGGGAGACTGTTCACTCAGCCTTGTTACGTTTAGTTTAACTTCAGGGTCAATGAAGACTTAGTTTAACTTCAGAGTCAAGAGATTTGGCTTATCTTGAGAACAAATAAATATTTAGCTTGAGAGCCATAAAGATTTATTTTAACTTGAGAGTCAATAAAGCTTCACATCTGAGTGGGATACCAACTTTCTTTTGGTAACAGGGAAATAAACAGGAACAAGTCTTCTTTATAGGGTTGTCACAGCGTGGATATTGGGGTGTTTGTAGAGTGCCAGATATGGAGAGATGAGAGGAACAGAGGCACAACTAAAGGCCTTGTCTTCTGGCTGAGCATTGGCAACAGGTTCAGCAACCTGTTCATCCCAGAATCCTGGGAATCATACATTTAATCATCTTGGAAGGCCTGACAACCCAATAAAGAAGGCTTGCAGACAAGAAACACATGCAAAGGTTCATGATCTTCTCAAGGACAACTTTACCCAGTTACTCCACAAAGTGAGCAGCCACCCCACAAAGCATGGTAAGTTCATGTTAAATTAGACTGATGTGCCATTATAGTGAAAGCTCTGGAGTTAGAAAAATCAGAATTTTGCTACTCTAATGTTAATGAATTATTTTATGTGATGCTGGGAATTATCCCTTCCAGAGAGTTTAAGCCAAAGTAGTTAAGCATCTTAAGTCTAAATATAACAGGACACAGGCGGCAGGCCGGAACAGCAGGCCAGTGCCAACTTGTCCTAAAGCATTTTGTTATTGCTGGATTTAGATAAAAGGGAAGTATTTGCATCACAACACTTACTCCAAAGGCAGGAGCTGGAAGCCTGGCAGTTTATTTTCTGCTCCTGGTACAAAGGCAGCAGCTCCATGTAACACAGACAGCAAACCTGATTTCAGAGGGAAGTCTGCACTCCCTGTGTGTAATGTAACGTGGGAATACAGGTGTCTGCTTTGACAGCAGCCACAGAGGGGCACAGCAATCCTTAATTTCACCCCACAGCTGGATCAGCTCAGACAGGAATAGCTATAGAGGGTTTCCAGTTGGTGCATGGGTGGAGGTATCAGGGAGGTGGGAGAAAGGAAAATGGAGAGGCTGTTTAAACCTTGGTCCCATCAGGCAGCATAGCATGGCCAGGCTGGGCTTTGAAGTGTGGATCCTGGAGTGGAAAGTGAAAGGTGCCCACTCCCATCTACAGCAATCAGCCTACCCAGTATTTGGAAGTTTACTACTGCCCACTTCAGATGGTAACACCCACCTGCTCCAGCCATGCTGCAGATCCCAGACCATGGTTACTCAGGACATTGTTGCTGGGCTTGACTAATAAGTGGATTAGCTCAGAGGAAAAGATCCTCACTGTACTGACATGTGCTACTACCATAAGAGTTGGCACCTTGCTGCCTGGAACATCTTACTTTTAATCATTCTGAATTTCAATTTCTGCACAGTGTTAAAGCCCTCAGTGCTTCTCCAGGGGCCCTGGTGGAATGAACACCATGCCCAGGTCAGTAGGAAGAGGGAAGCACGTGCAACAAGCTACAGGTACAACACAACCTGCCCAGATCAAAGAATTAATGCCAGGATAAAAACTCAGGTGTAAGGTTTGCTGCAGCAAGTTCCCAAGTCTTGGTAGGCAGTCGATCCTTGTGATTTAGGGGTTGGAAAAGGAGAGAGAAGCTTTAAGGTGCACTGTTAGCCTTCGGCCTGTAAAGGAGCACCACTGCCCAGTGATTATAAGTAGTACTATTTTGTATTTGCCTCGTGCAAAAAACACCACTCCATACTGAGGTAAAAGATGTAACACACTGCAAACCAACACTGGCTGAGTTGAATAACCTATAGAACCTGAATTGCAAATAAAACTTGTTAGAGTTAGAACTTGTGAGTTACCACTGCTGTAATTCACAGTACTGGTAACTGGGGAGCAGCAACGCTCACAGGAACTTGACATCAGGCTTTTATCAGCTGAAACACGAACTTGAAGCAGAGCAGAGGTTTCTGGCAGTTCAGGCATGTAAAAATATGGTGCTGTCAGTAGTCATGCAACAAACCCCCCCAACCCCAGCACACAGCAGGTGCTGAATGCAGCAGTGCTGTAAATCACCCTCAGGAGCCTCCCCATCCCCTCCCCCACGCAGGACTCAGCCAAAACCTTTCATTATCTATAGATAAACTGCTTAAAGCAGCTCCTTGATCCCACAGAAGTTTAACACATTTAATATGCCACTGCAGTAGGACATTGGATGAAATTTCTGTGAAGGTAATAGCAAAAAGAAATGGGAAATTTTATATCTCATCATTGCAGAGCAGCTCTCAGCTCTGCTTGGCAAGTTTAGAGTACACAGAGTGAGTCCAGGCCCTCAGGACCTCGTTTGTTCAAAAAAACCACACACAACAGAATGTGAGTAAAGAAATGGCTGCTTTAGGCAGCCGGGTCCATTTAGGCCTTTGAGTGGCCAGCTCAGGTAGCCAAGAGCAAGGTGGTGTCCCTGTCCCCAGCAGGGCAGGGCAGGGCAGTACTCACAGCGTGCTGCATGCGCACAGCCTCGAGGGGATAGTCTCCCTTGGCTGTTTCCCCTGAGAGCATGATGCAGTCTGCCCCGTCCAGGACGGCGTTGGCAACGTCGCTGCCCTCAGCACGTGTGGGGCGAGGCTTCTTGATCATGCTTTCCAGCATCTGGAGAGAACAAACCCACAGGGATCAATCAACACACTGCCAGAGGAAGCAGCTGCACTTTGATACTCCTTATGGCTCGGGCAGAAAGTGGGATGTAACCTAAGGACTCCAGTTCTCCACAGGTATGGAACAGAATGGGGGGTCGGGTCCCTAAACCAGCTTTGATTTAAAACCTCCACCAGTAAGGAAAGCAACCCATTCCATTTTATACTCACTCCACATTTATTCCCCTTCCAGGGAGATTTAAGTCACACAACATCCCAGACAAAATACTCCAACCTCCTACTTCAACTTCTCAGCACAAGGAACTCAGAGCTCTTTAGAGCAGAATGTGGCATTAGATGTATTTATGAAAACCTCAAATCCAGTCATACATTCTCAAATTTGGGATTTTATCATCTAGAAATCATAAAAGAGCAGGGCCTGCACCAGTGAAGTCATCTTCTCCCAACTCAAGATTTCAAATGCTTTAGACAATATGTACAAAGTAGTAAACTCAAAACAGTTAACTCTACCAGCTTTCTAAGCATCCCTACTTAAAAGGGTGGAAAACGGAACAGCTTTCCATGAGCTTACTACTTCCTAATCCCTTTCCACACCCCAAGTCTGGCCAGCTCTCCTGTGCTCCTCAGGTGCTCATCTTCCCCCCAGCTGGAGCTCACCACTTATTTAAACACCATTTGCTTCACTCATGGTCCTGTGCTGTTTTCCAGCTGCATTTCCGTAGCAATGCAGGAAAAAGCAGCATGTGCCACTGTAAATCCAGAACCTTGTTTAATGACTACTGTCTAACGAGTCTTCACTTTCACAGCCCGTGTGCAGAGCAAGGGCAGCCAGGAAACCAGACTTCCCAGTGCTCAAGGACTGTGCATGTAAATCCCTACCACTCCCAGAAAAAAAGAGATGGATCCAGTACTCAGTTCCTTCTGAAGCTGCAGTGTGGGTACATCTTCTAATGGGAACTCCAGCAAATCTTCCCTGTCAGGCAGAGATGTGCTGCCACAAGATGCCAAGGAAAAGCATGTGCCATTTTTCCCATGAATTTGCAGGGTCACCCCCAAAGGCTCATTACCCCGTGATGTTTTGAGGTGTATAATCTTTGGCAAGAGGTCCTGTAATCTAACTGGAAAAGATGCCAAACATGGGAATGCCTAAACAGGAGCTTTTCAGATATGAGCAAAACTTCTCTGCATCTTACTCTTTAACCAATGTCATCAACGCATGGCTGCCCCCAGCACTCCCTCCTGACCAGACACTGGCAGTGAGGAGCCTAAGGTGGTGCTTACAGTACCTGAGTGGCACAGATGATGGGTTTGCCAGCCCTGTTGCAGCGCCCAATCATCATCTTCTGGGCAAGGAAGACTTTTTCAGCCGGGATCTCGATTCCCAGGTCACCACGGGCCACCATAATGCCATCGCTGGCCTCCATGATCTCATCAAACCTGACAGTGAGAGAAGAGCTGTGTTATCCCACTTGCTCTGCAAAGCACCTTCCTATCTGTCTGTCCTCCTCTGAAAGGAGCACAGGCTTTTCGTGTTCCTGTTTGGGTTTTCATGGGCTGTTTGGGTTCCCGCAATGCCGAGGAAGGAGGAAGAAAACCAGGAGCAAGGCACAGCACATATTCAGTGCTACACAAAGCTGTCTGAAGCTACAAAAAGGGAGTGTGAGTTGCTTTATTTCAGTGTGACAAACCCAAAGCATCTCCTGCACAAAGCTCACCTGCGCACACCCTCGTGGTTCTCGATCTTGCTGATGATCTTAATGTTCTTTCCCTTTTCCCCCAGCACCTTCCTGACAGCATGGACATCAGCAGCCTTGCGGATGAAGGAAGCAAACACCATATCCACGTTCTGCTCCACACCGAATTTTAGGTCCTGAATGTCCTTCTCAGAGACAGCGGGCAGGTCGACGGCAGCGCCGGGCAGGTTCACGCCCTTCTTGCTGCCGAGCATGCCGCCGTTCTCCACCTCAGTCATAACATAGTCCTTCCCTGAAACGTGTTCCCATGGTCAGTTGTTTATGGGACAGCTCCTGCTACCACTCCCACACCCCCTCCCTGCCTGGGAACTGCAGGGCCAACAGAGGCACACGCGATAAAAAGCACATCCCGTCTCTTCAGAGCGATTCTGTACCACACAAGCAGTTTACCCTCAGGAACACAATAGATTGGTCTAAAACAACTTCTAGGCTGTTCCTACATAGGATAACAGCTGTTCCCTGCAGGAGGTTGGGACTGCCGCCCCCAAGAAAAGCAAGCAGGTTGCAGTTTTGCACACAGAGTCCTGCAACACCAAACTGAGCACCCCAAAGCCTCACCTCCCACTCCCTACGTACTCACAGATTAGAGGCTTGAGGCCAGAGCCATTTAGGCAGCACTATAAAGGGAGTATCAAGGAAGTAAGCTTGCCTCTGCATTACCAGTTAAAACTAGTTCTGTAACTACAAAGCCCAGGGTCTGTGCTGTAAAACTAGTTAAATCCTGCATTAAGGGCCTGAATTAGCCTGGCTGATCATGAACAGTGGTATGGCCTTACCACATATTCCCTCCCCTTTGAGGATGGGGTTTAAATGCCAGCCCAGTGAAACCCAGCTGAAGTTAATTTTTGCAAAGTTCCTACACTTGACAGAGAAGTTTAGTTTAAAGTCTCACTACACCATCAAGAACTACAATCTCCTTTCTTCAACACGTAACTACAAGCTAAGAAACAGTTACTGGACGGAAAGCACAAATATTTCCTAAGGAAAACTCAAACAAGCAGGGCTGAAATGGCTGTTACCCACCTTTCTCCTTAACCACCAAAGAAATCAGACCATCATCCACGTAGATTTTGCTGCCAACTTCTACAACTTTGGTGAGATTCTTGTAGTCCAGCCAGAGCGTGTTCTCATCACAGTTCTCCATGAAGGCATCGTCCAGGGTCACTTTGAGCTGTGCACCCTTCTTCAGCTCCACTTCTGCTGTGCCACTCTGTGTGACAACAAAACCAGTAAATACCAGCACACCACTGCCTCCCAGCCCACAGCAGCTTGTCAGAACTCCTGGGAGGTGGTTTGTTATCTTGTTTCCTATGATATTTTTTGTTTGGAAACAGCCACAGGTTTAACATGGTATTGAGTCTCTATGTGGTGAAAAAGGTAGGGGGAAAAAAAAAAAGCAACTTACTCCCTTAATGAGTCCAGTTCGGATTTCAGGTCCCTTGGTGTCCAGTGCAATAGCCACAGGTCTGTAGGTGATGGGATCAGAGGCAAAGCTCTCCGTGGCTTCTCGCACATTCTTGATTGTGCCCTCGTGATACTGGCAACAAAAGAAAAAATATGGAATTGTTAAAGCTGGCTCTACTCTGCTGCTCACAGAAAAGACCCCTGTGCACCCCAGAGGGTGCCCAAGCTTACAGTTCTGCTCTGAGTTTCAGTTTTACCTTCAAAATTTAACCCACACAAAGCTTCCAGTAAAGGAGAGTGCAAGGATAGAAGGGCCATGAACATGGAGTGTCGAAGTTATCTGGTCTGCCCTCAGCTTTAATTCTGGAAGGACAACTCAAGGAGACAGTCCCAAGGTCTGGCTGAAGTGATTTTTCCATGAGGACACACATCTGCCAACTGAAGGTGGCTCACCAACCAACAGGCCTTTAGTAGTAACTTTTCCAAAAGCTTTCCTGAACACCTGCCTGTTCAGCACACCACAGTATTCACAGCAGCTGGATAAATGTGCGCATTGAAAGACACCTAATGGCAGAAGAATGTCACAGTGCACCACACAGCTGTGCTCCTCCTCCCACCAGAGCAAGGGAAGATGCCTCCCCACACTGCTAGTTCCCACACACACTTCCAGCCTGAGCCACTATCAGTCCTGCAGGTGGACAGGCTTTTCACTCTTTGGCCTAATTTCCCACAGATAAAGGATTTGCTAAAATAGTGTTATCCATGTAAATATTTACAGGTTATTTACAGAGTCAAAGCAATCACAGACAGGAGTTCAATACTCCAGGCACCACACACCTGGCTTCCAAACCTTGTTTGCAAGAGCATTTTGCTAAATGCTGCTAATTTTGTAACTGTAAGGTATTTTTGTAAGAAAATCCATCCCAGCTCCCTCAAATGTGGTACAGACGGCCAGCAGATCAGTTTACTTTACTTGTTTAAACAACATTAAGAGATAACCTTAACTACTTATAACTAGTAAGAATTGTGTAACATTTGACAGACTTTAGTAGGTAAGACATTTCCCCTCTGTGCCACATGGCCTGATGGAGTTTGACCTGACTCAGCCGGAACACTCGGTTCCCTCGTGCCACTCACCCACCCCAACACGAGCCCTCCACACCGACTTCAGTACCTCGGGGTGATAAGCCAGCACCAGGAAGGTGAGGCTGGAACAAGCCATGCTGAAGTTCACATGTGTGCCCTCAGCCAGAGGTAACAGCTGATAACTCTTTATAGCAAGAAAATGAGTCAGTTTATTGACTGAATGTGCAAGCTGGCCCTGACCCTTCCGGGCACTGCAGCGCAGAAAACACGCCCTGACAGTGCCACAGCACTTACCTGAACCCAATCATCTGGGAATTTTCCATTTTAGTTTGATATCAAGGACTAACTGGCTCCTAGGGAGTCTGACTTTCTGAAGAGTTACACATGCAGAACAGGAATGCAGGCAGAGCTGGAGGTAAAAGCCATTTTTATTCTAGATAAAAGGGAGCCAGGCAGGTGCCAAAGCACCTCTGTTAAAACTCAAGCCCTGGTAAATGCTTTGGGGTGGACTTGAGAACTGAAGCACTTGTGACAGATGGAAACTCTTTGGGGCTTCAGTGGAAAATGGGGCATTTTGGAGGAGCCAGGAGGGGACACAGAGTTAGGACTGGCTATGGCTGATGGTCACACTGCAGGCCAACAGCCACACCAGAGCCTGCAGTCGGCTTTGATGGTGTGAAATGTACAATTAGACCTCACATAACACAGGAAGACCTCAGCCAAGCCCACAGACCACAGCAACTGGGCAGTAACAGTGTGAGAATTCCCAGTTTTAGCCTGGCCACCAACTCCCTGACATGTCACCTGGCCCAAGAGCTGCCAAGCCACACGGATTTGATTCCTGGGACGCAGTTACTCCACACTGCTCTTTCTCCAGGCTGATTTCCCAACTGCAAGGCATGCACTGACACTATCCCAGGGTGGTTAGTCATGGTCTGATTGTTGACCACAGTTAAGTATCAGCCCTTTCGATCCTGACATGGCCCTGTGCCTATTAAAGGCCACCAGGGTGAGAGGCCAAACTGTTACACACCACAAGGCTCATGGGTCACTAAGTAAAGCCACCTACAGCTGCTACTGGGTGACATTTTGAAAGCTGGAAAGCAGCCAAGGTCAAAAGGAAAAAAAAAAAAAGCCTCAGCAGAATGGGATCCTCAGCCCCTCCAGTATCACTAAGGATCTCAGCTATTTATAGCAATAAGGGCTTGACTGTTATGGAGTGTTGATTTCTTTTGACCTTATTCTTTCTCAGCTCACCATACCATGTCCCAAACTCCATGGTGGGATCTTCCAGAGTACCAGGAATGTACCCAGAGCAGCTGGTTAGCCAGAAAACCCAGGAGCCCATTCTTCCCACTAAATACAGTAATTACATCAAATCACTAATAACAGATGCCTTTTGATCAGAGTTATTCATTGATCGCCTGCTTGCGAAATCTCCAGCAATGGAACAAGAATTGAGATTAACTGATAGCGTGACCTCCTGCAGAGGTGCAAAGCAGGGACAGGTCTCCTCAGCTTCTGCTGCTCACTGGGAAGCAGCTGCTCTGGGAACAGCAGGATGTGAGGCAGAAGTGAAGGATTTCATGGCAAGCAGTTGGCACAGTGTCAAATACCAGTTACCTGGCTCCCTGCTACAGGGCAGGGTGCAGAACTGAATTACTTTCAAAATGGCAAAAGAAAATACACTTCGGTGAGGCTCAGTATGAACAACCAAGCATGCTTTCACCAAAAGCAGCTATTTCACCTTCCCACACCAAGGATGGTCTGGATGAAGCAGGATTTCTCCTCTTCCTGAGGGACAGGATCAGCAGACACACAGGGGCTGTAGCAGCTCAGACCCCACCCTTACCTCATGGGTGCCGTGAGAGAAGTTGAGGCGGGCAACATTCATTCCAGATTTAATCATTTCCTTCAGTTTGTCCACAGAGCGGGAGGCCGGGCCTAGGAGGAAGAAACAGTTTGAACATTAACTTTAGAAAAATAATGAGGTAACCCACACAGACCGGCCTATTTCATGTGGAAGAGAAAAGGTAAACGGATACAGCATTGCTCAGTGCTGCAGCAGCAATTATCGTTTTAACTTGCCCACGGAGTGCAGCAGAACCCAAGCAAGTCCCCTTTCCCTGGATACTGGATTCACTCCCAGCAGTAATACAGGTTAGGCAAACATGGGAAAGTCATATTCCTTCACCACACAAGTTCAGCCCTGGCAAGGGATGAAAGCCAGATCCCTCTCACGATTTCCTTAATAAGTTTCACCAAGGTGTGGGCTCCTAGCTGCAATTTTCTCCTATCTAGGAATGGCCTACCAATGGTGCAGATGATGCCGGTGTTCCTGGCGATGGTTGGCTCCGAGTCGATGTCCAAGCGGCACATGTGCTCCAGGAAGGTGTCTGCCATGGCAGCGTGCAGCTGCTGGGTCTGGATGAAAGCAGTCCCTGCATCATGGTGCTTAGACATGGCTGCTCGATTCCTGTGTCTGGAAGGGAAGAAAGCAGTGCCAGGTTTGGGAATCACCCACCCCAAATTGCCCATCAAGCAGAGACACCAAGACAACCATGTGATGAATATGGAGGTAACAAGAAAGCTGCTACTGGGTCAAACTAACGTTATGTTCCTATTTGAGAGTCCTAACAGGCAAGGCACACTTCTATTTCCATGTCATCCCCCACATGGACCACCCAAAGCTCACCTGCCTTCTATGCAGATGTTCCCTTCATAGCTTCTCTTCATTGCCAGTCTTCCCTTGGAGCTACACAACGCAACAAAATTCAAGCACTTGAGTGCACAGGCAGAGGTTCTGCCTCCTCCCTCCCAGCTCTCCGCTCATTTCTCCTACAGGCCTCAACTGCACTTCCCATCCCACCTGGGACTGGGGCAGCTCAGCGCTGGCGTGACTGCGGCACGCCCGGACACGGGCAACCTTCTGCCCAGGAGCACCTAATCGCGGCAAAGTCCACATAAGCCTAAACCCCATCCTTTAAGCCTGGACAAGCAAGCAGACTTGAGTTGATTAAACACAACACTTTGGCAGAGAACACGTAAAAGACGGAAGATTTAATACACTTAAAGTCCCTCCTTGACTTAAGATGCTTCAGGTCTCCTCCGCCCCCTCCACTCCCCTTCACACACGGCACCAGAAATTTATCATAAAGTTTAAAACTTGTATTTTTCAATATTTGGATTAAAAGAACCTCTCTGAACTCAGGCTGTTTGCCCCCTCTGGACTAGAGAGTCCCTACAACAGCAAGGCCAGCCTATTCTCCAGGAACTTATCCTTTGAAGAGGAAGCTGAGCTGAAGCTTAACAGTCCAGTGGGATGGGAGGACACTCATTTCACAGCAGTGCCAGTGCCCCAGGCATTTCTAATTGCAGTAATTTTGTTCTCAAGTAGTAGTGGCAGCTCAAAGCTTTGTCTCTTGGACCTGCCCAGGCTAAAATCCCAGCATTACAAAAGCCTGTGGTAAAAGAGTGATGCAAGATGGTGGCTATTGGCATGGGCAAATCACTCATTTAGCCTTTAAAAATTTGATTTAACTTTAATCTCCATGCCCTGGGCACACAGGTGATACTCAGAGCAGGCACAATCTGCCTTTATCTCCAAGATGTGTTTATAGAAACATGGGCTGGGCTAAAAGCTGGGACACAGCAGGAATAGAGCTGGGCTTTTGTTCTGTCTGCCCCAAGCAGACAAAGCCCACCAATAAACCGCAGAACGCTGCGAGGGGCACACACCAGCCAGCTTGGCACATCCAGAGGCAATAAACCCAAAAACTCTGCCAGAGCTGGCAGGACCAAGCACAGTGAAGGGCAGACCATGCCTTGCCAGCCTACCCAGTGGCACAGCAGCTCTGCTGCCTGGCCCTGATGCTCCTCCCCTGCTCCGCAGCCCTTCCTGACGTACGTGCAGCTTCTCGCGCAGGCAGCCCTGACTCACCCCCACTGCGCTGCCATGCGCCGCAGAGCGGCCGGGCCAGCAAAAACCATAATTTCACCTGGCAAAGCCTCTTTTCCCTCAGCCCTGCCAGAAGCTGCTGATTCACCAGAGTCACTACAAGAAGGTCTGCCCACATAAAAAGCCCAACAAAGTCTCATTATTATAGGAAAACCCTCTGGTCAGTCCTAAAACATTGTGTTTCAGCCCTCTTAACACTTGCCGTTGCACCCTCTGCACTTGCAGAGCAGTGTCAGCTTCCTCAGATGCCAAAAAAAACAAGCCTTTGCTGGGAAATCACCTCCACGCACAGGGAAACAGGTTTGCACAGCTTCTAGGAACAAGAGGAATACTGAACAACGGTATCCCAACAGGGAAACTGCAGCCAGAGCACAGCTTGGAAGTTTATAAAAAAAAGAGTCAAGTCAATTCTCCCTGTCTCATGGAAATCCCCCACCCACTTAAGTTATTTGCAAATATAATTTTAACACCCTTGAAATCTTCATAAAGAGAAAGGAAAAATTCACTTTCTGCCAGTTCAGAGGGCTCAGAAAAATTAACCGCAGACACAGTGACCTTGTCCAGGGGCGAGGGCAGAAACGCAGGAGCCAGAAAGTATCCCAAACACCCATCTGTCCACAGCACCGTGCCCACCACACCAAGAGTCTTTTTAATACTCTCTCCTGCCTTCTATCACTGTGCTGAGTTTTACTGGAATGACCAGTCTCGTATTTATAACGGGAATGTCTGGCATTTCCCACTACTCTGCTTTTTTTAACAACAAACAGAAGAGCAAGGACTTTAAGGACACCAGAAAACAGGGAGCACTCAGTCTGGGCAGAGTGAGGAAAGGGGGCTGAGCAATATCCTACAAAGCCTGAATTCAGTTTCCAGCACCGAATAAACCTGAATTCATTCCTCAAGGAATACCAATTAAATCCCCAAGTTTATTACTTGGCCTGCCCATGCTTCAGGCAGGATGGCCCAACGATGTCTGGTATCTCCACAGCTCCAGAATATTCCAGACTGAGCCATCTGAAGTTGAGGCTGGGTTTTACTGCAGCCAGGTGACTAATTCTAGCCAGCTAATCTCCATGGGTCAGATGAGAGAAAGCCTAAAATCACAGTTTCTCCAAATATGCCCCCTGGGGATGGAGAAAGGAGAGGGAGCAGCAATCCCCACCCAGGCAATCCCCATGCAGGGCCAGGTCTTTGCTGTTACTGGTGGCAAAGGGAAGTAGAAGCTGCAGCAGGGGCTGTCCCCAGGCCAGGGCAGCAGAGCTGTGTCACTGCCTGCAGAAATTCCAGCCGGGAGGCTCCCAAGGGGTGATGATTCAGGATTTACTGGTCAGCCTCACTTACACAACCTCATGGATGCTGTAGAACAAGACTGCTCATGCCCAGTGGCAGAAATGGTTTGAGTTAGTGCTCAGGGCAGGGTTATGAAACCAGACAGGCCTTCAGATTGCCAAAAGAAGCTGAGGAAAACATCAGCCTTGCTCGTTCCAGAAGCTAAAGGCACTCAACAACACAAAAATGCAGCTCTGTGGAGAAGCAGGTTTTTACCCTGGCCTGGCATCCCCTCTCCTGAAGGACAGCACATTCCTGCCAGGCAGCTGCTGCCAGAGACGGTGTCTCGCCGTTTGATAAGGACAAAATGGCCACCCCAAAATTCCACCCCTTTTCTGCAAGCCTGGATGGAAGCCCGGAGCCACCACCTGCCCCCGGCTGGCTGATGCTCTCCCCAGCATTGAGCTGCAGATCCTCGGGAGGACAGACCCACAACGGAGGCGCCTCTCCAGCTTTCTGCAATGGGGAACAGGAAGGTCAGCCTGGCTCTGGCTGCTGGCTCAGCCGTGCTTTTGCTGATCTGCCCCTCCCTGGAAGGCTTAACTAAAAAAAAAAAAATTAAGAGGAGGTGGCAAGCATCGGAAGTTTGGTGACGAGAAAGACTTATCTCGAGGGTATTTGTAGGACACACCTACAGGCTTAACCTTGCAGAGGACAAGGAGCAGTTCAGCTTGGCAAAAAGCACCTGGCTGCCTTCAAGCAAGCTGTAAAAAACCTGCTTTACAGGAAAAAGGAAAGCTTGGGTTTTTGTTTTTTTTTTCCACATTTAACTAGGCAGAAGTGCAGACCACTGTGTCGCATCCCCAGTCCGGGATGGAGATCGCTGCACGTGGCTGTGGCCCGGTACTGCAGCCCCATTCTCTACGTGCCATCCATCACCACCCGCTGCGGCTCCATCTCCCCGCGGGAGAACAAGGGCCGGGCAGGAGATAAAGGACCGAGCACGTGCTCCAGCCGGCCTGGGAAATGTCTTGTCGCCATCAAATCAAATTATCAACTTGTTGGGTAGAAAGGGAATTAAGGCCGGCGGTGGATCACTCCGGCTAACAGCGATAGATGGAGGTTTTAATAATAGTTTTAGATGGATAAAGGAGTAGGTAATAAAAAAACCCCCTAAACCGCAGGCTGCTGCAGATTGTCCAAGCACTTTATCTGGTGCAAGAAGTTTCTCAGGAAGGTTTCAGAGGCAGAAGTGCCCGGTTCAAGCACGTGGCTCGCAGCATTGCTCATTGCCTTGCACAAAAACCTTCTGCTTAATCCGGTGATGGGCTGGAGACCTGCTGCCACCAGCACGGCCCAATAACCCATCAAGCTTCTTCATATTAGCTAGAATTCTGCTCTATAAACGGGTTTCGGGCATGAAATTACACTCTTCAGAGTTTTATTGTTGGGTTTTGTTTTATTCTATTAAGCACTTTCAATTGCACGAGTCCCTAGACGTATCTGAGTAACCAAAAACCTCTTTGTCATCGCACCTTTGAGCTAAGGCAAATCAGTATGAGCAGCAGCAGGAAAGTTAACACTTTAACATGATAAAAGACTCCATAAAACACTGATTTTTTTTTTTGTTAACCTGGGCCTCGCCGATACAGAGTTGCCTTATCAGTACAAAGCAGGTTTTTAAAGATTGCCGTGAACTTTTAGTAGTCTGAGGAGACAGTCGGGAGATTGCCATTGTCCGCCGACAAAAGCGCTATTCATGCCCTGCTAGCTCTACAAAGGGAGTTTAAACACGATTGAGAGGTTTTCACAGTTCAAGAAACTGTCCAGATCAGTTGGACGTGTTCAGGCAGGCATAATTGCGGGAGAAGATTAATTCAGAAGGGGCATTCTCTTCCCGGGGGGGGCAGGAAGAGGCTGCAGCATCAGTGCTGGGTGCAGTGAGCCGGACGCTGATTTGAGCTGATGCCTTT
>VWZU01002217.1:715545-726338 GCA_013397095.1 Sterrhoptilus dennistouni
ATTTATAGATATATTTAAAAAAAGCAATAGTCCTTTGGTCCCTAAACTCTAAGGAATGATATGACTCTGAAACAAGTAATCCTATGTCCCTGTGCCAGTGACAAGCAGGAGAAGCGCGTGTCCCGCCACCCTGCTCCATGGGATATATATATATATACTTATTTATATATATCTTCTATAAGTCCAACATACTTAGATCCTTCTTTTTTTTTTTTTCCCAATGCAGGGAAAAAGGAAAATCTTGCCGTTTTTCTTTATTTTCCAAACAAACATCCTCCAGGTGAAGCGCCCGAGGCTGGTCCCGTCCCACCGGCTTTGGTTTAAGAATCCATTTGGAGCCTCTTTTCCTCGTTTCTCCTGGGAAATCGGTAGCAGCAAATGAGTGCTTTAAAAAAAAACCCAAAAAACAAAGGTAGATCGTGGCCCGGCTGCCCGGAGCCATCGGCCTTGCTCCCAGCGAGGGATCCGGTGAGTCCCGGCGAGCGGCCGGCGGCAAATCGCAGCCCCGGCGCCGCATCGCTCCCCTCCTTCCTTGTCTTCCTCTCATTCCCGTTAAACAACAAACAAGACCAGTTTGGGAAAAAATTCAAAAAGGAAAAGCTACGACCAAAACACTCTCTTCTTTGCTGTTTTCTCCTTCACCTCCTTCTCCTCCTCCTCATCTTCCTCCTCTGGGATGTGTTGCAAAGAAAGAGAGTTACGGGTTTGGATACTGCACTTGGGGAAGGGGAAAGTCGTCAGACACTGCGGGACGTCCGACCTGAAACAGGAGGAGAAGGTTGTCAGCCTGCTGCTGGGGGATGGAGGGAGGGAAGGACCCAGATCCATGGGGTGGGTGGTGCCAGGCAGAGATCCCTGCACCCACTGGGGTGTCCCCCAGGGCCAGGCCCCCTCACCTCTCCGCAGGCTGAGCTGGGGTCAGTAGGGTCTGTTGGCGTCTTTTGGCCGCTTTAGCTGCACTTTTAGCCTCTTCATGCCGATCTGGAAGCCATTCATGGCCTGAATGGCCGCCTGAGCACTCGTCGGATTGTCAAAACTGACGAAACCTGGCGGGGAGGGGACACGGGGCTTGTCACCACACACATCACAGGCAGCTGCCTCGCCTCAACCCAGGCACTGAAATCCTGTGGGAAGCTCCTGGTCTGGGAGTGTTGGGAGACGGGAACCTGGGGTGACATCACTGCCCCAGACTGCATGGGACTGGGTGACAGGTGATGGCACCTGCAGGGACACCGAGGTCTGCAGGGACACTGAGGTAATGGGGTCTGGGGACACCAGGATGGGATGTGTGGGCTCAGGGGACATCTGGAGGCCAGGTGTGCAGAGACCCTGAGGTGATTGGGCCTCCAAAGACACGGCAGTGAAAGAGTCTATGGGAACACCAAGCTAACAGGGTCTGTGGGGACACTGAGGTCTGTGAGAGGGGGATACAGACCCCTGAGCTGGGACACTGGGGAGAGCTGGACCTCAAGCAAGGGACAGCAGGGAGACATGGACACCTGAGCTGGAGACCAGGGAAAGAGAGATTCCCCAAGATGAGATATTAGAGACAGATTCCCAAGCAGGGACTTGAAGGAGAGTTGGACCCCTGAGATGGAGATGCTCTGAACTGGGTTGTCAGGAAGAGCCAGACTCCCGAACTGGGAAGGCTGAGGAGAGCCAAGCCCTTGAGCTGGGATTTGGGGAGAGACAGACCCCTTGAGCCAGAATGCTACGAGAGCCAGACCTCCAGGCTGGAGATCAGAGAGAATGGGCCTCTAGAGCTGGAGACTGGTGAGAGCTGGGATGGTGAGGAGGGTCAGATATTTAAAATGGGATGCTGAAGAGAGCCACACCCAAGTTGGGGTATTGAGGAAGAGCCAGAGCTCCAAGCTGTGATGTTAAGGATAGCTGGAACCTTGAGCTGGGGACTGGGAAGAGCTGGAGCCCTGAGCTGGGACACCAGGGAGAGCCACACCCTGGGACTTACCAAAGCATTTACTCTGGTTGGTGGCACGGTCCACAAAGACTTTGGCAGAGATGACATTGCCGAAAGGCAAAAACATCTGCGTGAGCTCCGCGTCCCCGAACTCCTGGGGCAGGTGATAAATAAACAGGTTACAGCCCTCGGGACCTGGGTGACACACAAAGGACAGCACGTGTCAGCTGTGAGGTGAGGTCACCCCGGGGGGACACCGGGGAGCCACTGGCCCCAGAGGGGGTGACCTCCACCCCTCACCTTCTCTCTGCTGCTGTGGGATGAGGGGCGCTTGCTGAGGAAAGGCTTGGCTGATGGGAGCGTAGGCAGTGGGATATGCTGCTGGAAGAGAGAAACACGAAGCTGAGGCCGCGGCACCCGCCCCAGCGACCGAACGGGCTGGGACAGGCGCGTCCTCTGCTGCCACCTGCAGTCGAGGGGCCTCTCCTGCCCCACGGCTGCCGGCTCTGCCTTTCCCACCCCTCCCGACACACCAGGGATGTGGGAACAGCTCTCCTAGGAGGGATACCGGTGATAGCAGTAAAATGGCCTCAAGGCTGAGGAAAGATGGTACTTTTGGCTGAAAAACCCCAAAGATTTGAGGTCTAAAACTCGATTTTCTGTTGCAAATCTGGATGTTGCTGTCAATGCTCCTAATTAAATGGCTGCTGGGCTTGACAAGATTTCCACAGGAGGCTCTGACTCCCTTCCCTCCACAGCCCACGTCCTTGGCCATCAGATTTGGTCACGTGATGAATATTTAGACTTTTGGTGTCTTGGTGTGGAGCTGCCCCTCTGTCACTTCCCAAATCTTGTCCCCTCTTCTCGATACCACTGCCAGGGCTCCCCCATGGAGTTCTCTCAGCCCCATGGGTATTAAAATTCACTTTGCACCATCCAAAACTCACACAAGGGGCCATGACAGGAGCCAGTGGGGGATGAGGGGATGGTGTTTTCATTGGCATCATCACCCTGGAGCTCCTGCTGGGGCACAGCACCTGCTGCTCCCCTCATGAATCTGTGCCCAAATACGCTGCACCAGTCCAGTGTTCAACCCCAGGGTGACATTCACCTCCCAAAAATAAGTGTGAGGAGCAAAGAGGGGAAGAGAGGGAAGGAATGGGAAGCGAAGTTTGAGACCTGCATAGTGCTGCATGCCGGCGTAGGCCTGCTGGAGGGGGTCTGCCACCGTGGGGCTTTGAGCTGGGAAGAGAAGAGAAAGGAGAAGGAAGATAGAATAAGCCAGAGAAAGCCAGGGATGCATGTGCAGCTCCCACGGGAAAGGGCTCCGGGCCAACTGCTGTCAAGGAGGGGCAGAGCTGCTCCCTGCCTGAATTCCCTCCTCCCTGCAGTGATGCCACGGGAGCCCAGGGCAGGTTCATCCAGCGTGTTCCTGGAATGGGGAGCACCCCTTGAGCACCTCGCAGGAGCCAAGCACGCTCCCCTAGCCCCAGGAGGGCTGTACCTGGGTAGGGGTGGATGCCATTGGTGTAGATGGTCTCCGAGGCAGGCTGCCCGTTGGTCTGGGGCGGCAGCGGGCTGAAGCCGTTGACCCCAATGGGGGTGGCGATGCTGGGCACCGGTGCTGTGCTGATCCCTGGAGGGGTGCTTGTACCTGCAGGAGCACGGTGTCAGCACTGGCAGCATCCCGAGAGGGCCCCTCGAGGATGCCCAGGGGTAAATGAGGGGGTCCTACCTGAAGAGGGGGTGAGGGGGGCAGCCACCAGCCCGCTGACATTGAAGGCGGCCATTTGTTGCATCTGGGCGGCAGCGATGGCAGCCATGGGGTTGAGGCAGGTGCCCTGTGCAGCCGCCATCAGGGCTGCCTGCTGCTGCATGATCTTTGGGAAAGAAGGGGGAAAGGGGACAGACAGCGAGAGGCAGAGAGGAGGAGAGAGAGGGTAGGGTAAATCAGCATCTCTGCTTTGGATGGATTCAGAGGGATAAATGCCACCCGCTGCCAGACCTGAGGACAGGAGTCTTGGTCTTGGGGATGCTAAATACGGAACCACTGAACCCTACAACTACCCTCAGCTGTGGGGAGGAAGCCCTGCATTTGCCCTTAAACAGGATACACCAACCCTGCCAGGCATCCACACCCCCTGGCACAGGCCAAACCAGCCCCAGACCACCCACAGAGGTTCCCCAAAGCCCCCGGTCTGCACCAGATCCTACCGCTTGCGTGTAGGCCCCATATGCACCAAACTGGATGGTCATGGGGTTGAAGATGCCCAGCTGCCCCGCCATCTGATGCATCCGCCGCAGGGTCCTCTCCTTATCCGTGTCTGCAAACTTCACCACCAGGCTAGATGAAGCGCCCTGAGGTGGGGGGAAGGTGAGGATGACGGTGGGACCACAGCAATGCCCCCAAACTGTGTACCCACTGTTGTGGGTGTGGCTCGCAGCATCCGCAGCATCCTCAACCCTGGGGACACCGCCCATCTTGGCAGCAGTAACCAATGATCGATGTGAGGTTTAATTATAGCCAGTTTTTCTCCCCAGTGGCAACTCCCTGACCTCTGCTTCCTTTCCCCCTCCTTGTCTACAATTCTGACCTTCAGCGTTAATTAAACTGCCCCTTTCTTTGACATGGAGAGAATTAGCCCCACGCTCCCACCTCTGGGGCTCAGCACCCTGGCAAGGAGGAACCTGGGGTGATGTGGCCAACAAATTGCCAGTCTGTAGGATTTTGATGCAATTAGACTGAGGATCAAATTAGTGGGTGATTGGATTAAGCAGGCAGCGTGGGGTCAGCTGGGGCAGGGCGTGAGCCTGGCACTTACCGGCATGGTTTGGCTGCCGTGCAGGCTGTTGATGGCAGCCTGTGCCTCGGCGTGGCTGCCGTATTTCACAAAGGCACAACCTAAGGGAACAGAGGGAACATGGGACAGGTTGGATTTGGCCATTGCAGGTCCATAGGGTGCCCACCTGGTGCTCCAAAGCCCACCTTTGCTGGCTCCATCAGGCCCTCGGAGGATGGTGCATTCCTCAATTTGGCCGAAGGGCTCAAAGAGGCGGCGGACGTCATCCTCGCTCTGCTGCTTCCCCAGCATGCCCACAAAGAGCTTCCTGTCTTCTAAAAACAAAACCAAGCCCATCAGAGAGTGGGAGGGTCACTCACCATCCCAACCCATCACAAATGGTGCATGGAGGGGAAGGAGCAAAGTGACATCAGAGAGAGGGAGCGACACCGATCCCACGGAGAAGGTGCCGGGCTTATCATTTCCGTCCTACAGAACACTCAGGGTGGGAAAACCTCTCCTTGTGGGGAAATTGCTGAGGGATAAATCCTGGAAGAGCCATTGCTTTAGGGAGTGGAGCTGGGGCTTTTCCCAGGGATGGGGGGGGCTGGCTCTGGGGTGGGATGCGGTGGAACAAAGAGAACCCACAAACCAGAAGCGATCACCCTCATGTGATCGACTCACAGAACAGCCCGCAGCCTCCAGGGGACATCAATAACCCAAACACAAGAGAAGGGATAGTAAATAATGAGAATTTCATGATTATTACCAGCATCTGTCTTGCGCGGCCATGCGCTCCCGCCGCACGCTAATGGCATTTGACAAAGAAAATAAGGTGCCCTGTCAAGAGCGTTGCCGGGGAAATAAATAAATAATGGCAGGAGACGATGAATGCCTCGTCCGTTAAGGTACCAGGAAAATTAGTTAAGGGAATAGGGCTCGTCTGTTGTCTAGTTAAACATAAACCACTTCCCAGGGGGAGTGGGCTGGGCAGCTCAGCATTGCCTCCTGGGTGAGGGGCTGGAGACGGGAGCCCCAGCTCACCCATTGATTTTTAATCCTTCACCAATTACACTCGGTAAGTGGGTAATTTATTTGCCAGGTCCCTCTGGGACATGCTGGGACCAGCTCCCGGTGTGTTTAATAACAGGGTTTGGATGGGGGGGGATCTACCCCAGCCATCCTGCCAAGTGCAGGCAGCCCCACAGGAGCATCCTGCATGTCTGATAGCGCCTGCCTGCCCAGCAACACAACAGATGTGGGATTTTGATCCAATTCCTGTTATTTTGCCCAAATGATCACCTCAACCTGGCAATGCCACAGCCTGATGAGTGGCAAATGCTGACAAAGAATTAGGGGGGTTGCTAGTTGGAGAGGGGCTTGGGCCACATGGAGCCAGCTCCTGCCCCGGGGTCCCCACAGGCAGCTCTGGGGGAGGGAATTGCATTGTTTTGTAAATGAAGGTGGTGAGGGAGAGCAGCTGGCTGGTGCTCTGCCCCTCAGGATGTTGGGATGCTCAGGGTATGATGTCGGGACATTCCCAGAATGACATCAGGATGTTCTCTCCAGCTGACCAGACAGGGAGACAGATGGCATTTGCTCTGTACCCAGATTTGGATGCCACCAGCAAAGGCAGCTCCTTTCCTGGATTTCTCTGCAAACCAACTTTCCCACCGCAGCCCTGGTGGCAATGTCACCATGTGCCCCACCACCCCCCAGGTGACCCTGTGTCCCCTGCTTGTGCCAGGCATCCAGAGAATTGGATGGACCTACCTCCTCGGCCCTCGCTGTCGGCCGGCTTCACCTGGATGGGGCGGTTCATCTGCAACACAAGCGAGAGCGGGTGGTCAGTGTGGTGGCCCTTGAACCCTTTTAATGGGGAACAGATGGATTTGGCCAATGACTGGCACCGGGAGCTGGGGAAAAGGGGAGGGACCTGCATGAACAGATCTTGTGGCCACAGGGATCCAGGGATGCCACGTGCAAAGGGCAATGCTCCGGGCCCTGGCTATGGGCACCCGGTGCTGCAGGCGCCCGCGGGGCTGCCAGTGCCAGGCTTGGCCGCCTGCCTGTTTTCCTCGACTACAAAGGACTGCAGAGGCAGCAGCAGCACCCCGCCGGCCCTGGCCCCTCTGGCACCATTGCCCTCCTTTTCCCAAACCTCACCCAAATGTGGCCTCCTCCTTGTCACTGCCGTATGCACCCAAGAGCGTGACACCCGTGTGCAGCAGGACACGCTGGGCTGGCAGGCACATCCCTGGCCTGCTGCCCCATGGAGCCATTTCTCCTCCTCTCTCCCCCCTCCTTTTTCCCCTCTTTTAGCCGAAAAATGCTACAATTATGGCCGTTTCCATGGCAACAAGCGTGCTTCCCCCACGATGCTGCGGAGCCCGAGCCATGTGCGCGATGGGGTCGCCACGGCAACGGGGAGATGTCACACATGACGGCCCGGGGGTGTGCACACGAACACGCCTTGAGCACACACGGGGACAGCCACCCCCACGCGCGTGTGCACCCCCAGCCCAGGTGCTCCCCGCTGCACCCCTGGAAGGGGTCCCTAAATTTTGGGGCTGGATGGGGGCAGAGCCATTCCCCCCCACATCAGGGTGAGGAAGAGGATGTGTAAGAGAGAAGAGGAGGGAGGTTTCCACAGCAACCGCCTCGTCTCCAGGGAAACGTGGAGAGAAATGTCAGCACAGAGCTGGGGATGGTCCAGGGAAGGGATTGAGTCCCCAGGAGTCTTGGGGTGGCATAGGGTGGCACCAAGGGACACCTCACAGCATCACCCATCATGTCACCAGTCCCCCAAATATCCACCTTGTGCCAGGGCTGGATTTGGCTCACCCCAAACTCAGGAGGCTGTGACAGACCCTAAATCCAGTACCCCGCTGTCCCTCACATCCCTGCCACGGCCGGGAGGAGGAAACCCCATTTTAGGGGGGGCCTGCCCCCCTCCACTGACCTGCCAGCCCCATTTACCAGCACGATGGCCTTTGATGGAATAAATTACCCATACAGCCCGCTGCTGTATGCTTAATGTAATAAACCCAGTGAGGATGATTTAGAATAACATTTACGGAGCCGCAGAGTGTCATTTTGATGTGTCTCCCGTCTCCACTCGCCGGTTATTAAACTGTATTGATTCCCCGGGAGCGGCTGATGTTTATAAATGTCAGGCCTGGGGGACCAGCTAACCTACCCCAGGGCTGCCACACTGCACTGAGGAGAAATTGTCCTGGCCTCTAGACAGCCCCAGAAGGGGCTTTTGGCACCCTTGGCATCGCCACATGCCCACCACAAGGTGCTCAGTGATCCCTGAGGCAGCCAGACCTCCTGGCTGTCCCCACAGCACCCCTGCACTGTGTCCACACAGCCCTCTATCCATCCTCCCACAGTAAACAGCCACCCAGGCATTTCCCCTTGCTCCTGACACCTACCTGTCCACCCTGCAACACCCATCCATCCATTCATCCATCCTGGACACCCACACAAACACCCACACACCCGTTTTCCAGCCATATTCCAACACCCATTCCCATAGCATCCATCCATCCATATCCCCAACATCCATCCTCATAACACCCATTTGTTTCCATAGCATCCATCTATATTACCAACACCCATCCATCCACCCCCAAATACCCATCCATCCCCATTGCACCCATCCATATCACCAACATCCATCCTCATACACCAATCCATTCCCATTGCATCTATCTGTATTGCCAAGACCTTCCATCCAGCCCCCAAAACCCATCCATCCCTTCAACACCCATCCATATCCTCAACACCAATCCACCTCTGTACTGCCTTTACATCTGCACATCCATCTCCCATTTTGCCACCACCCACCTTTCCACCCCCACAGCATCCCTCCATCCATCCATCCCCAACTCCCAGCCATCTCCCACACACCAAGGATACAGTGACACCCCGTTTGGGGTGTTACAGCACCCACCACCACCAACAGCCCACAAAGGCCCTGCTACCCCATGGCCAAACCACTGGTGTTTCACAGCACAGGGGTTCACCAGTGGTTGCTAAACCACGTCCTGATTGCTCAGGCACTGTCTCCCACCCAAATTCAAGCTCTCCAAGAGCCTGGGTACCAGGGAGAGCCAGCCCATAGAATCACTGCTGGGGGATGTGCCCAGTGGGACAGGGTCACTTCTGACTTTTGTTCCTTCCTTTGCATCACACTCCTCCTCCTTGTCCTCACAACCAACAGCCAGAGGATCCAGCAGGCCACCATGTACCCAAATGAGATGAAGGTGGCAGGTGACACTGGAGCAAAGAGTGCCTGTGGGAGCCTGGTGTCCATGCCACCCCAGGCAGACAGGAACCGAGGTACTGGCAGTCACTCATCACGGGAACAGCTTGACTGAGCCTTGGGGGTAACCCTGGGGACAGCCACACCACTGCACAACCTTGCATGTGCATGAGCACCCTGGCACACCCTGCACACACCCACACACCTCTGAACACACCCACCCCCAATCCCCCTGGCAGAGCCGTGGAGCTCTGGAGCCACACACCTGTGCCCACGCAGCGCTGCGCACACCCCACGTCTGTCCAGCCCTGCTGAGCACCCACGTGTGGCCCTGCACTGCCTCACACAGCCCCACGGGCACCTGGACAGCCCCAGTCTGCATGTCACACAACAGCCACAGAGCCCTCCCTGCTGCCATGGATCACACACGGCCATGGGCACGCACCCTGGGACATACAGCCAGCGCTGGGGATACAATGCCTCTTGCCTCAGTTTCCCCATTGTAGCAGCAGGACCCACAGTGGGACCCCGGGAGCTCTCTACGGATACATGGACACCTTGGGTGGGCTCAGGGCACCCCCAGCAGCACCCACATCCTGCCCCCACGGCCACCATGCATACCTGAGCCCAGTGCACACACCTGCACTCCCTGTCACACCCGGTGTGCCCACACACCCCACTGCTGCCACTCCCCCAGCCCATGTGCACCCACACCCTGTCACCATCACTTGGGGGCAAAGACACTCTCCTAAGCTCCTCTTCCCACACACACAGACACCCATGTGCTTGCACTCCCACCTGCACACACCCGGGGGTCAAAGCCGTACCCCTGCCACTGCCTGTGGGTGCAGCACCCCCTGAGCACTGCCCCTTGCACACCTGCACCACACAAACACACACACACACACAAACCTGCGGTGGAAAAATACACCCTCCAGCCAACACACACACCAAACCCATCCCTGGGGGCAGATACATCTCCTCACCATCATCCTCCATCCCTGCCTGCAAACACACCCCCCACACAGCATTCCTAGGTGCCAGAACACCCTCCTCACTGACACTCACACCACATACAGCCTCCCTGGGTCCAGATACATCACCAACACCCCTCTGCTGACACCCTCCCCTTCCCTGGGTGCAGATACACCCTCTTGGCCACACACACACACAGCCCCCATCCCTGAGTGGAAATACACCCTCATCACCAACAACCACCCTGCCAACACATTCACCCCATCCCTGGGTGCAGATACACCCTGCACAGCAACCCTCACACCCACACACCCCATCTGTGGGTGCAGATACATCTCCTCACCAACACCCCTCCAACCCCATTCTTCTGTGCAAATACACCCTCCTCACCAACACTCCTCCATCCCCAACACCCATCCCTGGGAGCAGATACACCCTGTCACCAACACCCCCAGTCCTCATCCCTGCGTGCAGATACACCCTGCAACATCCACACCCGCCCACCCCATCCCCGGGAGCGGATACACCTCCCCACCAACACTCCTCCATCCTCATCCCTGTGTGCAGATAAACCCTGCAACACGCCCACTCACACACCCCAACCCTGTGTGCACATTCACCCTGCTCATCAACCCCCCTCCATCCCCGTCCCTGTGTGCAAACACACCCGAATCACCAACACTGCTCCATCCCCATCCTCTGCCCGGGAGCAGATACACTCCCTCACCAACACTGCTCCATCCTCATTCCCATCCCCGGGCTCAGATACACTCCATCACCAACAACCCCACTCACACCCACCATCCCTGTGTGCAATTACACCCTGATCACAAACCCTGCTGTATCCCCA
>VWZU01002217.1:735614-746197 GCA_013397095.1 Sterrhoptilus dennistouni
CAAACATGTGCATGTGTGTTCAAGTGTGTGCAAGCACAAATAGGTGCTGCAAGAGTGCACCTGTGTGTAAGTGCAAAGGGCATGCACAGCACACGTGGCTTCAGGCCTGTGTGTGAGTCTGGGCAATGACAAGTGGGAGCACTTGCACGTGTGTGCAAGTGTGTACAGGAATGTACAGGCTTGCAAGGACCCATAGGCACAGGTGTGCAAAGATTCCCTAGCTCAGGAGTGCAAGTGTGTGTGTGTACATGTGAGTGCAAGTACATCCATGAGGGCAAGTGTGCAAGGATCCATATGGACATGTGTGCAGGCATGTGCACAAATGTATGCATGCAAGAACCTACAAATGTATATGTGCATGTGTTTGCAAGTTTGTGCATGAGTGCATGTGTGCAAGGACTCACATGCATGTGTGAACAAGTGCGTTTGTGCATGTGTTTGAGTGCACATGTGCAAGGGCCCTTAATGCACATGTGTTCAAGGACCCTTATGCATGTGTGTGCACAAGTGGTTGTGAGGACCCATGACCACGTGTATGCAAGTATGTGCCTGTGAACACGTGTTTACAAGCTCACACCCAATGCACACAACACACACGTGTTTACAAGCACACACATACACACACGTATTTACAAGCACAGGCACATTGCACACACGTGTTTACAAGCACACACACCCGATGCACACACTGCAAGTGTGTCCCAATAAACTCCCCTGGCTGGTGCCAGTGCCCACGGGTGGGTTTGGGACGTGTGGAGCACAATCCTGCTGGAATCCGGGGGCTTGGCGGCTGCTGCTCCCCGCCGCTTGGGTTTATTTTTAAACCCGTTGGCCCCGAGTGATTCACACGCTGCCTGTTCCCTGTTCCCTGCTCCCCGGCAAGTTTTACACGACCAAAATAGATGTTCTGGAAGGAACGGGCCACCCAGCAAAGCCGTGGTGGGAAAAGCAGGGTGCTTCCGGGATCCCGGCCCGTCCGAGGGTGGAAACGTCACTGAGGCACCTCCATGACGGTGGTTTTGGGAAGATGCTGGTGCAGACACCCTGGGAAATGGGGGTGTGGGTGATGTTTAACCTGGATCACAATACCAGGCTTCAGGGGAAGGTGCAATGTTGGGGGGTCCTCTGTGAGTATCTCAAGCCCTGGGGGCTCTCACACCTCGGCTATGGGGGAAAGGGAGCCCAGCGAGGCAGAAGGGCAGGTGGAATGAGGACAGGGAGCTGCGATAGGGTGGTGAAGAGCCTCTCCTGCAGAGCATCATCTGTGGGAACAAAGCAACATTCTTGGGAACAGAGCACCCTTCCCAGGGCCAGGGTTCTGCTTGCCCCAGCCCTGCTGGCAGCAGCTCCCTGCAGTGACAAAAGCACCCAGCCAAGGTACCACTTTACAGCACACTAGAGAAAAAAAAAAAAAAAAAGGAAAAACCCCTGACTTTCAAAAATAGGAGGCAGTAATAACTGTTAATTCACTATTTTTATTTTAAAGTTCAGTCATAAAAGGTTTCCAGCCATAACAGCACATCTCACTCACTTAAGACCAAGACACACACACACACAACGGTCCCAGCCAGCCAGGATTTCTCCCTGAGAGATTTCCTGCTTTCAGCTGAATGCCATTTCCAGCACAGCAATCCCAACCCATCAAAGGATAACAATCACACCTGTCCCAGTTCTATGGGATAGCACCACTGGTTTCTTCTCCAAGGAGAACACCATTGAAACCAACCCCTCTGGATGGAGGAGACCTGGAGCTGAGCTCCTCACCCCGAGAACGACAGAGCAGGAGGAGGAGGACGGGTCAGTTGGCCAAATCCCAGGCAGAGGTGACAGCCTGAAGGGCTGAGCACAGATTTCATCATATCCATGCACCATTCAGCAGATTTGCAAAGGCTCCTCAGAGAGGCTCCAGGGTGTCATCCGCTGAGGAGAAGCCAGAGGAGGTGGCAGCAGCAGGGTTTAAGGCAGCAGAGATAGTGACTTGCAGGGCTGGCCATCAGAGGAGAGAGGAGGGACAAGGACAGGACCCCACAGCACAACGTGACCGCAGAAGCAAACCCTGGGACAGCAGCAGAGGCTAAGCACAGTTTATCCAGCTGAGCAGGCACTCGGCAAGCTCTGGAGCTGCCAGGACAATTCTTCTCCACCAGCATCTTTGGAACAAGCCCTACCCATCTCCTGCTAACCCCTGCATGGGTCCCAAGCCCCAGATGAGCAGGAATAGGCACCTTTTTCCTCTTTGGGGTCATTTATTTATAGATTTAAAGAAATAAAAATAGAAAAAGAGGCAGAGTGTGTGCCGAGGCAAAAGAAATGTTCATTGCAATGAAGCCAGAGCAGAAGGTGGGGTGGGAAGGGGTCCCTCTGCCCTTTTGAGGGGGGAACATTCCTCCTGCATGCACAGAGACAGAGGCAGCGGGGCTCTCCCTTCAAACCCCGCCAAACTCATGGTCACAGTATCCAACGTAGAGAGGCTGTGCCTGGATACCACGCCTGGGAAGAGAACAGAAGGATGGCATCAGGGAGAGGGAACAGGTTTGAGGGCTTCCAGTGGCACAGGCTGGCCATGGGTGCCTCATTTCAGGTGTGACAAGGAAGGAGTGGTTTTCATCCTGTGCTTATAAACTCAGTCTTTTGCTCATGTGTGGGAGCATGGGGTGAGGACAGGTTTCCTGGGGAAGCTGGTGCTGCAGGAGGAGTGGCAAGAGCTGACAAGTCCCCTCCTCCCTCAGCACAAAGCCCTCTCCTCACCAGAGCCACCAGCCTACGCCAGCAGCAGGAGCGCTCTTCTAGCGCTGCACAAAGCAAGCTCTGCCCACGCACAGGCAGCAGAAAAACCAGGGCTTTCCAGAGGAACAAGGGTCATTTTGCAGCAGGGCAAGCCCCCCTCCCTCATTGCCCTCCCAGGGGCTGAGCCCTTGGGCAGCTGTCCCGGGCTGGTTACCTGAGCAGGGTGCAGCGGAACTCTGCCAGCCGGGTGTACGCGTCTTCCACGTCCCTGACAGTCTCATTGCTCCAGAGCCTCTCAGCTACGGCCCCACCTCTTGGCCTTTAACACAAGGGACAGGCAGTCACGACAGCGGGGAGCTCAAAAGCTTCTCATGTGAAGCCTTGAACTCCCAAACACTTTTCTGACCAGCATCCTTCCACACACAAAGGCTTCAGAGTATCCCAAGATCTGTTCCTGGACAAATGCCCACGAGAAACAGACCAGGGTGAAAGGACAGGCAGGTGTTAAACACAACCTGGTTGCAGCAGCAGGTTGTTATAACCTTGCAAACTCTCATTTCAGCCTCAGGGAAGCTGTTACCAGCAGAGAGGTGACAGACACAGGCACCATGTGCAGACCAAACCCACCTGTTCAGCACATGACACTCAGTGGTAAAGAAAAGGAATGCAAGCCCAGCCTCACACGACCCAAGTGACCTGCCTGTGGCCTCCCTTACCAGAGCCTGGGGGTCAGGTTGGTGACATCCACATATTCACCCCACATGCAGGCCTCGCCACCCATCACCAGGGCCTTCTGCTCAGAGCTGCCTGTGGAGGGGACAGCAAAACAGCCAGTTCTGGTGCTACATCTGAGTGCCAAGCCAGATACCAATGCAGAAAGGGGACACAAGGAACACACCTTCAAAGTCCAAGGGCTCCACCTTATAGGCTTCTATCCAGTCCTGCCCGTAGGAGATGCGGTTGAGGTACCAGGGAGCAGAGAGCAGAGCGTGGTAGCCAGTCCTGGTGACATTGGCCATCTCCTTCAGGTACTCCATGTGGTTATCCTTCCACACGTGGATGATGGTGTCAGGCCTCAGCTGAGGAGCACAGGTGAACATGGGGCAGGGAATCAGTGCTGTGACAGAACCATCACCTGCTCCCCCAAGCAGAGTGCCCTGACTCCTCCACACCCCCAAAAGGAAGCTGAGGCAGACTTGGGATTGATTTTTGAGCCACTTCCTCTCTGGTTTACAGCTACAACAGAAGGAGAGATAAGGCCATTTGCAGAGTGTCCTGGGCAGGGTTAAAACCTGCATCCTAGAGGGAGCAGAGCACTGACAAACTCATGATGAGGGCAGCTCACTGGCAGCACCACCTTGAGATCAACCCCAGTCCCACTACAGAGTAACCCCCACCAGCCGCAGTACAGCCCCCCAGAGCACACCAGTGTGTCAGGCTGGGCTGCTGGCACTGTTCTCCCCAGCCCAAGAAGCTCTCACCTTCACATTGTTGTCAAACACTTCCTGCCACACAATATAACCTTTGCCAAGGGAAGAGACAATGTCCAGAAGCCTAGAGTGAGAGAAGTATCAAATTCTGGGTGATCTCACTGACCCCCTCTTTGGTGGTTATTATATATAGCCAAAGGAGCAGCACAGATATTCCCAACATCCTCAGCAGGATGTGGAGCTGCTTGTGAAGGAGAAGGGGGAGAGCACAGCTCCTTATGGGGCTTCCTTCTCCTCAGCCCCAGGCTTTTTTTGTGGTCAATCTCCCACTAAAATGTTCCCTTTTGGGGTCAGGGAGACATGACCAATGGGGATGCTCCTGAAAAGGAGATCTGGTGTCCCCAAGACAGAAGACATTTGAGCTGGTCACACAGTGCAGCTGCAGCCCTGGATGCTCTGTCCTTACCTCTGGATGTAGAAAGACTCTAATTTTTTATAATCTTCACCAAAGCCCATCTTCACCATGAAATCACGGATTTCTGGATTGGATTTCCTGTGCACCAAAGAGAAGGAACAAAACATTGTAACCTGAGCTCTGGAGTAAGGCCAAGGCATAGTCAAGTCCCTCCCACATCAGTGCAAAGCTTGCCCAAGTATTCCAGAGCTGTGGTTGGACCAGCACCAGCAGTTCTCTACATCCAGCATCACCATGAGCACAGAAATCCCAAAAACCCCAAGCACCACCACTACCCCTGGACTGGGAGAGCAGGACACCAAAGATCACGACCAAGAAGCCATGGGCTGGGACTTCAAATCCCAAATACTTATCCCCAGTCCCCATCCAGACTGATGTCAGACTCACCAGCATGTGAAATCTACTTCATCACCACCAAGGTGCAGAAAGAAGTCTGGGAACACACTGCTGACCTCTTGGAACAAACTGGTCACAAACTTGTAGGTGCTGTTAACAATGGGGTTGATGGGCCCGTAGGCTCCAGAAGGAGTCTGGCCCATATAGCAGGGAGTCAGGAGGCCTGGAGCACCTGATGATAACAAATGCAGGATGGTGAGGAAGGGGCAAAGTGCGACCATGTTATCCTCTACAATGCTGCTCAGCACAGCTCAGGGTCTGTGAGGGGACAGGGAAGGAGGGATAGCCACATTTCCAGCTGTGACCACACACACAGTGAATTCTAACATGGGCCTTGGCATGTGGAGGCAGGGGAAGGAGAGAAAAAGACAATGGAATATTTTCCGGGAGCTTCTTGCACTTCTAGACATAGAAGAGGAGGCGCAGTCCCTGCACAGAGAGCAGTGTGTCAGGACTGGGACACAGCTGAGCAGAGGAAGGAAGCTTGGCCAGCTGTACCCTCAGTTAAACACAAGATCCTTGCAATAAGGCATGATGTTAGTTTTGGCAGAGCAGATGTTTCCACAAAAAAATCACCCAGCCTAGACCCAAGAAAAGATGGAAATGTTTCCCTTGGGATTTTGCTTTAGAAGTTGGACCATTGGGTCCCACATTTCCCAAATGATGGTTTGCTCCTTGTCAGCGCTGCCTTGTGGAACACTGCTGTCCACGCCCAGCTTTTAGGGTCCAGACTGCAGCACCCATTCCTGCCCCTGGGACAACTCCAGCTCTCCTGAGAGCAGCAGCAGGCAGGGTCTGCTCCTCACCTGGACCCCAGGAGAGGGAGTGTCCGGGGGTGTCGAACTCGGCGATGACTCTGATGCCGTGCAGCCGCGCGTGCTCGATCACTGTGCGCACGTCGCTGGCCGTGTACACGTGGGTCATGGCATTGAAGGCTCCCTGTGGACACGGGAAACATCAGGACCTTGCTCGGGAGGCGGGGATCTGCTCACCTGAGCTGGGTGATCATTACCTTCTTGCTGAGCTCTGGGAACGTGGAGCTCTCATAGGGGAAAGATGGGTCATCCACAATGTGCCAGTGAAACACATTGAACTTGTTGTAAGCCATGACGTCCTGGGAAGGAACAGGGACAAAGATGAACATGCCCCACCCTTTCTGAAAGGTCATCCAGCTTGCCACAGATAGAGGACAAGGTCCTCCAGCTCCAGAAGGACAAGGCAGAGTCCCTAAATGCTCCCCAGGATCCAAGAAGGATTCAGACACCTCCCTCTAAACACAAAAAGCTGCACAGGACAAGGAATACTTCTGCTGAGTAAAATCCCCGTTCTCCCTGTAACTGAGCCACAGGTAGAGACCTGGAAGTTTAATTCTGCTAGGAATGAGCACAGAACCACCACCCACCCTTGCCAGTATTTTCCCCTGCCTTAGAAACAACTCAGCCTTGAAGAGTAACCTGGAACTGCAGGAATCCCGAATACTTCAGGGTTTTCTTTTCAACAAAGGCAGCTGAGAAATTACCCAAACAAGGGAGCTCAGTTGTCACAAGGGAAGGGACATGCAATAAAACCATCTCATCTCCCAGCACAGGTGCCCTACCAGAGTTTCCAGGATGGCTCTCAGAGGCAGGTAGTGACGAGAGGTGTCCAGCAACAGTCCCCGGTGAGGGAAGCGGGGAAAGTCCACGATTTCTGTCACATTGATGTAGTACTGCACACACATGACATGAGGAAAACATGAGCAGGATGTTGGGCAAATGGCCATTAGCAAGAGACACTGAGGGTCACCATTGTCCCCAGGGTTGGCAGGACAGAGGTGCCCTCACTGCCCAGAGTGCAAAATGTCCAGAAAGAGCTGCAGCACTTCTTTACCCAATCAGAAAGCAAGGATCTGGCTTGATCCATGGATTTCCACTTGGCCCTTGGCAAGGCTGTGCCCACTCATCCCAAGCATCCCAGCAACCCTCAACCTGTCCCCATAGAGGCAGAGGCACTACGGAGAGCTGCCTGCCCCCAGGGGATGAGGCCAGGACTCACCGTGCCATTCTCATCTCTCCCAACAAGCTGGCTGAATGTTTCCAGGCCTGCAGGAAAACACACAGCCCCTTTCTGAGCACAGACACCCCCAAAGGAGCAGAGCTCAATTAACAAAGAAGTCTATGGAAGGGGAGAGGCACCGCGAGACATCCCCACAGGCCCGAGCAGAGAGAGCGGGAACGCCCTGCGGGAAGCGCAGCTCACCTCGGAGAGCTCCCCAGATGGTCTCTGCTGAGAGCAGCATGGAGCCTTTGGAGACGGACAGCTTATCTGAAACACAGCATCAGGGGTGTCCCACACGGCCACTACAGCACTGCACAGGGCTCGGATACAGCACTCCACCCCGGGACCCCACAGAACTGAATTTTGGCCCTCTCTTGCTGTTTCAAATCTCTGCCCACTGCTTTATCAGCACCGTAAGGAATGCCCCTCCTGCCCTGCCCCAGTGTTCCAAGAGCAGGGAATTGGTGCCCTCCCCAAATCCAAGGGTCACCACACAGTGCTACTTCCCAGTGACAGGCACAGAAACAGCCACATTCCCTCCTGCTCCCAACCCCAGCACTTACAGTTCTCCTTGGAACCCAGGCTGGGAAACCCATCACAGCCCGGAGTGGAAACATAGACGAGAAGCTCACTGCAGGGTGTTTCCCAGGATGGCTCATTCTCTGAAAAGGACACAGACCATGCACATGAACGCCATCCCAGCTTTTTCCCTGCTTCCAAGCCCACCACCATCCTCCCAGCCTAGCCAGGGATGGAGGCAGAAACAGGCACCGCTCCTGCACCCCAAAACAGACGCATGGTGTTCATTAGGGGCCAATTTCAGCACAGCCAACCAGGAGAACACGAGCTGATCCCAAAATGTGAGGAAGCCCACAGGGAAGCTTAAAGGAGCCCACAAGAGAGTAGAAACATCAGAATATGGATCAGCAACAGCTCCGAGGCTTCCTGGACACCAGCCCTGGCTCTTAAGCTACAATCATGACTGATAAGCTTCTCCAGGAAGGTGAAGAGCTTCTTGTTTCCAAGCTCTCCCAGCACTGGAAAAAAGTACAAGCCCAAGAGCTCTGCCCTCCCCAAACTTCTTGGGAAAGGGCAAAGAAAACCTTTTAAAAAGGGTGGAGAATGAATCTGCTAAACTGGGCTGAGTTAGAGGCAATCAAAAGGTCTCATCCAGCTCAGAAGAGCTCCCGATCGACTTCACCTTCTGCATGCAGAGCAGGTCCCAGGTGCAGTAGCCAGAGAAAAGAACCCAGCCACATTTAGACCTCAAGCAGGAGCTCTGGGCACACCTTCCTAACTGAAGAGCACTTCCAAGGATGCACAAGCCTGAATCCCCACTTGAGTCACTCCCCCATTCCAAAAGAATATTCAACCTTGACTGGGAGGCAAGGGACTTAGAGCAGTCAGCTGCCAGGAGGAGCATGGGGTAGCAGGGTGGGACCCTGCTCATCCCAGCCAAGGTCCATGCTTACGCCCCTACAGCAATTCCCAGAAACAACCAATGATCAATGTGGTCACTGAAAATAAAGAGCTGGGCTTTGAATAAGCCAAGAGCACCAAGAAGTTTCCAGAGAGACTGTGGCACTTGTTCAGAGAAATGCAGAGAGCCCCTGCTCCACAGCTCACAGAAATCCCGTTTCTCCATGAAGGGATGACGAAACCTCTGCGGAGAGAAGGAAAACAGCTTGAAGCCAGCCCTGTTTTGAGCTTTCCTCGCGGTTGCAGACAAACTGGTAGCCAAGGCAACCTCACAGATGTGCAAGCAGCACAGCAAGACCTGCTCCCTCTGCTCGGGAAGGCGGCAGTTCACCAGGAACAGTTGCTGTAAGGCCTGGGAACACTCACCCTGCTGAGGAGCCTCGACAGAATTGCCCCCACCACCACACACCACATTTGAACCTGCTTGGTGAGGGACTCCCCAACCCAAACACAGCATCCTAGGCCAAGGTGCAGACAGGCACCACTGCCACCACCACACCTGCAAGGCAGCACAGCCAGAAAATGGTTTCTGCCATTTATTTCCTCTATTAATAGAAATTATTTCCTTTCATCCAGGATTTCCACTGCCTGTTCTTACTAACCACCCATGCTGAAAAAAACAAAGACCAAAACAAAATGAAGGCAAAGAGAGGAAAAAAGGCCTTAAAATAATTTGTGCAGTTTGAGCATCATAAAGCAGGGCATATGGAAAGTGATGAGTGTGAGCTGGATCTTGTGATCACAATGTTGCTCCAAGTGATTTGATGGTCACATTTCCCCTCTGAGTGGAACAGGAGAGTGTGAATAATTAGATCAGCTGTTTTTAGTTCCTAGCAGCAAAAGAGAACCAAGAGGAGTCGTTTTGGCTCCCAAATCAAAATTTATTTCTACTGCTACTCACAAGAGTTGAAGAAATAAAATAAGCCAAAGGGCTCTCTGTTTCAAACCTGCTTTTTTCAAAGTATGATGTACTGAAGACAAAGCCAAGCGGCTTCCAACACCGCCACTCTTCTCTGCTTTGATCAGCAGCGACAGAGTTCACACTGACATTTAAAACACTTGGGAGCAGAGTTACTATCTCTTTTTGATGAATGAAGTGCTTCATATTCCCTGGATATAGCACTTCAGGCTGCAGCAGACCCACGCAGCTACTGAGCATCCCTACACGTCAGCTCCACAGCCAAGAGATTTCCTGCAGCTCAGCCCAGACAAGCAATGGGCACTACCATAAAGTAGTCTGGGTTCAAGAAACATTTAGAGCCTGTCCCAAAGCAAACCCAGACTTTCAAAGCCCTTGCCTTTCTTCATTTTATCCTACAATTTCAGGATTAATCCAGGAGCTAATCTCTCCCTGGCAGAAAAGCCACGCTGCCCCAGGACTTTTAGCAGCCCCACTTTGGCAGAGGTGCCCCATGGCACAAGTATGTACTTGGAAGAATACACACAAAGCAGCAAGTTTTTCCTCAAGGCAAGACCTCACACAGGAGACCGAGGGCTGCTAGGAATGGGAACAGCCGAGACTTAGCAGTAATCCTGAAGCAGGAATGGTTGCAAGACCGGGAGTAGCTCTCCCTGCAGCCACAAGAGAAGGAAGTGAAATGAAGCAACGGGGAGCTCTAACACTATCCGGAGGAACTAAAAAATGAGATGGAGAAAACCCTTGACAGCAAGAGCCTAAATCCTGGCAGGAAGACAACTAGTACTGTGCCAAACTCGATTAGATTTCTTCTATACATGCCATAGGCATTGCCCTCCAACACCCAACCCATCGCTGCCCTCGCCACCAGACTCCATCCAAGCCACAACTCCCACCCCACCTGCCGTCGCCGAACTGAGGGGAGGCAGACGGCCACCAAACTCCTTGATTTAACCCGCCAGTTAGCGAGGGTGTGGGGTGCTGTTAAGCTCAAAGCCACGGAGAGAAGGGTCAGCGCCCGGCGCGGCCCTCACCGGTGGTACGGCCGAAGAGCAGCGGCCAGTACCGCTGGAAGGCGGCGTCCAGCACAGCGCAGCCCGGCCCCACGGCCGAGCCGTCCGCC
>VWZU01002217.1:755965-806527 GCA_013397095.1 Sterrhoptilus dennistouni
GGGGCTGGAGGGGGCTTAGCTCCGTATCCCCCGCCGCTGGAGGGGCGGGGGGCAGGACTCCTGTGGGTACACCCCGGGGGGGAGGGGGCTCCTCGCCACCCCGTTCTCCCGGGAGGCCTCTCGGGCCCGGCCGGGATCTCGCTTCCTGCTGTGGAAGCGTCGGGAACGAGGCCTTTGGCACTCAAAGGGCTCCTCTTTCTTTGTGTGGTTGCGAGCTGGGGGCTGTAATCTATGTCTTTTTCTTTATTCCCCTCCGTCCTCATGATGTTTGGCGCGTAGGAGCTCCTCCAGCTCCTTCGGTAACCCGCGGAGCCCGTGGCGAGCCCTGAAATTCCAGGAGAGGCACCGCTCTGGTTTTGTTGCCGTCTCCCTTCCCTTCCCCCCCCGCCCCGCCACACACAGAGGTTGAACCTTGTGTTTATTTCCAGCACAGACCAGGAGGGGTGCGGGCAATCCCTTCCCAACCGTAACTTTTTTTACCCTCAGTTTTTAAGCGTGTCTCTTTAAAACGGAAATAGAGTTCGAAATAACATTTACCTTCTTTAGATCAAAGTATCTAAGTCTTATCTTTTGGCTCCTGAGTTTTTGGGGGAAAAAATCAAGCCACTGAAGCGATTTAGCATCTCTTTCTAAATGTTTGTGGCACGGTTTGGCTTCAGCTCACCGTGAAGTTTCTGATGCGGTTCACTTTTCTTCAGGTGATGGGTTTTCTTTCGTCCTGTTTCCTTACCATTACTGAGACTCACTAGGAAGTGCTACCCTTTTCCAGTATGCCAACGGGAATAGCGTGAGAAATCTGTGAATATTAAATATTGGGGGATCTAGTGCCCAGAAAGCAGTTATTTTACTGGTTTATAATCCAGTGCCCAGAAAGCAGTTATCGCTGGTTGTGTGTAAATCTCTGATGACACAGATGCCTCAGTGAATGCTTTTTCTCCAACAGTCCCGTGCTCTGCAGTGGCTGTAACAGCAGCTTTAAAATGTTGCTTTATGTGCTATAAATCCCCTGGAGTTTACATGGAGTTTGATGCAAACGGCTGTAAAAGTATTTGCGTGCCAAATTAGTAAATGGCATTCCTTGAGTCAAATTAAAGTTTATAACTTTAATGATAGCATTGCCCATGTAAAGCTGAATAAAGGAGTCTGCCCGGATTAGCTGATTATCCTGCAGTTAAAGAAGATCTCATGGTTAAACAGGGATGTTTCTTTGCTCCCAGTTATTGATCCTGATGTAGGGAGGGAAACAATTGGCAGGCAGACATGCAAACAGTTGGGAAGATCAGCATTTTACTCTGTCAAATAGCCATTAAAATAGTGAGTCTGTGTTTAATGATTAAGATTGCAAAAGTCATGGCCCAGTCTGTTTGTATTGAACAGATTCTGACATATTCCTTATCTTTGCATAAGACAAGTGGTGGAAAAGTCGCTGCCAGTGAGGAGTTGAGACTGTTCCTGCTCCTGCATTTTCCATACTTGGCTGGTGGAAGAACATACTTAGCATATTCTTCCTGAGCTAATTTGATAGAGAAGGTCCTGATAGCTGGTCTGAGTGGATTTCCCCCCTGTTACCCTGCCCTGAAGCTGTTTCACTTGTGTGCTCGACCTGCGAGTTACAGAACTGGTGGAGAGAAATGGGTTGAGGTGACGAGCCCCTTGTTCTGCCCTGTCCCCGGGGTGATAGCGGGAGGCCTGGCCCTGTGCTGGGCTCTGCAGAACCACCCCCAGACCTTCCCGTGGCTGCTCTCCTCCCCTTGCTGCCTGGGGTTTGCAGTGGTTCCTCCTGTTTTGGCAGAGCAGGATGCACAAAGTCCAGAACGCCAGGGGTAAACTGGGGACCCAAAACCAACTTAGGCCCCGGAATGCATTAGAAGAGGTCAGGAACACACTCAGTTGCAGTGGATGGCTGTTAAATGCCAGCTTCCTGCCACCACATTTCTGGGCTGTTCTGAGGTCAGTGCCCCGACTTGGGCTGATGCTTCAGGATTTGCTCATCCCCACTCCTGTGGCTGCTGGTGAAATCTTCCAGCGCTCTGTTCTGTTTATTTCCTTGTGTTTGGCGCCCAACCAGGATTGCTGCTGCTGCTTTTCTGGTTCACTAAACCTTTTCTGGAGTCACATTGGCTCAGGATCCTGCTGCGGATCCTCAGTTGCTGAGCTGTGATTCACTTGTTCCAGTCAAGTACTGGATGGCTTTGGTCCCTGTGTGTCTGCCATGGGTTCTTGGTAGCAAATAGTGATGGCTGTGGTTACATTTTTGAGTGCTTTGAACTTACTTGTGCAAGGGAGATGTAATGTGCAGCCTGCAAACTTCAGCTGTAGGTCTCGTGCTCTCTAATGAGTGATTTTTTTGATGACCAAGTGTAAGGCATAAATGCGGTTTTGTTTTGCAGCTGTAGTGAAAGGAAAATGGAGCGAGGAGGCACAGAGTAGTTGCCAGGAAGTATTTGAGCCATGGCAGGTATAACTGTGTATTAAAGCACTCCATTTGAGCAGTTATTAGCTGACAGGGCTATAGTTGAAGGGACTAAATTCAATTTTTTCTCCCATCCATTTGGTCGTTTCCAAATACGAGCTGTGTGAGAACAAACATGAACATTTTAGGGCAGGGATTTGGTCTGATGGAGACTTTGCAGAAGTAGGAGCTAACTTGTGGCTGAGTTGCAGCTCACAGACCCTGTGATTCACCCCACAGCGTGCAATGGGCTTTTGGAGACATCTGCTCAGTTCCAAACTCTGCTGTCACTTGGTCTCCCTAAGACCCCTGAACCTGCAGTGGACCAGGCAGGTTTCAGAATGTTTCAAATATTCAGAATATTTTACACTTGCTCTTTCTTGGGTGAGCATAAGCAGGATCTCAGGTGTTTGATGGTGGGTTTTGTACAGTATTTGGCACTTATGCTCATGATCTGATTTGTCTCTCTGTGTCGCAGGACAAGAATTCCCCTTGCTCTCCAAATGCATAAATAGGGGTATGAATAACCCCTTAGCCTTGTGTGGTTGGTTGGCTGAGACTTGTAAACCTCAGAGTATTCCTCCCATCCTCTCCCTGTGATTAGGTGGAGCAGAGAGCCATTTGCCATGGTATTTGGAATTTTAGTTGTCTAAGTAAACAGGTGGATTTCTGGTGGTTTTCCAGCTGCTGGCAGAGTAAGTTAGCAAGGGACTGTAAAATCCTAGACACAGAGGTGCTGTGGAACAAAAGGCTTCCTCCTCCCAAAGGCATTTTCCCAGTGTTGAATGTCTTCCCCATATTCTTCCTCTCTGAACTTTTGTCCAAATAATCCACTGCCACTTCTTTTTAATTTTTTTTTAATATCAGATTGCTATTTCCATTTTTGCTCTAGATTTTTTTTCTGAAAATAAACTTGAAAAATGTTTAGAATGGCATATTTATTTCTGCTCTGAGTAGAGCACATGATGTGTCTCTATAGCCTGGCTTGCCCCAGTGTTCTTGCTTTGTTGCAACCTTGTGCAATTCCTGTATTTCCAGGTGGGATTAATTTCCCCTTTTTGCCTGCTTTTTTTCTGTAGCATTCCAATGACATTATTGTGATGTCACTGACCATATTCATTCTTCCTGCACTTTGTAATGGTGAGGTATTGAAAATACTGGGATGAAGCTCTGAGGTGGCAGAAGAAGGAGTTGAGCCTGTTGTTTTCTTTCCCCACCCCACAGCAAGGATCAGGATCTGGGATGTGGCTGGGTGTTGTGCCTGGCCTGCTGGGTCATTGTGAGCATGCTGAGCTTCAAACCTAAGCTTTCTCTGGAAGGATGTGACATTCCTGGATCCAGCAAAACTTAGTTTAGCTGAAAAATGCCATTTCTTTTGATTAAAGGCTTTAAATTAGATATTTTAGAGCAGACCAGGTCAGGTGTGACATCAGAGCATTTGCAGCAAGTACAGGTTTCTCATTTACATGATGGAGCCTGATAACTTCTTTGGAAGCAAGGTTAGGTCCTTGCTGGTAGAAGCTTTGCCATTAAAATAAGCCCAAACCTCCATATTTGCTGAGGAATGGCTTTTCCCAGAGGCTCCTGGAGTTCCACAGCCCTGGTTAAGTAGAGCTCTGTCGCGACAACTGCAAACCTATTGTTACAGGAGGGGTCTTGTTAAAGAGTGGCTTCATTTGCTTGGACAAAACATCCTGATTTCCAGGCAGAACTTAGGAAATCTTCCCAGTACTGGTGTAATTCAGCATACTGTGGGCAGTGCATTCCAAAGGCATTGTCCAAAACAGGGATGACTTGCCAGTGAGCAACAGGAATTGCTGCTTGTTGCACAGGGTAGTGCTTAAAACTGTGTTTAATGCTAGAAATGACATCTTGGAAATGGGAGTGCTTGGAGCTGCCTGACAAGCATTAGGTGGGAGTCTGTGGGTGGAAACACTCGAGGCTGGTGCTGCTTCCATCCATCCGGGTCCTCTGGCAGCGCCAAGTGCATTAGCAAACCTCCTTGTGTGGTTACTTATTTGATAATAAAACTCATGTAAGGGGCCTAAGTGTTGTGATGCTGAAAGGAAATGCTTTGTTAAAGCCCATGTTTCTGTCACGTGGTGTTTATAAGGTGTTTCATTATAGCAGGAATGCATTTAATATTTCCAAGGAATGGAATAAACTTCATAGTGACAAAGCATTGCTGGAATCTTGTATAAGCAATCACACCAAAGCCTTTGGAAATGACATGGTGTCTGTTCCTGGCTGCCAAGACATGTAATTCTGAGTATAATAGATGTAAAAAAAAATATTACTTTAAATTTCAGCCTTACCAGGTAGAAGTCTTGTTAAATCTCCAGAGAAATTTTAACTTTGTGCTTAAATATGACCATTTGCTCTGTGCCTTGTGTTTCTGTTAGGCCAAATGCAAATCTCATGGTTGACCATGTGTGAAAACATTTGATGCTGGATGCTATTGTCTCAATGTAGTTTTCCCAAAATCACAGCAAGGCAGCCTTTTTCTCAGGGGCCTTGGGGTGCAGATGGGGACCAGTGTGTTTTGGGGTGTTTCTAAGTGAAACTGAAAACATTCATTGTTTTTTAGCTACTTTTAAATGTTTGTTTCCGGAAAGCTAAAACTAAATAGTAAGTACAGTTGTTGCTGTTCCCTCGGGGTTTAATTTCAGTGAGCAGGACCATTCCTGCTGTGCAAAGTAGAAGGGCTGTTTGTGCTGTAAATTGGAAGCTGTGCCGTGAAGTCAGAGTTGAGACTGCAGCTGATGTGAAACGAACTATTTCTGGGTGTTAATGCATCATTAAAAACGAAAACACAGATTCCCCTTTTATACTTGTCCCACGCCCTGACCCCTTAGTTTTAACCTTGCATGAGTTCCTAATAGCAGATGAACCCCAAAGCTCCAAAGCCCTTTGGAAATGTAGTGCAGTCCTGTGTTTGGAAATGTGGCAGTTCAGGTGTTTGGCACCTGTTAAATGGTTTTCAGTTTTGTATTTCTAAACTAATTTCTCTTCCTCTTTACTCCATTAATGAGACAAACAAGAATGTGGTTGTGCTGTTGGTGTCAGGTGTGGTAGCTGAAGAAAGTGATGGTTGATCCCCCACCTTGTGCTTATTTTAACAGCAAGTCAACATTTTCATCCAGAATTTCTTTGTAGGAGTCTTTTTTTTCTGGAGAAGGTAGCAACTCATTCCTGTGCTTAGGAAAGCTGGTTAACTGGGGAAAGAATCTGGAATTTGTCAGTAACTCAGAAGGCTGGAAGTCCTTTCCACATAGCTCAGTCCCAAACTCACCTGTTCAGGGTCCCCCAGATCTCTGGTACTTCTGAAATTTTCGGGATCTGAGCATTGTGAGTGATGTTTTCTCTTTGTGGCTGGCTACTCTGGATCCCTGACAGCCACAAAGGATGTTTGGAGGCTGTTGGGTGCATACAAGCACATAATGCTGCTGAATTTCATCAAGTCATTTAGTAGCTGCAGCAACTGCAAGAGAATTGTCGCCTCGTTTATTGTAGAACACCTTGGGAGGGTTCATAGCTGCTCAGTGATGCCAAATGGTGCATTTGAGCACAGCCTGGAATACAGATGCCTCATGTTTGGGAGAGAGCTGCTGCTTTGTGTGGGATGTTGGGGCAGGAGGCTCTGAGGGGATTGAGGCAGTCAGCTGGAGAAAAATCATTAGTAATCTGATAATGGAAATGCTGATAATATTTAAGTATCTTCATCATCCTGGGTGTTGGGAGTGTTGGAAACCCTGAGTTTGGCCTGCATAGAATTCCTTGCCTTGCTCTTAGCTTTTGATCTTGAGCTGTGATGGAAACACTGTTTAAATAAATGCTTTGAAAACTGCCATCCAGGGCTTCCCTCAGTAGCTGTTTCAGGTGTAACTGAGTTTATACTTCACAAGTCTGTTCCTTTCCCTAATTTGTAATGCCCATATAAGTACAGAGGCTCTTGCAGGAGTGATCCCTTGTTTAGGTGCTGTAGCAATGTCAGGTCGTTATCTCTGGTACTCAGAATAGCTCACTGTGGTGAGGGTGTGAACCGTTGTACAAAGCCGTCAGCATTGAGTCTTTTCTTTGTTTTTAAAGACTGAGAACTTTTTCCAGATGTTGGGAATCATTTCAGATTCAAAACCTGACGTAGATAGCTTTTGACAGCATCAAAGTCACTTGGAAGAAGTGAGTAAGCCCTTGTGAAAATGTCTTGGGCGTTTGTGGTGCATTTTGCATTGCCAGCAGCCTTGCCTTGAGTTTTGGGAGCTGGTGGAGCCCAAAGCTGGTAGGCATTCCCACTGCCTAGTAAAAGGAGAAGCAAAGAGCTGGCTTTGAAGGGACACGTGTCCCCCCTTGGTGTCCTCGCTCTGGAGCAGCCTGGAGCCCAGACAGCTGGAGAGGAGAGCACGGCTTCTCTATGGCCGTGTTCCGGTGCCTGTCCTTACTGCCAGGCTGCAGCACAGCACGTCTGTGTGACAGCAAAAGGTTGTGGTCCTCTCAGGAGGTATCTGGGAGAGGAGCCAAATACAACTGCTGGGGACAGGGAGTAGCTGAGAACTCTGTGAGCAGGTGGCTCTTGGCTGTAATCTGGTAGTAATTGAGTGTACAGCCTACCTAAAACTGGCCTCCTTGGTCTTCTCCTGGTGGTTTCCACTGGTGCTGCCACATTAAAGTCTTTCTTCCCAGTCTTTCTAAAACATTCCTGGTTTTGTATCTTCCTTGGTTAAAAACTTATATCCTAGAGCACCATGTGGCACCTCTTGTTTCTAGGGACGAGCAGTGCAAGGATCATGTCTTGGCCATCTGCTTCAAAATTAAGTCTTGTGGGAGAGTACTTGTGTCTCAGACATGGAGGTGTGAAAGGCTTCCTGGTCTGAGGGGAGGGACTCTCCGTGTACTGTGACACCACAGATAGGCCTTTTCATGTGCATTTTAATTCACAACAGATGAAGCTTTCATTGCTTTGTGATTTGAGGAATTTGGGAGCTGGAGGGAGATAATCCCAATGTTTGAAATTAAAAGCTTAGATATTTGCTTATTGTCTTTGCAGCCCTTCAGAAAAATTGTCTGTGATTGTTGCAGTAAGTTCACCAGATGAGGGATGTAGACTCTAAAGTCTGTTTCCCAGCAAATAATCAGGATTGAGTAGGAGTTCCTGCTCAGAAGGGTTCTACTTGGGCACAGTTAAAGTCCTCTCAAAGTGGAGAACACACATTAAAAACTTTGTAGAACTAGAAGAATCTGTATAATTGCTCCGGAAAGTAGTCAAATGCCAAAATAACTGACTTCTTCGAGTGTTAGTTCAAAGATTTTCTTTTTAAACTAATATTTGCAATTCTTATTAAGGAGACAGCCTGAAGAGGCTTTGTTCCAAGGTAAAGAAATGAAAATTTGAAGTGGTTGTGAAGGTTCCCACTTCCTGCCTGATGTTCGTGATTGGGTCAACCTCTGAAGGAGCGTGTTGGGTGCTGCCCTGTAAAGGGTGGTTTTTTCAGCTGTTTTCTTCAGCAAAGCACTTCCAGAGCCACAGAGGAAGGAGCTGGTATTTGAACACCACCCTTGTGTAAAAATCACAGCAGGACATGGCTGTTTTTACCATCCTGTGCTTGCTTTGATGTGTGTGTGGAGCTGGTATGGTAGTGACAGTGCAGTGCTTTGCTCCGGGTCATTTCTTTGGGGTTTGCCTTTGGTTTTCTGAGTTGGAGCACATGGGATGCGCTTGGTTGGCTTGAAACACCAATGCACTCAAACCATTCCGGTGTTTGAGTGTCTGACACTCGTCCCCAGTGGTGCTTTTTGGGATGTACAGACATGTGCACCCACAACAGAGCCATGGTTACATGGATATTGGTCTGGGCCAGTTCCCATTTCCTGACTGCTTGGATACAGCTGTTTGCAGGGCTGTAGAATCCAGGGGATCAGGGAACTCTCCAGTTAAAAGTGTCTCCTCTGTGCTCTTCTTGCTCAGCCCTCTGACCCCATGAGCAGCTGCTTTGTTCCAGAAGTTCTGGTGTTTGAGTTGTTCAGCTCTGTCAGCAAAACAAATAGATGTGCATCCAGACCTTCTGTGGCCTGTTTTATGGGCACATCTAGTTAGAAGTGCATATTTAACTTTGGAAAGAGCTCTGGGGAGTTTTTCAAAACTTCAGTGCCCTCTGCAGCTGGTAACTGTGGGCTTGGTGTGTTCCTGTGCAACAAAACACAAATGCAATCAGCATTCCTTTGTCTGACAGATAAAAATGTGGAGAGGGATTAGAGGAAACCAGGAGGACTCACATGAATAAACAGTCTCCCTTGCAAGGAGCTTTCCTATGTGGGAAGGAAAACTTAAGACTAGGTTAACTCCTAGTTATCTTTATCCTAGTCATCTAGGATCTGAGAAATAGAGTGAAAGGAATGGCATGGAAAAAAGAATGTGGGAGAGCCATGTCTTGGGGTTGGATTCCAGAGCAGGAGCTTGGAAGTGACAGAACTGTTAAACAATGTGTATTAAAAGCAGGCTGAACAGCAGCTTTTTAATAAAAAGGGAGGAAGAGCAACATTTCAGCTCTTAGTTAGCAGTGTAATTTTTCTTCTGGGAGCAACAGTGTAAAGTGGAAGGTTCTTGGAGTAAAACCTTACCTAGTGTGCCTGGAGGAAAATAACTGTAATATAAAACAACAATTTAATAAAAAAAAATTAATGATTTCTGTACACTATGAAATCTGATGAAATAATGTGTCAGATGTCTTTGTTTTGATAGTTTGTAATACTTCTGATATGACTGAAAGGCCATCTGAGCAAATTGAGGTGACACTCTTTGATTTATACACATTTTAGATCTGCATTATGTTGTTCTGTAATAGCCTGTCTCTTTATTTTACTTGGTAATATGACATGCTTGAAATGTCCTTATTTGTATTGTTAATAGAATGAGATTGATGCTTGAAAATGTGCACAAAACCATTTCTGGCTGCGATAACTTCTAGGAGGGGAACAGTGCGAGGACTTGGAGTTCTCTTTAGGGATGATGGATGCTGAAACTCTCTGGAGCGAGAGTGTTTGGGATCTGTGTCACTCTCGTGTGCCGTGGTGTAATTCCCTGCTGTCCTTTGCCAGGGTGTTCCTGCAGGCAGCACTGGGGTGTGGAGGAGGCTGGGTGCCAGCCTGTTCAGTGCACTCAATTATTCACCAGTCATTAGTGTAATTATTCCTCTTGCTGCCCTGCACAGCAGTTACAAGGCAGGCCTGATTAGGTGGGTTTTTCCTCTTGCAGAAGCCCAGTGTCTTGATGACAGTAATATTTTAATGGGAGAGGAGCAAGGGATACCCTTGTCAGCTACTGTGCAGTCCATCAAATACAGAATTGCACACCCAGCTTTGTTTCCCATTCCCTACCAAAAGGGAATAGAGATGGGGCATCTGCACCTTCTTGCTTGTTTGACTCAACAGCTGTAGAAACACTTCTGATTAAATGAGTGCAAGTCTGTGTAGAAGCAAGTCTCCAAAGCCCTTAAACGAGAAAATGGTGAAAACACTGGAGGTTTCCCTTTCTCCCCCACTGCTGTGTGACTTGTGTTCTGCTATTTCTGTATCAGATCCCACCAGACTTACTTTCTCTTAACTCAAGGGAGTTCAGGTAGTTGGTTAAAAATACCTGCAGCAATTAGAGACTGCAGTTAGACTTTGAGGTATGTCTTTGTTGGGAACAAGAGCGAACAAGTGATTGCTGAACTCCTCATGCCTCCAGAATATTCTTTCTTCAAAGGTGGCATCTGCAGAGCCCTCAGAGGAAAAGGTTTTGGGGTGTAAACAGGCAAAATTCTTGTAGCGGAAATGCCGGTTTATAAAATAAAGTGTTGCCAGGGCTGTGTTTTGTTGGCTGTAAAACTAAGTAAGAATAAATGAGCAGAGTGTGGTAAATAAACTGCGAAGTCATCATTTAAAAATGATCCGAGCTAGAAGAGGCTTGTTGGGGAAAGGATGCTGGCAGGTTTTCCAAGTGCAGATGCAGGTTGTGCCAGCAGAACAAAGTGCTTTTGCAGGTAAAGCTGCTTTTTGCAGGGAAGTGGTACAAGCCACAACCACATCTGTGCTGGGGTTGCTGCCAGTGTCAAGATGCTGCCAAAGATTACATCCCCAAGCCACTGCTGCATTGGCAGTGGTTTCCTGGGCCTAAAGAGTTTCTTAAGATGGCTATTTTTTTTTTCTTGATTTAGAGTTGTAGACTAAGGCACAGGCATCACCAGAACAGATTTCCTGCATGTCATGGTGACATTGGGTGTTTAAAACATATTTTGCCTGTGATGGGGAGATGAAATTACCCTAAGGAATGTGTTTTTTTCTTTCCTAAAATACTGTGGAGTGTGATGATGGTTCACTGCAATGGGAAAACTTCCTGTTTCCCCCAGTGAAGAGGGAATGGATCATAGAAGTGGGTGCTCCTTTGAAGAAGGGGCAAAATCAGAAGCAATGAGGGACAGAGAACTGAAGAAAAATACCAAGTGCTCATCTCACTAGGGCCTGGAGGAGAAAGAGAAGATAGAAGAATGTTGAGGATTTTTTTTTTTTTGTTCTCCAAAAATGCTCATCTAAATTGCCCCTGGCTAAAAATTCTTGTGCTAAGCCCATTTTTCTCATCACTCATGCTGTCCCTGAAGGGGTTAACACTTGCGTGCCACCAGTGACTATGTATCCAAATATTTTTGGAGTAACCTGGCCATTGCAAGGAAAGAAGTTATTCATTGGGACGGTTTTTGTTTACTTACCATGGTAGATCTTTAACTTGCAGGGGTTTGTGGATGCCACCTCATTGTGCTCCTGGAAGAAGTTCTCATCCCTTACCATTTTCTTTTTCCTGTCTGTGTATTTGCTGGAAAATGTTAATTATAATGTTCTGAACTAAAAGTCAGGATTCAGGACAGGCTGCACAGGCATGTTACTGTGAGATTTTTGCATAATGAGTTATTTCCCCCAAATACCTGTGAGTGTGAGGACTCTGATTTCTGGGGATAAAGATCTGTTCTCAGTCAGGTTATCCTGTGATTTTTAGGAGTCAGCAGTGGTTGTCTTGAGGTGATACGGAGTTTGTTTGGATTATATCTTCTGTATTAAACAACTCATGTGTCTTTGTGCCCAAGCACCCTGTGATAGGTGTTCTCCAGCAGTGCCCAGTAACAAAAGGAGGTGGGAGGCAGATCACCCAAAACCTGAGACATAACCAGTGGTGTTTGAGAGATACAGTGATGCTGAACATCCTTGGAGGCTGATCCTCTGCTTGCACACTGTATAAAGAGGGGACACCCTTAAATCATCACCTGGAAGGACAATTTGAGAGCCCTTTGCTAAGAACTCATAAAAGTTAACCCAGAAAATCAATTAATTGTTTTCATGGCACAAGTTTGAGCTACAGACAGATCTGCTGTGGAAATAGACTGTGGAAAAAAATCCACAAGTTACTGGGAATTTACCCTTTCCAGTGTAACTGTGATGCCAAGTATTGGAAAAATACCTTCATGTTCCTCCTAGAGGTTTTCTGATTTCTTCTAAACATTTCAAGTATGCCATGGTATCATTATTTCTTCAAGTTGCTTGTGATACTTCCTCCACTGATCTGCTCATAGCAGCCTCCTAACACTGCCCTGGGCTGGGTGGTGCCTCTCAATGTGCTTAAAGCAGCAAAAGAGCAGCAAAAGCAAAGTTGTGTTGTCCTAAAGGTGTGCAAAATCCATGAAGTGCTGGGTACTGTTACCTGGGAAATCATTCACTGGCCAGAGCTGAGGTGCCTGTTCTTACACTCCCTGAGCTGCTGGAAGCAGGAGGCAGCAGAGCCAGCAGTTTTCCTCCCTGGTGTGGAGGAACAGTGAGATTTATACACCTCCTACAGATTTATAAACCCCAGGATGTGGGTGCAGCCCTCTGGGTGCTTCTGGCTCTGGGCCAGGCCCTGGCAGTGCACGTTGTGGTGAAGGGGCCGAGTCAGTGTACCAGTACGTGTTGGTGTGAGGGAGAAGAGCAGGGAAAGCTTTTTTGAGACTCCAGAAGACTTGTACAAAATGATTTAAAGGAAGAAAGCAGATATACAGCTCATATTTCAGCTTTATTCCTTTAACATGCACTTCTGTCTGCAAACAGGACAGTTTCTGGAGCCCACATCAGCAGACCTGTACCTTCCCAGAAATGTGCAGTTCCTTCAGGAGTGGTGTCACTGAAGACAGCACATGAAAAATGTGCTTTGGGTTGTTTCCTTTTATCAGCTTGATGGGTAGCTGGCCTGACATATGCCACTTCCAGTCTTTCCAACATTGACTAATAAAAGACCTTAAAAAAAAGTGTATTTCTGTCAGGCTCACGTGGTTACGTTCAAGACACTTGGTAGTAGATATTGGCAGTATTCCCACAATTTACTATCAAGGTTTGGTAGGCCATGTGAATATAGACCCCAGATACTGGGGTGAAGGGAGTGAGAGTCTGCTTTTCGTACCTGGTGGGATAATGGAGAAAAAACGTGGGACCTTTGGCTGTACCTGGCATCAAAGTATACCCCAATATGCTTTACAGTCTTTGGGACAAAGAAGTTTGGGGGTCTGTTGATATGGGAAGACTCAGCTTTAACATGCCTGACACGTGGCTCTTGGCAGACTGAGACAAACAGATTTCTTGGAAGCAAGTCCCTGTTGTCCAGGTTGTGCCAGCTCAGCTGTCTGTGACACGGTGATCCTGTCTGTGTTAAAATAAACCAGCGACCCCCTTTACCCAGTCAGTTCCTGTGTCTGGTCACTTGTGCTCCCATTACTGACTCCAGTGGCAAGTCTGGGAGCCAGTGCTTGTGTGAGCTTGTGTTGCTGCTGCATAAATATTTCCTGAGCTGGTCTGGTCTTGCCCAGTTACTGGCCTATTTCAGATTAAAATCGTAATCCAAGTTGCTGTCACTTCGTCTCATAGGCAAAAATAGAGCTGGTGCGCAGCTAAGCCATTCTGGGTGTCGAGAGTCTTCCTTGGCCTCTCTGGAATCTTGTGCAGGGGGAGAGATTTCTGGCCTGTGCTCTTGGGCCAAGCCATGGTGTTTTGGTACTTACTGTCAGTCACTGCCTTCATCCACTATCATTTCTTTCTGTGGCAAAATGTGCTTTTGCTTTCCTCTTGAAGCAATACAGTGTATTTTATTCAAGCTGGGCATTAGTGAGTTGTTACACTGATCTGAGAGAAGAATTGAAACTGTCCCTGTGTGCAGTCTTCTAGAGACTGAGTAGAACCGAAAGTTTCTAATGGTGATCTTTCTGCCTTAGGGATGCTTATGATCTGGAGAAAACCTAAGTTTTTCTGTCTGATGGTGCTGGACTCATTTGTGATCCATATGTAAGATCAGTGCCGTACCTATGTAGTTTCTATGGGTAGAAATTAAGTGTGGTGGGGTGAGAATTTCTATAGGATTTGGGTTGGATAGAAGAGGAAAAACAGAACCTGGAGGTCTGGAAGAGCAATGGTGTTGAGAGGGAAGTGGGCTCAGATGTGCTTTGTGAACAGTGGTTGTGGGAGTGGTGTTCTATTGACAGGCAGGGAAGGTGACCGTGTGTCATTTGTGATGGGGACACAGAGGTTCTGTTATTGATTTCCTAAATACCCATTTCTATTTCATGGACTCTCATCCTGTCAGGGAAACTCTGTGGTGCTGGATGTTGACTGAAGGTTTGACTTGAGGAGGAAATTGGTGAGTACCAGGGACTTGGATTTTGACTGGATGAACACACGGGCCTTTTACATCCATAGCAGCCAAAACTTGTGGGGTTTTTGCCCTCACCTTGTGCCCAGCCTGGCTGCAGCACTGGGTTTGCTTCCTCCACAGTGGATGGGAAGATATCACAGAGCTGCTGAAATAGTAAACTGGAGGAATTATATGGAAATGATGCCATCACCTTCTCCTACTCTTTTAAGGCAAGTCTTTGCAAATCCTTGAGTGGGAGGCGCAGGATTGAATAAAGCCGTTGTGCAGCGTACTCTGGCACCCATGTGCTCCACTCCGGTGCTCAGCACGGCAGCTGCACTTGCTCAGCAGAGACTCCAGAGCTGGGGCTCATTTGTCTACCCAGCTTTGCTGAGCTTTTGTTCGTATGTTGGGATTTCTCTCCAGGAAGAGAGAAATTCTGCGGGTGATGCTGCTGCTGTGGGCAGTAAAACATCAGCTCAGGAGCTGTGGGTCCTTCCTCTTTCAAGGATGGATTTTATACTCCAGAACTATAGCAGAAGGAAGTAGAAATCAAAGTGTTCTTCAGATTAAATGTATAAAATAAGGGTTAACATCTCTCTCTGTCCTGTCATCAAACCCTAGCTCTCCTGCTATGGAAGTGAGCATAGCTGAAATGTTGGGAAAGGCCTTCCCTGGTCGTTTTTAATTTGTGTTGAGTTGGTGGTGGAGCTTCTGCAGTTGTCTGAGAGCAGCAGGGTGAATCCAAGCTATTTTCTTTTATTTAGAAGTATTACAGTGTGAATTCAGTTTTTGTATTTCCAAATTTGCTAATTCATCCTGGAATTGTTGCTTAAGTATTTTTTTTTTCTGATTTTAAAAGCTCTGTTAGACAATGGCTCTTCATTGCAGCTCCTAATCATTAACCTGAAAGCTTTCCAAAAGGCTCTGAGAAAATGTAAAGCAGCTGACTGCTTCATTTCTGTCTCTTGAACCAATTAACTGAAGTAATAGAGTTTTTGCTGGAGTTGCTTTTTATTATCTTCCCCTGCTAGAAGAACGTATGTTCATCAGAGCTGGAAATAGTCAGTAAAGTGCAGGTAAGTTACTACGAATTGAGATCATCAGATCCAGCTACCATTTGGTGCCTGCATATAATGGTACTAATTCAGTAACTCCGTAAAACTTAATTTTCAGAATTAGGAGATGATGTGTGAAGGGAAGTTAACGAGATGAAGAAAGATGTAGGGAGCTGAAGAGATAATCGGTGTAGAAGTTGAAGGCTCTGTATGTATTAATGGGAAGTTATAGTGAGGTGGCAAATGCCAGATGGAGGACAGCAGATGACAGCAGTCACAGGGAGTAGCCTGGCTTCTTGTGGAGTTGTGTGGAAATGGCAGGAAACTGGTACATTTTCATGTGGTTTAGAGTTTTAACTCAAGTCTTCTGGTATGGCTTCAGTAGTATGTAAGATGCAAAGACCATCCCCTCAGTGGGGCACAGAGAAAGAACAGCACTGATGTTATTACCTCTAAGGGGAAGATGAGAAGTATCTGAGATCCACCAGCACATTCACTGTCCCTGTGAACCCTGAGATGGCCAGTGGCAGAAACATCCCACAGTGTGATTCTCTCCCAGGCCCCAGGGGGGATGGCAGAGGGAGAGAGCAGGGATGGGTTGGCAGACTGAGCCCTTTCGCTGCTGTCCTCTCCTCGCTGCAGCCCTCTCATGTTCTGGCTGTAATTGAGCCAGGCAAGATTAGATGACACGGAAGTTTTCCAGCAGCTTCTCGGAGTGCTCAGTTGGTGGTGGCTAAAACTAGCAAGTTTGAGATCATGTCCTGGAAGTACTCAACACTTGGATCTCATCTTCTCTTCTGGCTTCCTGGGAATTTTATTAAGCTGCTAGAAATGAGGTTTTGTGCTTGTAAGATTTCCTGTAATTGTTTCCTGGAAGAATGGATGTGAATGGATCTCCACAAACGAAGGTCACTCAATGCACTTGCAGAACAGTGCAAACCTTTTGCTGGCAGTTGTACTGTGATGTGTTTTAGCAGGTTAGATTTAAGACCCTTTCTAGCTGTGTCTTTATATCTGAGATTATCTCTGTGGGTCTGGGAGAGGTGTGGGTGAAGAGCAGAGGGTCCAAGTGGAGCAGAAATCAGATTATTGCAGAATTATGGGCTGGTGCCCCTTGCTTATTATGTGATGAAGCAGCTCTTTGGTAGCTGGTGCCTGGTGTTGGTCACAGTCTCTCGTGGCGGGGTTGCTCCTCCTCTCCCCAGTGCCATTAAACGTGCCTTGTGGGTTATTTATCAGCTCTTCTCCCGTGGCTTCACAGCGCGCACGTGACAAGCCTTGGAAATGCCGGGCAGCGGAGTTTCCACTTGGTGCTCTACTATTGCAAACACTGGGGCTTTGGCTGGTTAAATATTTACACTGGTGGTGTGACAGCTATCCCCAGGTGCCACTTCACTGCAGCAGATGTTTGTGCTGCTTGGCTTCAGACCAGCATTAGCTTGTGGTGGCTCTTGGCTCCTCCACCAAGCCGAACTCTAAGTCTCCTCAGCTGATGTGAAACCATCGTTTTCCTTTTGCTGGGAGATGTAAACCCAGTCTTGTGTCCCCATGGAATACAGCAGTGGACATTGCTGAGGTTTGAATCCTGTACAGAGTGTGGAGGCCTGGGGAAAGCCAGGGTTTCTGGAGCATCTGCTTGGATTCACAAGTGCAAAGCAATTGTGTAGAAAACCCAACTGGAACTGGCATCAATTCCTTATTGCTGTAAAACTTCTGTTATTGGAATGGAGGTGCTGCAGTTGGGGATGAAAAGTGTTGGAATGCAGAAGCTACCATGGGTAGAAAACAAAGCCAGCCATGACATGGAAAGAAACAAAAGAATTTATCAATATCATGTCTTCAGGAGGTGAAAAAGGATTTTGCTGGAGAACTGAGCTTAAGTAGTTCTTAAATGGTTTTTATTTGCAGTAAATGCTGAAATTGTACCAGGAGCTGACTCTCAGCATGTGAGGAGAAGCTGAACTGCAAAATGTGCTTTTCTTTGTAATAACATCAAGAATTACCCATGCAGCTCGTCTTGATGGATGGAAACATGAATGGATCAAGTGCTCCCAACTGTCATTCAGCAAATTGTGCTGCTTGGAAATTCTGATTCAAGCTAATGTTCTAATAATATTTAATTTATAATTCATTTATGCATTTAAGTGCATCCAGATTCTTCCTTCCGATTCATACTCTCTTATTTTGACAGCAAAAAGAATTTTAACTCTTATCACTGATGAAGCTTCCAGTTGAATTAAATTCTATTAAATTAAGGAGTTTTATTTGAATTAATAATGCTTCTTTAGTGAAGTCCAGACCTTTTAGGGCTTCCTATTGCTGTATCTCCTGCTTGCATTGGTGTGCTGGAGCATGGCAACTTAGATAAGGACAGTAAATGTAAATACCTTCAGTGAAAAGCTGTGGTGGAGTGGAATTTGTTTGAAGCATATGGGGGACTTGGTTTCTTTGTTATCTCAAAAAAAAAATTTCCCTGCTGAAGGACTGAGGGTGTTTCTGTCTGGGCAGAGCTTTATTTGGAATGTTTTGTTAGGGAATCTTTTGAAGTGCCCGGAGAATTTCAACAAAATGGCTGCTTTCCTCGGGTTTGTTCTATCTGGATATCAACAGGCTCACTGCCCTCGGCTCCAGGCAATCCGCAGCGGCTCCGACATGTAAAATTTAATAGGAGGCTGCTGTAAGTGAGATCTGCTGTTTCAGCTTTCATCAGACCACGTTTGGAGGAGAACGTGTTGGCTGTTCCCTCGCTCTCTGTCCATCCCTGGCTGCTTTCTGTAGGGAAATTTGTCTTCGTAAACAGAAAATAGCCGTGGTAGGAGCGTGCAGCCTCGGCAGTAATCCCGTCTGAGCGGCAGCGGAGCCTGTTCATAACTAATCTGCGTGGTGTCAGCCCTAGGAAATAATCCTGTGTGCCCAGCAAGGAGGTGGAACAGAGCCCCTGACTTCCCAGTGCTGTGGAACCCAGTGTTTGGACATTCCAGTAATTTTTACAGCATGAGTGTCCACAGTGATGGCTGAGGGTTGGTGGAAGGTTGGCTGCAGTAGAACTGGTGTTGAAATACCACATTACTTTGGTGGTGTTTCAGCCCCGTGTGCCCGAGGTGCAGGACACGGCTCTCACTGGGGTGGATGCTGTGGTGGACTCCTCCAGCACTGCTCCAGAATAACTGTGAGGGAAGTGTGTGCATATGAGCTGCTCCCATGGAACAGCTGTTCCATGATGGTGTGCCTGGTCTTAGACTGGAACAGTCCTTCATGCCAGAACTTTGGGCATTTGTATTTTAACTCTAATTTTTGCCATTTAGCTGTCTCTCTCCCAGTCTTCTGTGCTCCCTGTGTGCCTCCAGCCCAGATTGTGTCCCTATCCAGGGATGAGCAAGGGCAGGGCTGTGTTAATTCTTGCCTTCTGTATCAGGGAAAGAGCCAGGGGAGGTTTGAGTGCTACATCTGGGATGTGGCAGGCAGTGAAGGCAGGCAGCCCAGCTATTTCTGGTGGGAGCTTGTCATGCTGCTGGCGTTTCCTTTCTTTTTTAAATGTTCAACCAACAGTGCTGCAGGAAGCTGGAGCCCAGCAAGCCAGGAGAAGGTGACAGTACACAGAGTCAGCAGTATAATCCTAAATAATGTCCAGTTTTGTACCCTGACCTTGCTGTGCTGGAATACCTGGAGGCTCTGACTCTTGGAAAGCTGCAGCACCTGTGTGTTGGGAAAATGGAGAACCCACAGATGAAACCCTCTTGTCTTTTTCAACCATGTGTCCTTTGGGGAGTGCTATTTGCTGGATCAACCTTGTTCTACTTAATAATCACTGGAGACCATTTGAGTTTCTTATCCATGTACAGTAACTTTTCCTTCAGTGCAGGGGAAACCTGTCATTTTAAAATCAGCCAGAGACCACTACCTCAGCTGCCTCTTAGCCTATTAAGTGATTAATAGGTATTCCCAGAAGCCTTAATAAGTGGCCAAGTGGGCTGCTGTGGTAGAAGGTAGGACAAGACTTCGGGCTGATTTTAATTAAAGCTCTCAATGCCTTTGCTTGAGAAATGAAGAAGATTGTGTTTCTCTGTACATCTGGCAGATCTCTGGGCTGAGTGAAGACTCCTTATGTTGAAGAGCTGTGTGCTTTGCTGTCTGAAGTTTGTAAGTGGAGAATTACAGGGGCTGGTATCATAACCGAGATAATCTAGAGATAAGATTGGTTTATTTACCAAGGTATATTTTCATTTTTGATTAAATTGCTCCAGGAGTTGTGTCTAAGTGAGCTTTTAAGAGCTCCTTTAGGTATTGCTGCATAGTAGAGACAGAGTTACAGAAAAGGAGGTTGTGGAGACCCAAATACAAAATAACCTGGAAAGATCAGAGACTAAATCCCAAAAGAGGCTGCTGGAGGAGTCTTTTGGTGAAGGAGACCCTCAAATTCCCATAGAGCTTCTTGTTGGCAGGACTGACTTGAAAGAGTTGAGCTGCTTGCGCCTCTCTTCAGGGCTGGATGAGGGAGGGATTGTGTTGGAGAGCTGGTGTGGTTGTCAGCCAGGCACCTGGTGTCTGCAGGGAAGAGCGTGGATCCCTGTCCCCTGGGAGACTGCTTCAGATATGGACCAGAACCTGTCACCTGCAGTGTTAAGCAATACCCATTTCTGGGGTCTCCTGCCCCAAAGTGTGCAGATCTGCAGTCCCAGCTGTTTATGGGGTTCCACAGGGACTGCATCAGGGATCTGGTCAAACCTTTCTAAAGCTGCTTTGGTTCACATGGGCTTTTTAAGCTGGGAAAAAAAAATGTAGTTTGGCCTTAAACAATCTGTGCTGGAATTAATAAGAGTCAGAACACGCTGTAGAAGGAGTGTCACTTTTTATATTATAAACCACAAGACTGGTTCTTTGTGCTTATTACACTGTCACCCGAGGGCTTTATTTCAGTGAAGGTTTTGTTGGTGTTGGTGGTGAAAGAGGCTGTCCTGCTTTCCCCTTGTGCTAATGCAGCTGTTTGTGTGGTCAGGCAATCAAATAGATTGGAGAACTGATTCCATGAAAAAAACAACCTATAGGAAAAGAGAAGATCAGTTTCTAAACCTTTATTTGCAGTATAAAATGGCTGTATTGGTATGGACTGGTTGAGGGCAAGACATGCAGGGATGGGGTGGGAACGCTGCTGTGGGTGACAGCATTGGCTTTTGGCAGCATCAGGTTGTGGCTGTAGCTCCAGGGCTCAGGAAATCACATTGCTGGTTTATGTCCTACTTTTCAACAGCTCCAGAGTGTCCATTGAACGTTGGCCCTGAGGCAAACTTCCATTTTGGTGTCAAATGGCAAAGTACACACAGCCGCTCTCAGGGCCCTGCTCTTGTCTCCTTTGCATGTAAATGGTCCCAAAACTGAGCCCAGAGAGTGGATTTAGGGAGCTAAAACACGGTTCTGGGGTGTAAACACAAGCCATATGGTCTGTGTGTTTCTCATGTAATCAAACTTGGCTTATGATTCAGATTTAGTTGGAATAAAAACTTGAACACAAATGAAAATCATGTTTTATGTTCCACCTTCTTTCTGACCTTTCTAGACTTATTTATTTCCTTAGCTATCCATGATTTTTTTTTCTGGATTTCATGATGCTTCAGGAACTTCTGGGGTCTTCCAAGCACTTTGTAATTTTACAGTGGCAGCCAGTTGTGTTTTGGGACAGTTTTCAGCCCAAATGTTTTGGTGGTCAGGGCTGGATTATTCTTGCTCTGCAAGTAGTGTGGAGATTGTGGCAAAAATGGGTATGAGGGGTGGAAATCAACCCTTCCTGCATATAACAGACATCCTGGAATTGCATTGTGTGGGCATGCTGGATGTGGAGATGTTGGCACTGTGGTGGGTGTAATTAATCTGGTCCTTAAATCTTCAACCAAATTCTCATTTTATACAGATGCTTGGATTTATAGAGTTGGGTTTTTTTCCTTTTAAATTTCCCTATCTGTCAAGTCCAGCTATTTCCCACTCCATGCCAGTAAACATGTATTGTCTGAACAGATGATGTTATCAGACACGCTGATTTTCCCTTTGCCTGTTCAAAGCTCTGCCTTGGTTACTCAATTATTGATTGTTTTTCTCTTCTTTCTCCAGAATCCAGCGACTATCACTCGAATACTGCTTAGCCATTTCAACTGGGACAAGGAGAAGCTGATGGAAAGGTAAGCAGCCACCTTAGCCTGCAAACACCTTGTGTCACAGAGCTGGAAAAAGTGTTTGTTCCTGGATGAATTGAGGATGGATGGATGAATGCATAGTGTGTGGCAGGAGAATCTTTTGTGAAAGCTCTAAATGTTCCCCCTTTCCCAGCTAAGGGTGATTTGTGACTCCTTGTTTTAATATTATTGATGCCTGGTTAGACTTAGAAGTTGTGGAAGTAAAGTTGCCTGTTGGAAAAAGAGATTTCCAGTTTGAACATGTACAGGCTTTGGAGAGGCTTTGGAAAAAAGCAAGCAGGAACAGGTTCTTGTTATCTAGCAACTGTTTTGGATTTGGATTTAGCTGCTCTTGCCTGTCACGCTGGCATGTGTATTCCTGACGTGTTTATTTGCTGCTCTGGCCAAGGCTAAATTGTTCCTGACTGATAATGGTCTTGCCTTGTCTTCATCCCCACAGCTCCAGGTTTTCTTCAGTGTCTGTAAATAGTGGCTTGAATTTTGTCTCTCCCTCCCCCTCAGAGCTGAGTGTTTCAGGGTTATTTCCCGTCTTTGATTCCCTGCTCTTGGAATGTGGCTGGGTAAAGGTACTTTTCAGTTTGTTGTTATACGGTGGAGACCAAGTCCAGCTGCATTTGCTTCATTCCAATGCCAGTGTTGGTGTTGAAGAGACTTGAGGGAGCTGGAGAATTTAATTTATTTTAGAAAACTGAGAGGAGAATTATCTGGACCAAAAGGAGCAGTAAAAGCTGTACAGGGACTTGCTGGTAGTGGAGTCTGCTGGTCTTACCTGGTGTGAAGTGACCAGTGGGTGAGTGTGAAGGGCCTGGTAGGTTTATTAGTTTGACTTTTCTCTTAATTACCATGTCCTTTGCCTGATGATCAGGGTATGAGAAGATGAGATGTGCTTGGTAAACCAGGAGCAGTGGTTGGTGCTCCTGAATGGATAAATGTCCCCTCATTGAGCCCCTGTAGTTTGGTACTCTGTCACCCAGGGGAAGAGGAGCCAAGGCTTTCACACTGTTAATAATTATTTTGGAATATAAATATTTCTGCTATGCTTGGCTAATGGATTTAGGATATCTTTAGCCCCCTTTCTATAGTATTTTTGGTTAGTGTTGGTGTTCAGGTATCTCTTATGTTTTGTTTAACCTAGATTTTTTTTTCTGAAGGAATTGTATTTTTTCACAGCTTTCTAGTCCTTATTTTCCTCAGATTGACCTCATTTAGTAAATGTTGGAACTCTGAAAGCTTTGTGTTACAAATACATTCACTATTTAACTCTGATTACAGCTGTTAAGAATTCTGATTTAATTCCTGCTCTGCAGCATCTCTGTTCTCTTGGTATTTGAGTTTCTTGGGCTGGTTCTTGGTCAGGATAAAGTTCACCCTCCTTGGCTGTGAGATACCTCTACACAAGTGCACTGAAAAGCCATCCCTTTGTACAGTAGGTTCTGTGCCTTGTTGTTGAGAGCTTGTTTAGGGCTGTCATCAATTTAAAAATAAAAATTGAGCTTTTTTTTTTTTTTCTCCCTTCAAGTGAGGTGCCAGCCACGTCAATATGAGGTATTATTGTCAAGGCTTTTACAGTTTAACTACATGTTATATTTACAAATCCACAGGTAAACATATTCATTAAAATACTTAACTCAGCAGGATCACCCCTGTGACTAACAGAGTACATGCCTTGCTTAGGCAGACCTGTTGCACACTGGTCCCAGTTTTGGTGCTTGTTGATGTCCTATTGTATTAGAAAAACACCAGAACATCTCTGGAGTGCCTGATGGTGCCTTCTGTCACTTCTGCACCAAAAACTTCCATGAAATCTTCTGGAGTGCTCTGCTGTGTTGAGGCAGGAGTAGGAAGCTGGGTAGGAGGCTGAGAGCAGTCTCTTGTTGGTCAAGAGGGTTTGGTCATTGCTGTGGTGATAGGTGAGGATTAAAGGGAAAAAAAACCCCAAAATACACATTTTGCTTGGAAGTTCCTGTTGTTTGATGGTGTGTGTTTGCAGTTCCTAATCAGTGCCTGTTTTCCCTTAGCTCATGATGAGTCAGCACGACCTCCCAGCAGCCTTATCAGACCTGGCCCAGAGGAAAGCACTTCAGCCAAGTGGCTTCTCATTTTTTTTGATAAGTGGGGTGGTCTGAGCTTGTGACATGAAAATTTCTCTTGTTTTCCCACTTTTTTTTAGCCTTCTTGTGGCTGTTTTTAACAAGCAGGTTGTTACTGTCATGCCAGCTTTGTCATGGAGTAATTACACAGTGGTGTTCAGAGGGCAGATGTGCTACAGATATTTATTCCACTTACAGTGAAGTAATAACAGCCACAATTGAAAAACTGGCCTGTCCCACTGGTCAAGCACTAATTGTGTGCAAAAGCAAAATCGGGGGTTTGGGATGTTTTTTCTTGTAGGAGGGAAGTGGTGAGTGGAGGAAATACTAGTTCAGCCTCTGATATGCTACATATGTTTAGGAGAATAAACATATCAAATATTATTTTCCTGGGTCTTGCAAGCTTGATTCATAAGACAGGAGAGCACCAGGTGCAGAATGACCACATCACCTCAGAAACAAGTGAAGCAAGTGCTTTAGCTTGAACCTTATCTTGATCACCTTCCAATTTTACTATGGCTGATGGTGTCCTCTCCTGAGGGGAGTTTGGGGAGGAACCTCTGTGTGATGAAGAGGTTAAAATGCAGCTCTCCTGTCTTATGTGCCTTTCCTCTGGTCATTTTGTTAAGAGTAAAGTGTCTCAGCATGTCCCCAAGGCCTGATTTAATCCCTGGAGGCACAGCCAGAGCTACAGCAGTCTCTTGTAGCTGCTTATCTTGGTGGCCACATGTCCCTGTTCCTCTGAGCAGAGAAGGGATGTTAGGAATGCCCAGATTGCTTCTTTTCCACAACCTGGCTGCCTGCTTTCCTTGGAAAAAAGAAATACTTTATACTCTTCAGCAGAGGCTGAACAGGTGAAAAATGGTGCATGGCAGGAGTTTTGATGTGGAGTTATCTTTTACTGTGAGTATATTGGTGCAGTGACACTCACAAATGCTCTTCCATGGAAGTAAATATCCCAAAGTGTGTACTAGAAGCAATTTTTTTTCAGTGAAAAGGCTTTTTATCTTTGATACTCCCGTGGGTAGGATTTGATTATGTCTGGAAAATGGCGATTAGGTAGTTACAAACAGCAGGAGGGAATTTTGAGGAGATAAAGGGGCTGACAGGTTGATCCCTCTGCCAAAAAGACTTGATATTGTTACAGGTTTGGTCTTAGTAAGTAGAAACACTTTAAAATAATGGACAAACACTGGTTTGTCCTTTCATTTTAAAATAGCAGAAAAGCCCTCAACTTTGTGATGAAGCAAATAAACTTTGACAAATTAATAGAGGAAAATCTCTTGTGCCAGAAGTGCTGGAATTACTCTATCTGCATTGTGAAGGGGAAGAAGGGCAGAGGATTTAGAGGGCTGTTAAAGGTGCTGTGCTCATCCCTAGGATGAAAATAAGGATGGAGGTACCAAGAACCAACCCTTTAATAGAGAGTACTTGGGGAAAAGTCAGAATTCTTGGAGGTGTGGAGAAAGCGAGGAGGGATGCTGACATGGAGGAGATCTGGAGTAATGTAGGCATCTTTTGCAATGCATTAGGTGAGATTTGCAGGAGAAGTCTAAGTGAAATTGCATGAGATCAGGGACTGGGATTGAATGTGGTTTGGCTTCCTTGGATTCAAGGAGGATCAATGGAAATAGAAATGGGTGGTGGAGAAGGTTTGCTGGCCAGGGAAGTCAGCCAATGTCACATGGAGCTCACCTGCTGTGGGAGGGAAGGGTGTTAGAGCTGCTGCTTGGGAATCCTTTGACCAAAGAACATGGGAGGGGCAAAGGGAGATCTCCCTACGTGGATGGTCTGTGGTGCTGCTGGAACAAGTGGGGAAAAGGGATGGTAATTGGAATTAGGTGTTGGTCCTAACCATTGAAGGAACTGCAAGACTGAGCCTTGGGCATGTTTGTGTAAGGAGTGGTGGAGCAGTTAGAGAGCTGTTGGACTTTGGAGTATCCATTGGAAGTGTGTGTTTTCAGGGAGATCCATGTTTTCCCCTGCATTTTCTGGAGTTCTTATGGCCCAGTGGCAGCATGAGTATGAGTCTGAGAGACATACATAAATTAAATGTGGAAATCACTCAGAAAGAAAATGCATGAAAAGGAAACAGCATGGAGAACCAGGAATACTATCCATAGGTATTTAAAGGAAATAGGTAATTCCAGATGAAAAAAATCAAGTTCCTGACACGGATATTCACCCTTAAACCAGCCCACCACTACAAAAACCTCTGGTATTTCCATAAGCATTTAGCTGGTCATGAGCATCAGGGTTCAGGTTGCATCATAGCGTTTGTATACAAAACTATTTTCCTTGCAAACTTCACACCCAGCTGTGTGTCTGTTCTCCTCAGAGCATGTCCTGTGCTGCTCCTGCTGCCTCTAAGAGCATTTGGAAGGCTGGAAAACTTTCCTGGACTTAGTATTTATCCATGATTCTTAATAAACAAATGCTGCCTATAATGGGACAGCACTGAATTCACTTGATAAAATTTTCTAAATATATAATTTCATATATTTAGATTTAAATATAACATACAAAATTCTAAAAATAATCCTCTTAAGCAAACAAAAGAACTTGGTTGAGTGAAATCCCGAGCTGACACTGAAGAACAGTGGCAAAGCCTTGTGGATGCTGTGATGCCAGAATTCACAGCTTCCTTCCAGATCCAGTGTCTTGGAATTTAAGATCTAAAATACATGATCTGCAATGAGAAACATATGAAACAGCAGGAAAATTGATATTTTTTCAATTATAAATCAAGCCTTATTGGTAGGTAGAGCTGTGAGGGAGCAGGGTAATGCCTTACTGGGTTTGGCTGGGGGATGTGTGCAGGTGATGGGGCTGGTTAATTGTCTGGTTTAATTAGTTCTTTGCAGCTGCTGCAGGCTGGAGAAAGGTGTGTGAAGGATTCTGGGAAGAGGCTGAGCTTTCTGGTAATGATTCTCTCCAGTTTGGTCCTCCTCTCCAAGAAAGAGCTTTTTATGAGCTTTTAAAGCAAACCAGTATTGTTTTCCTTGAGGGAATAGGAAATAGAAAGGAAGTGATCTTTTCTCTCCCCCCAAGAAATTTTGCGTCCTCCTTTCCAATAGGTACTTAATCTTTGGAAGCATTGTAAACCTGGAACTGTATTTTTTAGGTTGTTAAAGTACCTCAGGCTGACTCAAAAGATGCCCAAATGGCTGATGATCAGAATATTAGGAAAAATGGAAGGCTTCAGTTGAAAAGAATTGAGCTTGAGGGCATTAAACCTGTGCTTTAGGAAGGTGCTGCAATGCCTGGACTGTGAACTCAGGTGTTCCTGCTCTAGTTCCCTGTCCTGGAATTCTAATGCAAAGCAATCACTGGGGAGAATCATGAATTACTTGAAATGCAGCTGAAGAATCGAAGGTGCCTGAATTTCAGGAGGGTGTAATTCAAGTGAGAGTCTCTGAAATGATGTAGTTGTCTAATATCCACCTCTGTGTTGTGTTAGAGAAGAGTTTGTTGGAAGCAGTGGGTGTATGAGTTTTGAAATATAAAAAGCATCTTTGTACACTTAACTACTACCTAGAATGGAAAACTGATTTAGAAGGTGGTTAAATTTCCATTCTGTCCTGTCTCCTGCAGGTACTTCGATGGCAACTTGGAGAAGCTCTTTGCAGAGTGTCACGTAATTAATCCAAGTAAAAAGTCACGAACGCGCCAGATGAACACCAGGTCATCAGCCCAGGACATGTCCTGTCAGATCTGCTATCTGAACTACCCTAACTCGGTGAGTACACAGTGGCCTCTGGCCTACCTGACCAGCAACTCCCCAAATTTCTGACCTGAAACTTCCTGTTTTCCTGCTGAACACCTCTGAGGGTGCTGGGGCTCAAGCAGCGGTGTAGTAAAGTTCAGGAAAAAACAAGTAGGTGATGTTTGCAAAGGTCAGATACCAGATAAAGGATATGTGAAATTAAAAATCTGTGAAAAGCATGATGGACAAAGGGATTTACTTAAGTAGAAAGACAAGGTAGGAAACAGCTTTTAAAAGCAGTAAGTAATGCTACGAAATAGTCAAACTAGGAAGTCTAGAATAAAAGATGTGGATGTCTTTGGATCTTTATCATGCTTGGACAATACCCTCTTGGTCAGACACGAGGGTGTGTTACCCAGTGCTTACTGGGGCTCTACATCAATGTTCTGGGTGATAGTGCTACTTTTTTTTGTCACTCTTGACCAAACTGAAGCATTCCTATACACTGCTAAAAGGTCCAGGCTCTACTGGGGCTCCCAGGGGCAGGACGTACTGTTGGGAGATCTGGGAGAAAAGGAGGTGAGTGGAGAAACTCAGATAGGAGAGTTCATCAAAGGGCAAAGTGCTGATAGTAAGGAATTTTTTCTTTATTGGAACCTCCTTTTTGTGGGGGAGTTGTGCCTCCAGAACACCCTAAAACATGTCCTGGGCCTTTCCAGGCAAAGCTGCCCTGACATAAGGCTTTGGTCTTGCTCTGGGTGTGTTCTCAGCAAGGAACCATGATGAGCTTTGGGGTTCAGGAGTAGCTTGGAGTGAAGTTCCCTGGTTGTGGCCTCTCCCTTGCTCTGGGTCTTCTTCTCTGGAGCGGACAGAGCTGAGCAAAGCCCGGCTTTAGGCTTTAGGCCTCCCATTCTCAGCACTAAGGTCCCTGTTGCTCCTGAGCCAGGAACCACAAAGCTTCATGTGTCTCCTCTTCAGCCTTGTGTGCCTTGACTTCCTTCTTGAAAAGCAGCTGGAAAGGCAAATTCCTACTTTGTTTGATGAGGTGCTTTGAAAAGGGAAGGCAATATATTCTAATACATTGTTCTCTCCATTCTAACACAGTTGCTGTGCTGGGTGGGGTACAACTCACAGAGACAGGCCTGGGGGTCCTGTGCCACCTGGGGAGCAGAACCAGAGAGTCATGGAACAGACCCACAGGGACCATCCAGTCCTGCTCCTGACCCTGCACAGGAGAACACCCAAAATCACACCCCTGCATTGTCCAGAGTTTTGAAACTGCAAAGAACAGCACAAAACACACTAACACTTCTTGGTTTTGTAGCTCAAATAGCAGTGTCCCAGTTGTTAGAAGAGCAGATTTTTAGCTGGAGCAGGGAGATGTTTCAGGTGGGCAGGGTTGTTTCTGTTGATGGTGTTTAAAGACATCAGAGGGGACTCTGTTTCTTTGCCCTACAAAAAAAGCTGGAGCCTATAGGAAAACTAGTGTTTGTTTTTTCTTCTGTAAAAGGTCTAGAATAGTGTAGTCTTTGTCTAAGGTGATTGAAATCTGTTTTGAAGTTGTTGTAGTCAATGTGAATTATAAATTCTAGGATTATTTTCATGTTCAATGCCCAACCTAAAATCTCAGCTTTGAAAATGCTCTTGCAATGATCAGCTAATTATTTTTCCACATGAAAGCTGTGGGGTTTTTGCACTGAGAGCCCCTTTCAGCCTATGGAAAGTTGAGAGTTTGGAGGTGCTAAGAAGTTTTACAGTGTACAGTTGTTGCAGGAATTTTAGTCTTGAAATTCCGTCTCTCTCATCTACAAAGTCTCTGTAGCTCTTCAGTCACCTCCAATGAACTGTGGTTTGAGGTTTTGGGAAGCCAAACAAGGCATTTGAAGCTCTTACCCTGCAAGTCTGAGGACTTAAGGGAGATGTTTGACCTGCTCTGTGTCCCTGGCAAGCACTGTCAGGTCCCAGCAGTGATTTTGGGTGACACCTTTATTGGTAAGACAGGAATTGGGAGGGTAATGGCTTTGCCTTCCTCCTCTCTTGCCCCTCACTCTCAGGAGAGTAGGCTGGGGATGTTTTTGGGAACATCCTGCTTTGTCCAGACTGTAGATGTTGGGCACAGATGTGGTAACAGCAGAGCTGTCCCCTGGGCTAATGAACTGCTTAAGGAGTTACTGCTCCCCCATCCTTGGTGGTTTTATGTTGGCCTTTTTACTTGCTCCCTTGACATCTGCTGTCAGCTGAGCCAAAAATAATTGGGAACTCCCTCAAAATAAAGAAAGGAGCTGAGAGATTCTCTGCATTCTTTGCAGCCTGGGAGGAAGCATGGTGGTGGCTGCCTTTCTGTGGGCACTTAGCAGAGCATTTCCCTGCCTGAAATAACCAAAACAGGTCTTACATGAAGGTGTGTTCTGTGCTGGTTCCTCATGTGTGCCTGCTGCAGGAGTGTTTGGGTTCAGTGAGGGATGGCTCCTTTGTCTGTCTCCATCACATGTGGAGAAGCCAAAATTCACTGAAAAGCCAGTGCTGTCTTTGGGATGGTTTCATGCTGTGGCATCCCAAAAGTCACAGTTGTTAAAGTGTTTTTTACTCTAACTCTGCATCTCCAGGAGATGTCACTTGGCCACAGCAGCATCTGTGGAGCATCAGACACCTTGTTAGCTGGCTCAGTGGGGGCTCAGAAATTGGAAGGTGTCTTTTTTCACTCTTGCAGCTGGTGTACCTGGCACCACAGAGGTGTCAGCCTCCTCTGTGATCTCTGTTGGTTTTTTTGGGAGTGGATGTCTCTATTTTTACCTGGAGCCAAGTCAGATGCTCAGGTCAGTTTGCAGGTGTTGGTGCTCACAGCTGCAGCCTGTGCTGGTGGCAGAGTGTGAGCAGTGTAATCACAGCCTGCCAGCCCCTGGGAGAGGGAGGAGTGCTGACAGGCCCCTTCCCTGGGCAATGCCACAGCATCCAGACATGGCACAGCACAGCTGCTGCACCTCTGTGGCGTGGACAGAACAGACCTGTCGTGTCTGAGAAGGTGGTTTGGGAAGAACATTTGCCTCAAGTGGATTCTTCTTTCCTCAGTCACCACTATCCTGCTGTTGTTTTGGGCTGTTCCACAGAGGATTCTGTGTTCTTTCTTCTGTGGAGTTTCATAGTTTGATGGTATCTGAGTTCTGGTTTTATTCCACTAGCTGAGAAATTGGTTTGAAAAGCTGAGCCAGCAAATATTACCTCTGTAGTGTTACAAATGAAGTATTTTAAATACAGTTTTCCTTGGTGCTGACTCTGAATATAGAACAACTTTAGGCTGACCAGAGAAAAGTACTTTAATGCCAGTCTTTCCTCAGCAGGGTTTGCTTCTCTACCCCTTGTGTAACCACTGAGTCCCAGATGATATCTTGGCAGCTCTGTGCAGATGATGCAGACAAGGATGGAGTTGTCCCTGTTGATGTCTGTGACAGCAGATCATTATTGAATTTTATTTAGCAATTTACACCTGCCAATTAGGATCTTGAGTGTCCTCATCTGATGAGCATCTGGGTTTCAGGGGGAACTTCCCTGAGGAGGTCTGGGGCTTTTGGGCAGCACCCACATGTGTCAAGGGGAAAAAACAGAAGGAATGAAGACTCTGTATCCTTATCACTGTGACCTGTTTGGTGTTGCATTTATTTGACTGATTTCCAAAGTGAAATGGGAGAGAGCCATGCTGTGCTCCATATACACTCCTAAAACAAGGATAAATTTAAATGGGCAGGATGGAAACATGGGCCACACCTTTCCTTGTTGCTGGGGCTGGGGATTAAAGTCTGGCTGTGGAAGAGTGACTAAGGCTGCCTTGGCAATGTTCTGTAGGGCTGATGATGCAAAATGAATAACAATGTCTCAAGTTTGGTGTGCGGAATGAGGGATGGGATGGATGAACTGCACAGCACCAAGAAGGATGAAATTAAGGAGTGAATCCCTGTGATAAAATGAGTCCATGTCTTGTGTTCTTTGTCGTTGCAGTATTTCACTGGCCTAGAGTGTGGACACAAGTTCTGTATGCAGTGCTGGAGTGAATATTTAACTACCAAAATAATGGAGGAAGGCATGGGACAGGTAAAATCTCACCTCATCTCATGGCTTATTTCTGGAAATTCTGTGTATTGGAGAGACGGGAAAGAGTCTTTCTGCTAAAGTTTAAAAAAACCCAAAAGAACAACAGAGAAAACCCAATCCCCAAAAGTTTGGGGGCTGCAGGCCCTGCTAATGTCAGTCTGGAGAGAATTCTGTGGAGTTGGTGCAGGTGTCTGGGCTGGGGAAGGAGGAACCAGTGGCACATCTGGGATGTGGTGGGAGAGGCAGGCCATTCCTTGGCCATGGATTGTAGTGAAGACTGTTGGCTTGGAATTCCCTGTGATGCAAAACCAGGATAACCACTGTTCCTCCTATGATCTTTTTGTGTTTTTTAGACCATTTCATGCCCTGCCCATGGCTGTGATATCTTAGTGGACGACAACACAGTTATGTAAGTGATGCTCTTGGCTTTGCTCTCTTTCCATTGTGTTACTCACGTGCTATTTATTCAAATGCTTATAACAAACTTCATTTATTCAAATGCTTACAACAAACTGCACAGAGGCTTGCAGGCAGCAGAGAAACCTGTCTTGAACTGTCTGTTTTGATACCAGAATGTCTCTTAACTTCCTGTTTAGGTGTGAAAAGCCCATGTGACAAGACTGGGAGGAAAGACTCCCTGACCAGTTTGGTCAGTGTGACACCAGAGTTTCCAAACCCTGTTTTACTGCTTTGTGCATTTTGTTTCCTTTGATTTATGTAGGAATTTAGGACTTGTACCCAGGTCAACCCACTGGTTCCCCAAGCCCTCTAGCTGTAGTTAATAGGTGAGTCAGAGGACAGGAGTGCTAAGGGCTGATGCAAGGTGTGTTTTTTGCCCTCTGATAGGAGGCAGTTGACCCTCAAACACAAGATTTGATTAGGCTGGTGTGTCAGCCTGTGTCCTTGGAGTTAAGTTGTCCAGCTGTAGAATGACTGTTAGTCATGGTGGAGCAGTGGACTCCATGAGCTTCCTTCTCTTTTATACGGAGGGAGGTTGCTGCATGAGCAATATCCTTCATAATTCTGAACTTTGTTCAAGTTCATTTTAATTCTTCTTGCTAAAAAGCATCTCAGTATAGGCTTATTCTGTTACCTTGTTTTTTCCTTCCTGAAGCCTGACTCACTCATTGATATTAATTTGGTATTTTTATTATCAGTTGCTTTCAGAAGAACGATTTCCCCAATTTTGGCTCTTGGTTACTCATGGAGTGTAGGCTGGATGGAAGTGGAAGTAGCTGAAACACTTTCCTGCCCCGTTAAGGGGTGGTTTGTAGAGTCCAGTGGGTGGAAACTGAGCTGAAGTTGGCATATCTTGAGTAACTTGATTGAGATTTTTGTTTACCAGATGTTAAACTTCAATTTGTGGAGTCAAATGCTCTCAGCAGGACTTTTTTGAGTGTTTTCTTGATTGCAACAGTTGGAATGAGCTGTTCACACAGTGCGTGTGAAATTGAGTAGCTGAAACCATTAGAGGATGCAGCAGCAGCAGCGAGGAAAGGATGGAAGAAAAGGAGGCCAGTGCTGTGGGATTCCACCTGGCTGGAGAGGACAGGGATGAGGCCTGGGATAGGGCAGTGCAGCTGGGTGCTAAGGCAAACAAGTCCCATTTGTCTGAGTAAAACTAGAAACTGTTTTTAGAGGTTGAAATCCAACTTTCCCTGAGCTTACCTGGATTTCTGTGGGGAGGAAGGTGCATTTTTTTGCAAAACCTCTTTCCTTTAACAGCCAAGATGGACAAGTGTGACAATCTTAGGGTATGTCAATATAAATGGCAAAAATGTAAATGATCTCAACTGCAATCTGCACCCACTTCTGTGTCTTTAATTACTACTTTTAGGTCTTTTCCTGTTCACAAAGTCTCCAGCTCTCAGTTTCCAAGCAATACAAACACAAAATTAATATGATTTATGTCTCTGGGCATGAGTTCCACCTCTTAATTTGTCTAGTTTAATTTATGATTTGCCAAATGGCAATAATATCCAAAGCAAAATTCTTGAAGATCTTGACCTGGTGATATTGATTGAGGCAATCAAAGCATGTTGATAAAGCAAAAAACCAGTGGATTATGTGCTCTGGTTAGTCATGGCATGACTAATAATTTAAATTCCAGTAGCTGATATATTGTTATGATACAATACATTTTCAAGGTGATATTTAGTATGTCTTGAAGCCCAGGTATGGGGTAAAAAAACCCTCCAGATTTAAAATTCATACTAAATTCAAATTGTTTTCTCATTCTTTCGTAAGTTGGACTCCAGAATTGCAGGAGAGATGCTTTGTCAGCTGATTTATTTTATTTTAGCCCTGGGAATTGAGCTGCCACGTGCTGTGATTTATGTAATAACCAGCATGTGCTCGGGTGAGGAGCTCCCCAGCTGCCCAGGGCTGGGATTTGTGCACATCCCATGGGCACACTCTGCTCCTCAGGGAGTGTTGTAAGGATAACAGGCAGGAGTACACTTAGTTTTGGCTGTAACTGGAAAGGAAAATCCATTAATTCCAATATTTACCCATGCTATGGCCTGTATAAAGCCGAGTTCCACAGAAGGATTTAAACCAGGAATGCCACAAGGGTGTGTTAGTGCAGCTTTATGTTTAGATATATTGGGAAGACACTTCAGTCATAGCAAAAAGACATTTTTAGAAGTGCTCAGCAATCCTCCATAATTAAGTTATTTTGGATGCATTTAGGCTGGGCAGTCTGCAAATGCCAGCTGGGATGGTGTGCTCAGGAGAAGAGTGGTCACCATGCTTGTCAGGGGTTCCCATCAGTCAGTTTTCCTCTGCTCTCCCAGTTTCAAACAGACTGGAATTAATTTAAAGTCCGTGTGGTGTACACCCCTAGTGATGTTGAATTCAAATCTACTTTGTTTTTATGGCAAATAGATTAAAAACCCATTAATTTTTAAGCTGAAGCTGTAGCATTCCACTGAAACCTAGCTAACATGAGGCTTCCCAAAGTTATTAGCCACACAAGAGTTGTTCTGGAGCTTTTTAAAGGGATTTGCCACAAAATGTGCATGTTTTATGTAAATGAACTGATTAAATTACTTGCTTTGTTTGCTTTGTTTCTCGAGCTCTTCATGAAAGTTTTTAAATAAAAATCCTCACACCAAGAATTTCAATTCTTTTGAACTGCATGAGCTTTCTGTTTCTGAAGCTAATACATTTATATATTGAATAGAATGAATGTAGTTTTCATAATAATAAATAATCTAACAAATAAATAGAGAACAGGTAAGTACAAAAAGTACCTGCAAGTGTAGGATGAATCAAACCTATTTGTCTTAACTTACTGGCAGTGTATGGAAAAAACAAGATTTCTGCTACAATTTTTCTGTTTCTTCCCTTCCAACAGGCGTCTGATCACAGATTCCAAGGTTAAATTAAAGTACCAGCATTTAATAACCAATAGTTTTGTAGAGGTGAGTTTTTATTTGAATTTTTTAATGGCTTGTAGGTTGTTTTTGTCTCACACCTGTACCCAGGCAGAGGCTGGAGGCTTGTTTAGAACTGCAGAGCAGGTTTTTTTTGCAAGGTCTCTAGTCAGGTGTGAATGCAGGGGTTGTTTTATGGTCCTTTGCCTTACAGGGATAGTTGTAGGAAAATACTAAAAAAAACTTCAGGACAAAAGACCTAAAGAGAATGTAAGAGCTGTTGCTTAATATCTGGGTTCTGAGAAGCAGAATTACGTAGTTAGAAGAGTTATGTAATAGTTATATAATATTTATGACTCTTGAATGTTACCTGAGACACTTCACATTGGAACCAGCACATGCAGTAAACAAGAACGTGCCTTAAACGTTTTGCCACTTGAAGTAAAACTGCAGAAGTGCTTTAGCAAAATACTAATAGTTTTAGAGGCTTAAAATAAACTTGAAGAAAGGTGCTTTGCAAGATGTTTGCACTGTCCCAGTTTCCCAGTTGTGTGGGCTCAGCTGTCCTGTCGAGCCCAGGGCGGAAGCTGTTATGGGATCAAGCTTTCAGTCCTTGCCAGAAGTGATGGGTGCAGTGGGTTTGGTTTTAATTTCTTAGCTGTTTAGCTGACAGAGAGGTGCAGGGCAGGAGCTGTCCTTGAGCACATCCTTCCTGTGTGATGTGAGGTGGGTGTGTGTTTGTTTGGCAGGACAATCGACTGTTAAAGTGGTGTCCCGCCCCCGACTGCCACCACGTCGTTAAAGTCCAGTACCCGGATGCTAAACCCGTGCGCTGCAAATGTGGCCGTCAGTTCTGGTAAGAGACATCCAGGAACAGATGCTGATACTGCTGTACTCACTGCTCTGCGAAAGTGTTAGTGTGTGTTCTGGGAGTCCCAGACTGCTTTGGCTTGGGAGGGACCTTAAAGGTGATAGAGTTCACCCCCCTGCCATGAGCAGGGACACCTTCCACCATCCCAGGCGGCTCCAAGCCCCACCCAGCCTGGCCTTGGACATTTCCAGGGATGGGGTGACTTCTCTAGAAACCAGTTTCAGTGTCTCACAACTCTCACAGTAAAGAGTTTCTCCCTAGTAATCCCATCAACTCTGTCCTCTAGCAGTGGGAAGCCATTCCTCCTTGCTCTGTCACTGTTTTGAAGTGGCTCTTGAGAGATTTCAGAATTGAAGAGGGGGAATGTGTTGAGTTTCCATAGGACTGGCTTTGAACAACCCAGAAGAAAACTTACACTGTTCAGTTACAGGTACAATCATCTGCCCTGTTTGCTTATTTTCATTTTCTTTCCCTTACAGTTTTAACTGCGGTGAAAACTGGCATGATCCTGTTAAATGCAAGGTGAGCACGTCAAGGTTCTTGTCCAAATCCGTGTTTTGGAAAAGCTTAAAATACATTTATGTGCAAGACTTAGTAATGAAGCTCAAGTTTTTGTGGCTGTCCATAAAATCATAAATGATCCTGAACTGGGAGGGACCCCCAGGGATCATTGAGCCCAGTTGTTGTTCCCACCAGGGAGCAGAGTAGCTCACCTGTTTAAACCACAGGGTGAGAACCAGCAGTGAAATCCTGTTGGGTGCCTTCACTGGCTGCCTCACAGGTGGATCTTGTGAGAGAACAGTGCCTCATCCAGGTGGGAATTGTCTGGAAGAGGAGGTTGTTAGGCCTGTGACCCCCTGCAGAGGAGTGAAGGTGGTTTTTTTGGACAAGGAGCTTTCCTGTACCAGTTGTTCCCGTAGGTGGTTGGTGCTTTATCAGGTGTTAGCTGTTGTACTGGAAGAATTAATTTGGTTTTGATGGCTTGGGTTGAAAGGGACTTTAAAGATTATCTTAAAGATTACTGTAAAGATGATCACAGCCTACCATGGACCAGGATACCTTCTACTTGCCCAGGTTGCTCCAAGCCCCATCCTTGAACACTTCCAGGGATGGGGCAGGTACAGCTTCTCTGGGCAACCTGTACCAGGGCCTCCCCACCCTCACAGGGATCATTTCCTTCCCAATATCCCATCTAACCCTGCCCTTCCTTGTGTCTGTCCCTCCAAGCCCTTGTAAATGGTTTCTCTCCATCTTTCTTGTAGGCTCCTGTCAGGTGCTGGAATGCCACAATTAGTCACCCCAAAGCCAAAATGTCCTTATTGTTTAAGAGTCCAACATGAAGTTTGTGTTGATTAAGCTTAAGAGCTGCAAACTCATTGCAGGAGTGTTTGTGCTGGGTGCTTGTGCTTGCTGGATCAGGATGGAGCTGCAGGAACTGTCTGCCAATAAATTAGTGGCTGTTTGTACAGTTTTTCAGCACCAACACTCCCCTGTTCCCATGTGGCTGGATGTACCTTTCCTTTATGTGAGCAGGTGTCTTGGGAACATTTGCAGTTCCTCCAGTCAGATTTAATGCTCTTCTTCCATCATTTTTCTGACAGTGGTTAAAGAAATGGATTAAGAAGTGTGATGATGACAGTGAAACATCCAATTGGATTGCAGCCAACACAAAGGTGAGAGATTTTCTTGTATTTTTATATAGAGATTTTATACAGATTTGTCAGGTGAAAAGGACATTGGTCTAATTCCTTGCACTAGGATTGTTTTTCTGTTCCATGTTAAGAGCAAGCCTTAAAATCCACAGTACACTGAAGTGCTCTTGTTTGAAGAGCAAACAGGTGTTAATGCTTGGAATCAGGTGAGTTTCTTCAAGTTCAGTGAAGGAATGTGCTTGGAAGAAACAGTTAATTGGAGACCCAAAGGAAGCTCAAGATTTAAGTCTTTGGGCTCCTGTCTGGCACCAGTGGCTTCCCTAAGCAAATCCATGGCCCATTCCATGTGTGGAACATGTTACCACCACCCGTGGCTCAGTTTGGCTGGGATCATTTACATCTGCCTTCAAATCCCTGGGATTGGCCTCCGGAGGAGCCTTCATTTCCACTGGGCAGCGTTCCAGCTGGAGACTGGCAGAACAGCTGTCTGGGATTTCATTATGTAAAGGTCTTCCTTCTGCTTAGCCCAACTTTGCCTGAAACTTTAGCATTTGATAATTTTGAGGCAAATTAAAACCAAGATTGTCATGGTGGCAAGGACACAAAAGCAGCAGATCCCATGGGGGGTGAGGAGCAGGCCTGGGGCTCCCAGCTGAAGGAGGAAGGTGGGGAGGGAATGAGGAAATGGCTGCTTTGTTTTCTTAGCTCTGTTGTGTAAGTGGTTAGTGGTATTGTTTGCAGCAGCCTCGCTGCTTTCTGGGGCTGGCTGCCTGGTTTTCATTGAGCTGGAATGTTGTGTTATGGTGGCAGAGAAATCCCTGCTGTGCAGCTCAGATCAGGCTGGAGTGGAGCTGTGTGGGCCCTGCTCAGAGCTCACAGTGTCACCAAAGGGAGTTTGGCTTTGGCTCACTGTGTTCCAGATTGGCTTGGGGACTGAACCAGGTTTGTTTGGAGTTCGCTGGGTCTTCAGGGGCTGCTCCTATTAAACCTGAGGAAGAGCAGCCAATAGCTTGGAAAAGGCAGAGTGTAAGCACTGCTGGCCTTGGGTCTCACCTGTTTGGGACACTGGAACAGCCACAGCCCTGTTTTGCCTGTTAAAGCCCTCAGGAGGCTATTCTTGGGGTTCCCCATCTTCTACCTGCCCCTCCCTTGGGAATAAGAAGATCTTTGGGGGTGGAGAACACCCATCTGGAGGGTGGCACCTGGCACCAGCCCTGCTTCTTCATTGGTACCTCTAGTCTGGTGTGAGCAGCAGAGCTGTCCTTGGACATCGCTGCCTAAGCTGCTTCCTCTAATACTGTTACAGACATTCCTACATGGAAATACTTAGGAGCCCAGGCTGCAACAGAGGGAAAAACTGCCATCAGGGTACTTACTCCAGACATTTGAGCAAGCCAACAGTCCTGGAGCCTTATGGCATCCATATCGATTGAATTAGCTGAAGGACAATAATGGCATTCTTCTCTCTGAGCTGCTGCTGGGTTCAGTTGAGGGGAAAGTTGGCAGGAAGAGTAACCCACCCTCATGCTGATCTTTGCCTTGGGGAAGGTGGGAATCTCCAGCTTTGGTCGCTGGGATGTGTGCCCTGGGAGCTTTGCAGCCTCCAGAGAGCCAGGTCAGCCTGGGATCATGGGGCTGCAGCCACCTCCCTGCTGATCCCTGACCAGAGGCACAGAGAGACCGAAGTGCTGGCTGGGTGTGGGGCTGGAGCCATAGACTGGGGTGGGAATTGTGCACTTGGAGCATGTATCCATCCCTCCTTTCTCTGTATTGCTCCTATCAGGAAAGCAGGGCAGCTGCCTGCACTGTTGGCTTCACAGCCTAAATTCTGTATTGAATTTCATTTTGAAGAACCTAGAAAGGAATCAGGTACCATCAGATGGAAAAATCCCTGTTATCAGTGGGAACAGCTCTCCAAGGAGTTCAGTTGTGGCTACAGGCTCCGTTGCTGTTTCTGGCTTTTGGAAAGTGCTTCCTGGAGCCATCCAGGCGTGAGTCCTGTCCCATGTGGGCTCCTCTCGGGGAAGGAGACTTCCTGTCATACCAAGATGAAGGAGTAAAAGCGAAATACCAATCCTCTGGAATGTGGGCTTGAAATCTGGATAATCCTTTGCAACGGGAGAATGTGAGATACATTTGTTCCGGCTTGTCCTGGGAGATGGAGTTGGAAAGGAAAATCAGGCAATTGTGTGAGAGAATAGAAGAGTGAAACCCAGCTGAATTGGGTTCTGTTCCCAAACTGGAATGATGTGATGCATTTTTTGATGAATTATGTAGAGTGGTCTGAATGAAAAACGAGGAGATTCGCGTAGTGAGTTCTGTGGTTTCTGATATGATTTTTTTATTCTTTTGCATTCATTTACTTGCACTTAGGAGACCTTAATTCCTTCTACTTCTACAAAAGATAGAGCCCTTGCAGCAGAGTGTGCTGGAGTAGATGGCTTTTTTTCTTAAAATAAGCTACTTTCACATGAGTTCAGCTTAACTAGATTAATTTAAAGTTGAGATAAGGCAATACAAGTCCTTTATCAAGCCTGTAATTTTCAGACTTCTTGAGGAAGGAGGTTGAAGAGGCCAAGGATTTGCACTTTTCTTCCTTTTTCAGTTTGTTTGACAAACTTGGTTCTTCAGTAGGTCCTCTCTTGAGTTAAACTAGGCAGATTTTGGGTATTTGGGAATAAAGAAACCACAGAGATCCATTACTTTTGTTAAGTGAACATTGAAAGGAGTGAAAAATAGAGAAAACTTGGATTTGTTTTGCATTTATTTTGGGTCTTAAGGTGTATCAAGACTATCTGAAAGTGGTCTAAAAGGAGGAGGGGAAACCTGTTTGGAGCCTGAGTGTCAGCATGTTAATCTCTGCCTCGTGGAATACCAAAGGGAAGAGAACAAAGCCGGTAATGGTGCCGGCCTTCACGCAAGGCACTGCTTTTTATTGTGGAACTTAACTTGGTCTTAATGGAGGTTGTTTATCTGATACTAAGAAACACCCCAGCCTTGCTTCTTTGGCTCCTGGCACATCCCCATCCTTCCCTTCCAGGCCAGACAGAGCTTGCAGGGCTGATGGATAAACCAGGCGCATTTTCTTCTCCAAAAAAGCCATCGAATATTTTTCCACTCTGCATATGATAAAATGGCATGAGCCCACATGTCTCCCTTTTCAGGTCACTTTTTAATGTCTGGACAAGTGCTCCCTCTGTACTTTCTGGAGATCCTGCATTTGTTCTAATGCATGGAAATTCTGGCAGGACACAGAATCCTCCTGGGCACCAGCACCAAGCTCTGCTCCTCCATTTCCCACCACCCCGGAGCCGTGATCTGTGTTTCTCTAAAGGCACCCAAGTGCCATCTCCTTTTCTCAGATGAACTGATGTTTAAAATCGGTTTTAAAAAGTTTTGCTCCATGACTCCAGGTGTTAGAACGATGTACTGTTTTGTGCTAGCCATAATTAAGTTTTTGGGTTTTGTTGAAAATCATCAAGAAATCCCTGTGGTTTTTGAGGATTCTTTTTAGAGGATGGGCTAGAGGTGAAGGCGTTGCTGTGAATATGACTGTGGGAGGCTGGTGTACACCAGTTCCTCTGGGAGCTCTGGAAAGGACTAATCTCGTTCACTTGCCCTGAAATAAGAAACCTGTTTCTATTTAGCTTCCTGTTCATAAAAGAGCAGCTGAGGTTTATGGTGCTTTATGTATGCATGGACTTTTACAACAAAATCAGGATTGTTCTCCTTTGTCAGGTTCGCCCAGGCGTTTGTTTCCAAGCCCAGTACGGAATTGTTTGGAGTGGAACAATGTTAATGAGGTCACTTCTGTGTTGTGCTGTGGCTGATAATGTGCACAATAATCTGCAGGTTTAGTAACTTGATTTGCTGCTTGTTGGGTTGTTGCATAGCTGTAATTCTCAGGGAGATCTTCGTTCCCTATCCTCATTAATCTATAAATCTCTCCCACTTGTGTTGGTGACTTGAGTAGCTACTACTTCCTTTTCTCCTGGTGTCCAGCATTTCTTTAATATGTGCTTTTCATGGCTTTAATTTTTAATAATCTTCAACTTGACACTTTTACACAGCTTTAGGGATCTGCTCAGATACTGCATCATCTTTTCCTTGTGCTGTGCTAGACAGGAGCATAAAAGCTTGGAAAGGATGTCATTCCTTGTGAGAAAAGGGCTGTAATGAGATTGTAGAATCATGGAATGGTTTGGGTTGGAAGGACCTTAAATCAGGTTCTACTCCTGCCATGGGCAGGGACACCTTCCACTGTCCCAGGGTGCTCCAAGCCCTGTCCAACCTGGCCTTAGGCACTGCCAGGGATTCAGGGGCAGCCACAGCTGCTCTGGGCAACCTGTGCCAGGGCCAGCCCACCCTCACAGGGAAGAACTTCTTCCCGATATCCCATCTCACTCTGCCATCTAGAAGTGGGAAGCCATTCCCCCTTGTCCAGAGTCCCTCTCCAGGCTCTCCTGGAGCCCTTTCAGGCACTGGAAGGGTTTTCTTGACCATGTTTGTATTGCAGAGCTCAAAGCCCTGAGCACTGTGGACACACTGGAAAGCTTGGTCCCACCTCAAAGGCAGGAGGGCAGAATTTCCATGCTCCCGGTGGAGCCTCACTAGGGGTGAGACGGCCCCACATCCCTGTGCTGTGGATGTGCCTGTGGCACCTCTCCAGCTTGGCAGATCACCTGGGAACTGTTCTCCCTCTCTTGCAGCTGTAGGATTTTGCTCAGCAGGAGGGATCACTGCAGCTGCGTGGATCAGCTGCGCCTCCCACGAGCGATGTCGGCACCCGATGGGAGGAGATGTGTCCCGAAGAACTGCACAGCTCCACAACCTCCTCTGGAAAACTGCTCTGGCTGTGTGCCCCAGGGTCATCATGCTGTGACAGGGACAGGGCCACTGTCTGTACTTAGAGCCACCCTGGCTGATGAGCAGACTGAGCAGGGATCTGCACAGCTGGGCAGGACACTGCTGCCATAAACCTAAATTTGAGTCTTGACTTGTTGGTGCAGGATTGGAAGAGGGAGGAGTGCTGCCTGGAAAAGGGATCCAGATGCTGCCCTGAGTGCTCTGCTCAAAGGAGGGACCATTTTTGACTCTGAAGCTCACAAAACTGCAGTGACTAACTGGGAACAAGCTTCCCTGGCTGATTATCCATCCTGTGGACAGTCCTAGGGAACATCTTGGTGTCGTACCTTGAGAGGTCCAGCACAGCAGCTACTCTGCTTCACTTACTGTTTGTAGTGCAGTTAGTGAGTCTGAAGGACAAACACAGGTGACTGGGAAGAAGGCAGGTCTGGAAAATTCCTCTTTTGTGCTTGGTTGCTGCTTGATCCCATTGGTTTGATATGGAAGTTCTCCTGTCTGTGACAATACAAACTGGCAAACTCGTATAAAATGCAATCACAGTTGGGACACTCAGAGTGGGTGTACAAGAGCCTGTTGGATTTTGTCCTGTATAGAAGTAGAGTTACGGAGATGGTGCATGTTGGTTTCTTCCTTTACTGAGGGTTGATCTGGTTGCCAGAGTAGGAACTGCTTGGTTTGGTTAGCAAAGGCATGCTCCAGACTGGGGAGGGGATTTCACAGGCTTCTGACCCAAAAGCTGCAGCTGATTTTACAGGTGTTTGTATCACTGCTTTGGATATGTTTCTTATTCTATTATATATAAAAAGTGGCTCGTGCAGAAACTTCATGAAGGCTGATGTGGTTGTGGGATGAGCTGCATGAGGAGCTGATTCAGCCTAAAATGGTTTTGGTTTTATTTATGCAGGTTTTTTTCTCTGTACTTGCTGCTTTGTTGATTTGTTAATTTCTAAGCTCATGAACCACAATATTGGTGTTATATTCCCCAGATATTTCCCTGTGCAGAACTGCCCTTTGAGATAGTCACATTTGTTAGAAGCCTTACTCTTGAAAGGGAAAACACCATGTGAGCTTTTATGGAAAAGTCTTCAGTGAGGTGTCACATGAAGGGAAAAAAAGGGACCTGATGGGAAACATGGAAACACCTCAGGAAGAGAAGTGTCTTTTTAGCTGACAGCAGGTTCTTTGAAGCGCACTAGAGTCTTGCTGCATGTTTTCAGCTCCTTTCTGGATGGCATGTTACAGCTGCAGGTGTCTCGGATTGGTAACAGCGTGATTCCGGCTCGGTCTCAGTCCCAGAGTGGACCAGACACTTGATGGTGAGGAAAGCCACAGTGCTTCCCAGGCTCTTAGAGACCACCCCTCTGCTGGGATTTTGGGGAAGGTCATGAAGTGACTCGCCCAGTGTCCCTCTGTGAGAGCAGCATAGATAAAATATGTTATTCCTTAAGTTTTTTTCTATCTAACTGCTCCGGGTTTGGAGTATTTTAATGCCTGACTGAAGAGGATCTCGATGTCCAAAGGCAAGAATTAAATCGTGTATTTCACTTGACGTGCTCTGTCTGCCTGCCGTGGGAACCCTTCCAAGTTCCCCAGGCTGTTGGGGTTCCGTGCTTGCCCTGCTAACGGTGCTCTCTGTCCTGTGGACAGGAATGCCCGAAATGCCACGTCACCATCGAGAAGGACGGGGGCTGCAACCACATGGTCTGTCGGAACCAGAACTGCAAGGCGGAGTTCTGCTGGGTGTGTCTGGGCCCCTGGGAGCCCCACGGATCTGCCTGGTGAGTTCGGGAGCGTGCCTTGCTGGACGGGCGAGGAGGTCGTGGTGCAAACGGCTCGGATTTGGACTGAAATCTGTGGAATCGGTGTCCCCGTTACAGGTACAACTGTAATCGCTACAATGAGGATGATGCAAAGGCAGCAAGGGATGCACAGGAGGTGAGTCCATAACCTTTGGTGATGAGGGAGATCACCGGCCCTGTGGTGTCCTTTCTGTAAACCTACACATCTGCTCTGAAGGAACTCACGGATTCGGGCACAAATCCAAAGGACAGTTAAGTCTTTTGACTTTTAAGATAGGGACAGCTTTGCCTGGTACGTGCTACCTTTGTACATCCACAGCACACAAGTTGAACCATGCCCGTGGTGGTATTTTTTTACAGCTGGTCTGTCAGTGTGAAGAAAATAAGATTAATGACTGTGTATTGAGTCATCTTGGTTCTTTTGCACTATTTAGTACACGGTGCCTTTCCCCTGCTCTGTAATCAACTTGAGATTGCCCTCTTAGCACAAGCACAGTAATTAGAATTCCTTATTAGCAAAAGAAACCCCAACAAAACATCATCTTCTCACTTCTGTCATGACACTGGAAGCATTTGAGTCGAGAGGCTGAAATACAAAAGTGATGAGGCTTGAGCAGTGTGATTGTAATTGCTTCCAAGGTTGGGAGTGAGGATGTCAGAGCCGTGTTGGGAAGTGCCCTGGGCGCTTCCCAGGGTTAGGGGGGCCGTGTGGAGCCGTCTGCCCAACGTGATAGGAGAGGAGCCTCCTTTGGAGAGGAAGCTCCTTCTCTGGATCAGGAAGAGCCCTTGTGAAGGGCTTACTTCTCTTGCTGGCATTGCTTAGTTTTAACTATTTGTTTTCTTTCTCCCTAATGGGAATTAACACAGCGATCCCGAGCAGCCCTGCAGAGGTACCTGTTCTACTGCAACCGCTACATGAACCACATGCAGAGCCTGCGCTTCGAGCACAAGCTCTACGCTCAGGTGAAGCAGAAGATGGAGGAGATGCAGCAGCACAACATGTCATGGATCGAGGTGCAGTTCCTGAAGAAAGCAGTCGACGTCCTCTGCCAGTGTCGTGCCACACTCATGTACACTTACGTCTTTGCCTTCTACCTCAAAAAGAATAATCAGTCCATTATCTTTGAGGTAGGAGAAAATGGGGTTATCAGGGATTCAGATTGCAAAACTGAGGAAATAAGATTTAATGCTTGGAGGCCACTAGTCCTCACTTTTACCCAAGTTAGTCTGGTTTAATATTCTGCTGTGCAGAAGTTAGAGGCTCTCTGGGCATTGTGTAGGAACATCCACTGGAGGAATCACAGAATCACAAAGCTGAGGCTCCACCATACCTGGAAGTGCTCAAGGCCAGGTTGGATGGGGCTTGGAGCAACCTGGTCTAGTGGAAGGTGGCCCTGCCCATGGCAGTGGGTGGAACTGGATGAGTTTCAATGTCCCTTCCCACCTAAATTCAGTCTGGGATTCCGTGATATCTAATCCTTTTTTATTTTGGAACTGATTCCAATTGCACTGAAATAAATATCTCCCCCTTTCCTTTACCCCTCCTCTAACACTTTTTTTCTTTTGTCTTTACAGAATAACCAAGCAGACTTAGAGAATGCTACAGAGGTGCTTTCTGGGTACCTGGAGCGAGATATATCCCAAGATTCACTGCAAGACATAAAGCAGAAAGTACAGGATAAGTACAGGTTTGTGTTGGAATACCCCTTTCTCTCAAAGCTGCCAAGTGTTGCCATGGCCTGTGTCAGGTAGTGACCTGAGCACTTGCCAAGATACAGTTTCTCCAGAGCCACATCTCTGGGAAGCTGTTTGCTCTTGGCTTTGTGCCACCCATTGTGATCAGCCAGTCCCTGGATATCTGAGAGCAGCACCGCTGTCCTGCTCCAGCCCCAAATCCTCCCAGAGAAGCCCTCACACAGATGCTGGCAGTGTGTATTTGAGTCCCTGCTGGGACCAGCTCTCAGGGGAGGTGACAGCCTGTGGGGAAAAGCTCCCAGCTCTGCCTTCCATCTGCTCTGCAGAGCAGGAGCTGGAAGATCCAACCCCGGAATGGAAAAAGTCCAGTCCGTGTCCAGAAGCAATGGCTGTCAGTACACTGCTGTTCCTGCACAGAAGGAGCATGTGGGAATGGCCAGCACCAGGATGGGATCTGCAGAGCGAGGGCCAAAGAACAAGGAGTGACTTTGTTGTTCCAAGCTGCCAGCTTTGGCCTAGGATGAGCTGCCAGCAGAGAGCAATTGGCTCTTTTAATTGTCTGCTGGGTCCATTTGTGCAAAACGTGGGTGTAGGAAAGCTGTCCCTAAGGAAGAGGGAGAGAGCAGCCTGCCCAGCTGGGAAGGGGAGCAGAGGACTGGGGTCCAGGTGACACAGATGCCAGTGCTTTGTTCAGTCTCAGGGGGATAATTTCTGCACAGTGGAAAAGTACAAAGCTGAAAATGCGGATGAGTCACAGGATTAGGACTTGCATTTCTGAGGCAGTTTGCCAAAATCACTGAATTTGTTATGCCTGGCTTAGGGGGAAGAAAACATCCAAAGTAGGGTGAGCTGTAGGACTCCATGGACTGTGGGGCGTGGCAGGAGCTGTTAAGATTTGGTGGCTCATCCTGCCCAACTTTGGCAGCACAGCTGGGGCTGGACAAGGCTTTCCTGACCTTTTTGAAGACATTTTGTAATTTACCCTTTAAGGCCACCATTAATTTGGTATTTCAGATGAAGCTCCTTGTTTACTTCAGTCCTCTGAACCTGCATGCTTTTGTAGGGATGAAATTAAAACCTAATATAGCCTGAATTGCTTGGAAACAGTATCCCAAACCTGCTTCACATTTCTGGGAAGAAAGAATGCATCTGTCAAGCCCGTGCAGGTCCCTAATTAACCAGTTCAGTCATGTCTTAATCATGTCCTGCACGGTGCCCTTTGATGCAAGACTGGGAGCAGGATGTCATCAAGGGGGGTTTAGAGAACACTGGGGAGCTGCAGGAGCTGCCCTCCAGGCTGGTTTGGTTTCAGCTGTTTGCATCTCTTTGCTTGCAAAGACATATGTAGAAAACAGGATTAAGCCCCCCACACTCAACCAGCAGAAAAATAACTAAAGTTTGGAAAGCAGAGAACGCGTGTTCGCCATCACATGCTCCTGAAAATCAATGGGACTTTGTGTACAGGGGTTTCCCTTGCACCAGCTGACAGCAGTGAGGGGAGCCACAGCTGCTCCCGTGGATAAATCAGTCACTCTGATAAGGCCCTGAGCAGTAGGTGAGGAATTCCTGCCAGGTGTTGTTAGTGTATATTGTGGGATAGCTTCCCACTGGGAGATTTCTCCTGAGGGATGTCTGACCACTGCCAAGCTAGCTGGGTTCCCAGCAGCCAGAGCCTCTCAGATGCTGATTTAGAGTTTGCTCTTGGAACCCAAACTCATTCAAAGTTTCTGTGCTTTTTGTCTTCTAACACACCTGAAATGACCATGGCATCCTTTGCTGTTTTCTGGAATATCCCTTTTCCTCAGGACCTGTGATCCTGGGAGGACTGGACTGGACTCTGGGATCAGTTTTATGTGCAGCAGTTTTCAGTCAGCATAGGTGGGAATACTCCAAGGATAGTATATCTCAGTCCCTCTGAGAGGGACATGCTGGGATGTGAGGTGAAACCTGCTCTCCAGTTAGACCAGTAACCCTTTGGACCTCTTCCATCTCCACTGGGAAATGAAACTGTGTCAGTTCTCCTGAGGTTTTCATCATGGGCTGGTATGGCTTGGAAGGGATCTTAAAGTAAGTCTGGTTCCACCTCCTGCCATGGGCAGGGGACACTTTCCACTAGATCAGGTGGCCCCATCCTGCCTGGCCTTGAACACTTCCAGCTAGTTTTTCCTAGCTAACACATGGCTTTTTGTTGTCCTGATGGGGCTTAGAGCAGGCACCAGCCCACATTTGAGGAGAGCTTATCCCATTCCATCACCACCAACCTATGCTCAGGCTTTTTCAAACCACAGCTGCTGCTTCCTCCTCTTCTAGTTATTCCTGAAGGTTTCTCAGCTGTAGAGGCTCTGGGGATACTCTCGCCTGAAAAACTCTGAATTTTCACACTGGTTTTCCAGCCAGGGACCTGGAGCTGAGTGACTGGAGCAACCAAAGTCTTAATTAGTACCGTTAATGGGCTGTAAATACAAACTCCCTTCTCAGGGGATCACCTGTTTGGGCAGTGAGATGTGCTGTAGGTTTGGGTAACTCGGTGCTCCGCGATTCCTGACGTTCCTTTTCCATGGTGTCCCTGTCCCTGCAGATACTGCGAGAGCCGGCGGAGGGTTTTGTTGCAGCACGTGCATGAAGGCTACGAGAAGGATCTGTGGGAGTACATCGAGGACTGAGCCTGGCCCCGCAGCAATGAACTCTGAACCCTTTCCCATCCTAGAGTGCTCATGCAATTCCAATAAAACCCACCCAGGGCGCTGCTCCGCCTCTTACACCGCTGGTCTGTAGTACCGGGATTCTGTTTTGTTAACAGAAAAATTAAGTAAATTATATTGTAATAAAAAAAAAAGGTAGATAAACCATTGTACAACAGTATTCTAGGCGGCCAAGAGTGTGACAGACGCACTAAAAAACCCTCCAACTTTAACTTGTAACGTAGCTTCATCCTCCAAGCCGACTCCTTTTTCTTTTCTCTCTTTCTTTTTCTGTGTGTAGTACAGATGAAACTTAAACCAATTTCTTGACACTGCTTTTCATGTCCAAACCAGCCATTTTGATGGACTTTGGTCAGGGGGGTGGCTCTCCCGCCCCCCTCCTCCTCTCTGCCACCCAAGTACACGGATGAATGTGGATTGGCTCATTGTAAAGAGGATTTTTGGGGAGGGAAGGAGGGGGGTACACAGCAAGGAAAAAAAAAAACCCCAACCTTTGTATATGACTTTTAAAACAAAAAGAGGACAACACAGTATTTTTCAAAGTTGTATATAGCGCATATGCATGGACAAAGAGCAAGCGTGGCACGTGTTTGCATAATGTTTAATTACAAAAAAATATTTATTCTTTAAAAATCTTCAAGATTATGTCTATTTGCTGTGCATTTTCTTTCAGTTTGATTCTTTTGTTTTGGTTTTGGTTTTTTTTTCCCTGGGCTGGGGTGGGGGAAGCGTGTGCTGGTGTAGTGAATATATCTATATATATATTTTTTATTTTTTTTTTTCTTTTTGGAAGGCTTTTTCCAGAGCAGTTGGGTTTCTCCTCTTCCTGCAGTTCCTTTCTGTCCAGGGCCTCCCCCAGGTCTGTGTGTGTATCCATTGCTGGCAACGGACGCGGCCCCTCGCAGCTCCTGGAGCTCTGGTTCAGGATGCTTTGCTTTCTCTTGGTTTATTTTCAGCCCCAGGTCTTTACCTGCCCAAATCCAGCTCTGTGTTCCCACTCGTGCACGCAGGACACGTGCTCTGGTCCCAGAGGAGGCGTGTGTGATGTGTGTGTGTTTGTGTGTGTGTGTGTGTGTTTTCAGAGGTTTGTTCTGGATCCCGAGGCAGGACAAGGAGGGGTGTTTTGCATCACTTCTCCAAAGACTTCCTGCGAGATTTCGGCTGTGGATCTCCTCTCCCTCCCCCTTTCATCTGTCAAATGGACCCTTTCTTATTGTTTTAATTTTCACTTCATTATAACGAGTCGTAACATTGAAAAGGAAAGCTGATGGAATTGTCTTTGTGTTTGTTTTGGGCTCAATCACTGGGCGTCCTGTCCTGGCAACTATTTAACACTCCATCTAGTGCAGTAGAAGCTGAAATCAGCGGAGTATTTTTCAATTAAAAGGGGAAAGAACTAATGAGTTTAGCTACTGAGTCCATTTTTATGATTTCTGTAACAAGAGCTATGTTAAAGTAAACAATTGGTGGTGGTTTTATTAAATTTACTCCTGTATAGGAATTCCTTCTGTGGTATTTTTCGTCAGGCAAGTGTCCTCCGAGCCTCCTGCTGCTCTGCCAGCTTCCAGGGGATGGAAGTTACGAAGGGGTCAAATACAAAAGGCAGATCCCAGGCAGGGCTGTAACAGGGGATGCTTTTCCAGCTGGCTGCGGGGTCACCTCGGCTCCCTCACCGCTCTTACCGCCGTTCCACGGATGTGGATTTGTCCCTGTACACCTGCTTTTCCCTTTATTTGCCCTGGAAATGGAGGGTGAGGGAGCGCAGCCGCTCTCCCTGTGCTGCCCCCGGTGCTGCCGGAGGGGTGGGATGGCGCGGAGCTGCGGGGGAGCGGCCCTGCCCGTATCCATCCCTGCCCTTCCTGTTGGGAATTCTCCCTCCATGCCTTGAAACACCTGGAAGCTGGAGCACGGTGGGCTGGGCAGGCGCGGGCACGGAGGCGTTGGGTTTTCACTCGTGTTCCCGGGCAGGGATCGGCCAGGGCTGTGGGCGCTCCGCTCCAGAGGAAACCCGTCTGTGCCGTCCTCAATGCCCACGGCTAAAGACAGTGACAGAGCCCCGTTCTGAGGGAGAACCTGCTGCAGCTCCTTTCCTCCGGGTCCATTACCTGGCTGGCGGGACACCATCCCCACAGACACTGTGGAAATACAAAGGAAAATAAACAAAACTCGCCATCCCAACCTCCCTCTGCTGCTGCTGCGGGGCGGGGAGGGAGCGCTTCCCGGGCCCTCCCTCCTCACTGCCCTCTACACCGTGGAGTTCCCAATAAAACCTTCCAAAAGCCGGGCATTTTATTATTCCTGTTGTTTATTCGGGTGTTTTTCAGGTTAAACGGGGGCCGGGACTGG
>VWZU01002217.1:806753-853620 GCA_013397095.1 Sterrhoptilus dennistouni
CCGGAGCCGCCGGGCCCAGGGCGCCCACAGGGGCCGGAGGGGCGAGGGGCGGGACGGGACACCGGGGGAGGGAAAGGGAAGTTAGGGGCGGCGGCACCGGCAAGTTCTTTTGAAGAGCGAGTTTTAAATCTGGACGCTGGGTATGGAAAACGTGAGGGAAATTCAGCCTTTGCTAAAGTGATCGACGTTAATAATCGAATGTTAGGTGCTGGAACAGGGGAGGAGTAATGGAGGTGGGGAAGGGGCTGCAGCACAAGGAGCGGCTGAGGAAGCTGGGAGGGGGCAGCCTGGAGAAAAGGAGACTCAGGGAGAGCTCAGAGCCTGAAGGGGCTCCAGGAGAGCTGGAGAGGGACTGGGGACAAGGGATGGAGGACAGGACACAGGGAATGGCTTCCCACTGCCAGAGGGCAGGGATGGATGGAGATTGGGAAGAAATTGTTCCCTTTGAGGGTGGGGAGGCCGTGGGATGGAATTCCTAGAGAAGCTGTGGCTGCCCTGGATCCCTGGGAGTGTCCCAGGCCAGGCTGGACATTGGGCTTTGGAGCAGCCTGGGACAGTGGAAGGTGTCACTGCCCATGGCAGGGGCTGGAACGAAATGATCTTTAAGGTCCCCTCCAACCCAACCCATTCCATAATTCCTTATTTTTTGTGGTGGAGGGTGGTTGCTGTGCAGCCCCACAGGGGTCACTGCCAGGCCTGGCGGGTTCTGTGTGCTCAGAAATGGTCCGGACTAAAGGGTGACTACAAAGTTACTCAGGTGAGGAGGAAATTGGAGAAACTCCAGGGAAGTCCTAACAGAGCTGAGAGAGAAGACTTGGAATGATGGGTGTGCAGATTTAAAAAAATTGCAATATATAAAACAGTGAGGGGTTTGTGCTGGTTGTTTCTGCTGAGGACGGAATGCTTAGAGTTGGGTAATTCCATGAAAATAGCAACTCAAATTTTCACAATAGGAATCAGAAAAGTCAGTAAAATTTTGGAAACTGTTAAGAAACAAACAAACAAAAATCAACAGAAACAAAACAAACCCAAAAACAACAACAGCAAAAAAGGAAGATCCTTTCTTGGATTATTTTTCATGTCTCAGCATCTCTGATCTGCCCCATCTCCAGCAAAAAAAGATGCAACTAGAAAATGTTCCCAAAACATTGCAGAGAACAAAGATCTACTGAATCTCTGATTTTAAAAATTATTTATTAAGGAGAGGGAAGGTGACACAGGTGTATAAAATCCTGTGTTGTGTCTTCCCCAAAAAACAAAGTGAAAAATCAAAATACTTTCCTGTGTAAACCCATTTCCCTTCTGTGAAGGTTTGATGGTTGATGCAAAGTAAGAAAATAATATAAAATTAATGTATTTTCCATTTTCCATGGACTGGGAGCTCCAGTGTCTGCTGGGGGAGGTTCCCTGCCCTGCCTGTGGTGGGACATCCCTGTGCTCCCACCCTGTGGACTCAGAACAGCTTTGCCCTAATTAACTTCATAAATATTTTATGATACATGTTTTTGACTTATTTTCTCTATGATGTCTAATTAGGTGCTTAAATGCTCCAGCATTGTTTTTTTGCAAGGTAAAGATGCCTTCCCAAGGTGCTGGTGATCAGAAGGGACCCCCCAGCAGGGATGTGCTGCCCAGGGAGGGTGTTTATTTAATGGAGCTGTGGAACTGAAATCTCTGCCTTGCTTGGCAGGGCAGAGTTTGTCCAGCAGCAATGCTGCTATTTTTATGCCCTCCTTTGGGATTTGCCAGTTGTCCTTTCTGATTATTTTCTGGAACAGAGCTTCAAGAAACCTTGCCTGGTGTATTTACTACTCCTGGTTTCTGTCTTTTCAGGTTTCTTCATCGCCGGCGGCTACAGAACCAACAAAACCCCGTCCTAAAAAAGGTTTGTTTGAAGATGTGATTGTGGTTCTTGGGCAGGTTGGTTTTAAGGTTTCTTCTATAGTGTTTGCAGTTGTCTAGGAGGAAATAAATGTCCTCTGGGAAAAGAGGAGACTGTCTAGACTGTAATTTGCTGAGTACCAGTATTTTTCCAGGGTCTCTCTGAGCTCAGTTCTGTTCCTGGCTGACTTACCACAGCCTGTATCATGTTTGCTTATAATCTGTGAGACTGTTTATTTTATTGTGTACTTATTTATGGGACTCTTAATGAGTCTGATACTCATTTATCCTCTCAGATAATAATGGGTTTGTTTTGGGTTCTTCACAATGATGTTTTGCTCTGGAAATAATCTTGGGAAGCAAACATTGTGTCTTGCGGGGTTTTTTCTACATCACATGTTCCAGTTTTTGAAGTAAAAGTGGTATCAAATCAGGCAGGTTGTGACTGAGTTTAATTATTGTTTCTTTGCTTTTGCTTGTTGTTTGTTTTTAACAATGAAAATGTGTTAATTCACTCAGGGCAGATTGTTGTCTTGAAGTCTTGATTGAATCTGAACTGGAGCAGATACAATTTCTGTTGTTGGTTAAAAATGTTTGACCAAATCCTGCTGGTTTTTGGGGGGATCTGGTACATTCTTCAGCCTCTCCTTTCCCCCTTTCTTGAGGCAGGACTTGTCCTGACACACAGTGAGTACCTCCTTCCCTGTGGCACTGCTCCCCTTCCAGCACAGATCTGGGCACTGCAGAGCTTTTGTGTCTACCTGAGCTGAGCATTTGGGCTGGGTTTTGATGGCTTCTCCTTTACTGAGGGTGCAGATGGCCCCATCAATTCAGATTCTAATTAAGAGTATTTATCCCAGAGCCAGAAGCAGTGCTCCTTTTCCCTTGCCTTCACATTCAGCAAAGTGAACACAGTCCTTTGGCCATTTTCTGCCCTTGTGTGCCTGTCACAGTATTCCTGGGGATGGAGACTGCCTTGGGATAATGCTGGCAGTAAAAAGGACTGTGATTGGCAGCTGGGGACTGCAATGACCCTCTGCCTTACTGGGTTCTTTTTGTGTGCATGTGGGCCTTGGGAAGCTGGAAAAGCCACTCTGCTTTTGGGGAGCTCAGGCCAACCTTGCATAGCCCCGGTTCCTGGCAGGAGAATTCGAGCCCTTGACTAGAGTGTGGCTGTCCTGAAGGTGGGGATTGAGGTCTCAGCACAAGCCCAGGCCTCTTTGGTAGCTTGTCCAGAGAAGAGAAGATTGCTGCTGCTTCAGGCCTGCATGCAAGTAAAAATAACTCCCAAATTTACTTTTATCTTGACCCTCAACTCTTTCAGAGCAAGGATTGCTCTAAAATTACTCTAAATTGGTTACTTTGAGGCAATTAGTCTGACTTCGATGGAGGCACTGATGGGCTCCCTGGTGAGCTGTTTCATCTCTCTCCTTTCCTCTGAAGGTTATGACTCCCATCTCCTCATCCTCCATAACCCCCACCCTGCTGTGCCTCCTTGTGGAAGTTCCATTTATTTGTGGCTCTGGATGTCCCTTTTATACTGCCACAACCCTTGACTCCAAGTAAACTACGATGATTTAAAAAAAAAATAAAAATCCTCTAGCCTGTGACTTTTGTAATTCTCTTTTCTGTCCTTTAAGGTAAATTGAGGCATCTCCAGTGCCTGGCACACCTCAGGTCGTTGTGACTGAAATGCCTTCAAAGCCTTTGGGCTTTGCCATTTAATATTTGACTTCAGTGCAGCAGGGAAAGCTGATTTGAGCTGCCTGATCGTTAATCTCTGGGAAATGAGGGCAGCAGAAAGATTTGTACTTGGAGTGATGTAACAGTGTCCTCTGTGTGTGGGTGGGGGACCAGGGGCATGGAAGAGAGGAGGAGGGAGAACCAAGGGATGTTGGATGTGTTTTTGTGGAATTTGGCAGGAAAGAGCAGCATCTTTTTTTTTTCCCATGACAGCTGGGTTTTTTTAATAGAATATTTGTAGAACATCTTAATTAAATATCTCATCCCATTTTGGTTTAGCTGAGGAGAATTACTATGAACTTTAGGAGCCAGGCTACATCAGTGCTGTTTGAACAGAGAGTGCTCCTAAACTTATTTTAAACTGACATTTTAAACGTTGAATGGCCACTTTCTGTTGCAGCAAATTGCCTTTTTATGTTTGCATTGTGTTTTCAAGCAGGATAAAGCTTCAGTGTCAGTGTTTTCTCTGGCAAGAGAGATCCTGAACTCAACATTTAGCAGAAACAGGTCTGTGAAATGCAGAGACCATATGAACCGTTTGGTGTTGGCAAAATTCGTGCCCAAACAGAGCAATACTGGATGATGTGGTTGCACACAGGTGCAGCAGAGTGGGACCAAGTCATTGCTGAGGCCCTGAGTTAACCATCAGTGCTGCATTCAGCTGTTCATCCTGTCTGTGTGTGTGCTGGGCAGGAATGAGGGATTAAATGTGTGTTTCTGAGAATGGAGCCTCAAATTTGCCAAAAATCATTGGGATGATGAAATACACACCTGAGGTTTGTGGCTGTAACCAGAAGGCCACGTTTTCAGCTGTGCAGGTCTGAATACATTGGATGTATTACACCTGAATTGAGAGCTTCCCTTCACTGTCCTTGCTTTCCTCCTATGGTCCTGCCATGAGCCAAGAAAAGGTGGAACCTGCAGCCAGTGTTTAGCAGCTGCATTGTGTGGCTCTTAAAATGGTAACACTGAGCTTGGAGTGGAATTTGCTGGTGAAGGAGCTGATCCATCATATGGCTGTTGGGCTGCCAAAGCCTGAAAGTTGGGATTTGGGAGGGTCTGGCTTGCAGGCAGGCCAGTTCTGAGGGAAGAGGATGAGTGTTCAACAAGGTGAAGGAGGTCTAGAGGTTCTGGAGCAGATGGTGCTGGTGGAATCAGGTTTGAAATCTCTCCATGCAATGATCTGAGTTAACAGCGTGGGTGGAGGTGACTCCCTCCAACATCTTGTGGCCACACTTGGTGACAATCATCCCTCAGCAGCTAACACAGGAGTAACATTCATTATTTTGTCTTTTATCCCCTGTTGGGAGAGCTGCTCCAAAGATCAATTCCCTTTGTTGCTCCATCAAGATCCATAACTCTCCCTGTGTTGATCCCCAGGCAACTGAGGGTGGAATAAAGGGAGCTCTGTTCCTTGGAGTGATAAGGAGTTAATGTCAGCCTGCTGAGGTGGGGTTTTAATCTCCCTCCTGCATTCTAAATTAATCAGATATTTTCCTAAATGCTGTACTGGTTTGGAATTGAGATAGGGCTGTCTCCCATCTTCCCACTTTCTTTTTCCCACGCAGGCGAATCAAATAATTTTATAGGATCTGATAGTACTGGAGTGCAGAAGTGCTTTTACCAGCTTGTATTGTTGACTTTTATGGAACATAACTTGAATTTATTTCCCTTTATTGTGGAAAAAATGTTTGGAAAGTAAGTTTTGAGCTCGTGTTTGTCTAATAACAGTTCAGGGGTTAATGGGACAAATTTAAATGCATTTGGATTTCTACATGAATATGAGACCTCAGACTTTCTGAGGTGCACTGATGGTGTTTTAATGACAAGGTAGAATCCTAAATATGTACCTAGTATAATAAACTCACCGAAGCAAAATAGATTTAGCTTGAATCACTGGGAAGAACTTGTCCTAAAAATCCATTAATCTGTCAAGACTGAGAATTCTGAATTGTCATCAACCACCTTTACCCTTACCACAGGAGGGGTCAGGTAGATAATTTTCAAAATGGAAACACTGTAAAACTATTAGCAGAGATCAAGTGTTCTCCCAGGCCTGCCATTGGGGTATTTTTTGGATGCTTTGTAGGTATATTTTTTTCTAGGGTTTGAAGCAAGAAATTAACTGTGACCTTTGGCAAAGTGCTCTGGCTTTTGTTGCTTTCCATTAATCAGCCACAAGCTTGGCCTAATATCCAGTGACAGGTTTTGGATGCTGCAGGCTTTTGATTAACAAAACATTTGGGGACATGAAATGAAAAGTATCATATAAATGGAAATATTGCAATGCACTGCTTGGCCTGTTGGGGGGTGGCTCTGGTTAGGAAGTGCCAGTGACAATAAACAATCTCCAAATGTGGCTCTTAGGTAATAAATCATGCTCAGATTATGCAGAAATAGCTAAGTGGCTTTTGATGAGCTGTCCTGTCTCTCTCTGGGTGGCTCCTGCTCACCCAGATGAACCAGTGGGGATCCCTCCTGCTCCTGCAGATGTTTTAAGGGATTCTGTGGGTATTTAATCTGAAGAGCAGGAACTCTCTACCCCGTGGAGTCGATTCCATGCACTTGCAGTGCTGATCATTTCTGAATTTCTGATAGAGTTCCTTAAATCAATATAAATCCATTCTTTGAGCTGGCTTCAAAGCTGCCTTTGAACTTGTAAGAGTGAAGCTGCCTGAGAAATCCAGATAAAAACAACCCCCTTGAGTTAAATTAATTAATACTTCTAAGTGTGTCAGAAAGAAAAGGCCTTGGTGGGAATGTCGTGGTCGGAGGGAGCCAATCCAGCCCTTATCTGTCCATACCCACTTGCTTCCATTTGGCCACGTGCAAGCCAAGATCTTTTAGTCCATTTGAACCCCCAACCTCGTGGGAAGAAATTGGTTCCTAAATAAGCTAGATTAGTTGGTAATTACATCATTGTTTTATGTAAGAGACTTGGGTATTTCCATCTCGCCGATAAGTGGGGAGCAGCGAGTGCTGTGTGTGATGCTCAGGGTCTGATGCAGCTGCCAGTTTTGAGTAGTGAGATTAAAAAATGGATTATCATTTCTGGGTAATTAAATTCTATAATATCCTTCACTTCATCCTCTTCTCCCCAAAATAACAGCCCAGTAATCCCTGCACTGCAAAGAACTGGTAATATTTAAATTGGAATGTGCTAGCACAGCTCTGCCCTCTTGTGTGTGTACATTAATATTTGTACTGACGGGAGCAGGGAATCCTTTGCAGGCAGCATAAGAGGGAACATTTTAGTCCCAGGTTTTAAAACAGGTAAATTCATTTTTTGAAGCTTCTTTTAATTTCCTTGGTGCCAGGCAAGTCTCTTCTGATTTGAAAGCCTTCAGCTGCAGTTTGTTGGCATGCTGTGTAAGAATAAAATGGCATCTCCTCGTGGGAATTTAAAAATAATTCTGTAAAAATAGTAAGTGACAAGTTTAGGAAGGGTGGGATTCATCTCTCTGCATTGAGTTGTCTCTGATGCAGAACAAGTCTCAGCAGATCACCCGTGCTCCATGTTTAGTCAGTGGAAAAGGCATCTGTGCCATTCCTGACCTGTCCCAGCCACCTGTGCTGGGATGAATCCCTTCCTAAGGATGCCTGTTCCTCTCCTTTAGCTTGGAGACAGCCCAAGGCAAGTCACTTGTATTTTCAGACATTGGAAGGAGATGCAGCTCACTCAAGAGTCAGAATTCCCAATGTCTGTGCAGCTGGAATTGGAGCATCTGAGTTTTTAGTGACATAATCACCTGTTGCATTTAGCCCAGCACTCCAACAGCATCTGTGGCACAGGAATGATGGGACATGTTGAGCAAGGAGCGGCTCACTGAGGGCTTGTCGAGTAAAAAATATCTCCATTCACTCCTTGCAGGGCCTGTCCCCTTCACTGCTTACACTTCCAGCTGCATTATTCACACTGCAAGTCCTGGGATTCAGTCACTGGTTTATTCATAATTCTCAATTTTATTCCCTGCCTGCCTGTGATTCATTTTTACACTTCTAATTAGAAGGAGGCAGGGTGTGCTTCTGTGACTGTGTAATTAAAGACTATATCATTAACACATTTGTGCAGTAGGGAAGAGTGAAGATGCACAGGCAAATGTTCATCCAGGGATAGACTGGGATTTCCCACCTGGAAAACTTCACCCTGAGGCAATGAGGCTGAAAGAACTCAAACTATAAAGTCTTGTAGTAGGGGAGTATTGAAATGTTTGCAAGACCTGCTCCTATATTTTTTTGTGCATATATATCTATGTTCTTATAATATTCCTTTAATAGAGCATTCTTTGGCAGTGGATGAACCCTGGACAGGTTCTAGATGCTGTTCCTTATGGAGTGGGAAATTTCAAAGACTGATGTGGCTGGATTGTGGTCCTCTCCATGCTGGAATTTTATTTTCCTTTCTAAGGGAAAACCTTTTCTTAAAAATGCCTTATAGGGATTTTAGTTTCAATTTCCATCTAGAATACCTCATGCTGTAGACAGAAAAAGGCCAAGGATAGGAATAAAGCCAAAGGAAAGATTAGACTGGAAATCCCCAAACTCCTGATGCTGGAATTAATGAGAAGCTGGTTATTTTGGGAATGCCTGCAGCCACAGGGTGAGGGAAATACTTCCCATCCCAGTGTTGCTGTGGGAGGAGGCAGTGAGGAGCCAGCAGTGAGGATCTCAGACCACCTCTGCTGTTCATAAGGCATTTTATTGCCACGCCTTGGCACTGGTGTGCTCTGCTTCCCAAATCTGGGAGCAGCCCTGGGAAACAGACACCCAGAGAGCTCAGACTCCACCTTGCCTATGAGAGGCATCAAGCAGGATGTGGTTTAAACAGAGAAGAGTTGGGATGTCATGCCAGGGCTTGGATCCTTGAGTAGCTCCAGGTGTGGTGTCTTCATCCTCAAGGATTTAAACCCAACACGTAAAGTAGCCTGGTTTTGGTGCTGTGTGGTGGTTTTTTTGGTGTGTGGGTGTTTNTCTGGGTGGTTTTGTTTTTTTTTTTTTTTTTCCCCCCCTATTTTTTGGTTTTCCTCTGTTCTGAGCATCTCTCTGCTCAGCAGTCAGCACTGATGGTCAAAATTGGCTCGTGCAGAGCAAACAGACCTTCAGTTCTCATTTTTCAGAAAGATCATACTTTTTCAAATTTCTTTTTAAAGGCATTTGTTACTAAATTTCTCTCCAGTGTCATTTGTTTGAATCGAGTTTTAGACTTGAATTGAGCATTATCAGGCCTGAATTAAACTTTTTATGGAGTGATGATCAGGATCATGTACTTGTGTTAATATGTGTAAATCTCATCCCCTCCCAGATGGATTCAGGGCTGCACAGTGGTATCTCACCAGCCTCTGTTTATTTACAGATCATCCCACTTCACCTTAAGGATGAACTTGAGCAGTACATAGTAGAAGACAAATAATTGAATAAAATAATTCTATTTATATGGCAAATTAATTGAATAATCAGTGTATTTATTTCATAATTGAAACCATCCTTCTTTGGAGTAGCTCAGAACTGTAAATGTCTTAAATCATAAAAAACCGACAAATCTGAGCAAGCAGCTCAGTGAGATTTATGCAGTGCAAAGTAGCAAGAGAAAATGCCCTTTTTTCCCCATGCCCCAGAGTATAAATCAGATTTAAGATACAATTTTGAAGTCTTTCATCTATCCTTGGCTAATTTTCCTGCAGGGGGAGGTGGAGAGTCAGAAATGTTGCTTTTTTTTGTTGTTTAAACCGCTGTTTTCCAGGCTCCTTCCAGCTTTCCCTGCACCTCGTGGAGCGATTAAGCCGCGGGAGGCAGCGCTGGGGATGAGTTACGGCTCCTCGCCAGCGCCGGGCTCTGTGTGATGAGTTTTATTAACCCCAGCTGACTGTAAATAACGAGCAACCGCACGGCTTTAGGGCTTGATTTAAACGTGTTCCAGCAGCAATTTGCAAACGGGAAAACAGAGGGAAAAGGGATTACAGAGAATGGCTGCAGTGTAAAGCTGGTCCTTTTTGTTGTTGTTGTTTATATCCATTTTAGAGGGATTTGTGCATACAAACACCTCTGTTCTCACCTATATTCACTCACATATGGTGAGTGAAATACAGCTCATAGAGCCTCTTCTGAGTGCTGGGTTTTGGGGTTATTTTTCATTATTACTGAGTTCTGAATACATTAACGGCTCCATTTTCAAACTCCAAGGATGGATCTGGGCGTAGGAAGAGCAATGTTCCTGTGCTAGTTTTCTTTCAAAGCTCTAATGTATTTATACTGCCACAGTCTCAGTAAAAGAGTCTGAGGAAGGAAGAGGATTTCTTGTTAAATTTGGCTCTGCTAGAAATTTGTAGGATTCTCCTCTCACACCAAGGCAGTCTGTTAGTTTTAAATCTTGATAAGAAGATTGATATTAGAGCTTACAAATGCTTTCTATCTATTATCATACCTTGTTTTGGAAAATCCAATTCCCTGCTGGGCTGTGCTGTTCTGCAGAAGCTGTTTGACTGTGTGCCCTATTATTTTAATGTTATTTTTGCCCAGAAGATGCTCATTCCCTCCCTGACACTGGATTTACAAATGGTAGTGGAATTCCTGGCGTTGGCAGCTTGTGAAGCTCGAGGCAAAAAGGAGACAGGCACAGATGGGCTCATCCTCCCCATCCATGTTTATTTAACATGGATTGCAGAGCAGGGAGCTGCATTTGGGCTGTAACCACAGCTATGCCTGAACCTTCCCCAAGCACTGGGAGTGGAAATTATCCTGGCCATAATGTCAGCACACGTCCACAGGAGACTGGGCAGAGAATCCTCTGCAGAGAATTCCACGTGCTGCCTCTCAGATGTGGGTGCTCTCCTGCAGCCACAGGTGGACTGTGTTTATGCTATTGGGGGTTTGCTGTTAAGGCAGTGACTGGAATTACTTGGAAATGGGGATTGAATCTCCCATCCGGTCCTGCTGCTGTGTGTCTGAGTGAGCGTCGCCTGCTGATGGGAGCTGATAACCTGCATCTCTCTGGCTTTGCCACAGCACAGCTTCCTGCTTTGATTTCTTCAGAGCAAGGTGCAGTGGTTTTCCACTGCCAGAGGGCTGGGTTAGATGGGATGTTGGGAGGGAATTCCTGGCTGTGAGGGTGGGGAGGCCCTGGCACAGGGTGCCCAGAGCAGCTGTGGCTGCCCTTGGATCCTTGGAAGCGTCCAAGGCCAGGTTGGACAGGGCTTGGAGCACCCTGGGATAGCATAAAATGTCCCTGCCCATGGCAAGGGGGTGAGACTGGATGAGCTTTAAGGTCCCTTCCAGCCCAGATCATCCTGTGATTCTAAGATCCACTTTATGAAATTCTTTTGTGCTTATGCTGCCTCAATATCAAAATGTCACAATAGAGATTTAAGGCACTGCTTGGGTGTTTGTTAGATTTGAAATATCTCTGTTCTTGGATGATGCTGTTTTGCAACATGGAATTTTGAATTAGAATTTGGAAAAGGACACCTGAATCCTTTTGGAAAACCTTTCCCACATATGTGGTACCTACCACAGTGGATCCAGACTGTGGCTTATGAAGCTACTGCAGAATAAAAAAAAACTCCAAACCTTCTATTTAACTGCCTTTGCAAAGCTTTTCTGTCCTCTCCTTATGCTCTATGTGGTGTGTGCTTTAGGTTATTGGAGATTTTGGGCAATAACAAATTCTTCTTTGTGTTGTTTTTGAGTCTTTTGCCCCTTTGCTGCTCTTGCTCAGGTTGCTGCAGGTTGGGTTCAGAGTTGGAAGGGGTGAACTGGGGCTTGGGCCCTTTCCCATAATCTAGATTGGAAGGAGGGCTGAGCTCTGATTTTTTTTTTTTCTCTCTGAGATGACTGAAACGTGTTCTTGAGCCACTTCTTGCTGCTGGTGCTTTTAGCAATAATTTCCCCCATGAAATCTGATAAGAGCTTCTGGGCCCTTTTTTCCTCCTCTTCTTTTTACAGCAGTTTGAAGCCCTTTTATTAAATCTAAACCCCACTGTTTGATAGTTCATCCCTAAGCTATAATTACCCAATATGAAGATGCAAGCACAAAATAATTTCCTAGGGAGGTTTACACAAAAGGGAATAACTCATTATTATTTTTTTCAGTCCTTTGAGAAAATCTATAAGAGGATGAATAAAGGGAAGAGTGATGATAGAGCAGCACAGATACAAACCTGATGATCTTACTCAGATTCTGTCAGGGTTTCTGCTCCAGTGGCTTCCTTAAAGGAGCATTGTCAGAAAGAAAAATCACATTGCTGGAAATGGCCTGTGCAATCAATCACTGGCCAGCGAGGGGATCAGATGGATTCCCTTTTGAATTCAGTCAAAACACACTTCAAAGGCATTTAATCATATATTTAGTGCCTGACTCCCTGGCACAGGACTTTTTGTAGTCTCACAAAAGAGAGGCCAGAAGACAATTATGCAAGTTCTAAACTCTTTTTGATGTAGATACCAAGTTCTTTGATGATTGTGTTTTCCTGGACTGGCCCTTGGGCAGATTGATTTACAGCAAATAATGGCTTTTTGTTTCTTCACTGCCAGGAGGATCTAAACTACACTTTTTCAACCTGTGCCTGTGCAGTGCCTGGATTATTTCTAGGGGTGACAGAGAAAAGTGCGTCTTCATACAGCAGCCACATAGGAGAAACTCCCGAGGGTCCATATATTGAGGAAGGTGTTCTATTCCCTTTCTCTCGAGCTAGAGACCCAAATAGCCAGGCATTTGTATTTCCATTTTCTTCAGGAGAATGCAGTGACCCGTTGCACTGACAGCCCTTATCAGCAGGCTGGGGGAGCATCCTGAGGGAGATAAATGCACCAGGAGCAGGGATCCACTGCTTTGTGGGAAAGCAGAAAGGCAGATTGAGATGGTCGTGGCTCTGGAGAAAATATATTTCTGGAGAGAAAATAATTTCCATTAATTCTTTCTGCATCTGAACAGAGCATAGAGCCTGGTAATAATCCTTTACTTCCCACAGCCATTTTTGGGGGGTATCAAATACATTCCTGTGTCAAATTTAATCACGAATTTAGACACAGATTTTGAAAAACACCAGAATTGTTTGCCTGCTTTCAATTTGCTTGTCTTAGGGAGAAAGAAGAAAAAAAAAAGCAATTTGTGTCTCCTCAGTCAGCCTTGTTGCTGTTTCCAAATGACTTTTAGGAGCAGAAAATCTCCTGTGTTTTCCCAGTTGCAGAGAGTTATCCTTAGCTCAGTGTATCACTGGGTGGAGCAGAGCTGGTTTATCTGCAGATGTGAATGTTTTTCACTCCTGGGGCTCACAGTGGCTTTTGATTTCTCCATTTTCTCTCCATCCCAGCACTTTTAGGCAATTCCTTGGGTTTTTCCCTTTCCCTTTGCAGGCTGATGTTCTGCACAGCCCTCAGTCTGACGTTCAGCATTTCTTCCTTCCCATCCCTGTTCCCAGCAGGCGTTTCCATGGTGTGGGAGTGGAGTATAGCATCCTTCTTGTCTCCTAAGTGTGAAAAGGCTCTTTCCTTCAGGAATTAAACAACCAATCCTCTGTCCCCTCTCTGGCGTGTTGGCATCTTATCCTAGCCCACAACATTTGTGTGTATTTTAACCTTTAATGGTACTTTTTTTCTTTTTACTCTTCCAGTAAGGCATGAACAGATGGTTGGAGACCTGGTGGGGCGTGTCTGGAGATGTTTTGATTATTCCCTATATCAGACAGCTGCAGGATTTTCTAATTTGAGGCTGCATTAATAGGCACAGAATGGTGAAGGATACTTCAGTTCTGACTGTTTATGGAATGTTGATGGGTACACAGAGTCTGCAGTGTCTGTCCTTAAATGCATACGTACAAAAGAAGGTGGGAAGTGCCCAGCTGTGTCAGGTTTGCTGTTTTATATCAGATAGTGGCACAGGAGATGCCAGACAGGAAGGGCAGACAACTCCAGCTGCTTTTATAGAATCCCAGGCTGGTTTGGGTTGGAAGGGACCTTAAAGCCCATATGATCTTACCCCTTGCCGTGGGCAGGGACACCTTCCTCTGCATCAGGGTGCTCTAAGACCCATCCAACCTGGCCTTGGACACTGCCAGGGATGGGGCAGAACATTTCCAGCATCCCCAAGTTCTGTGTTTCTGTCACACTCTGACACGGGTAATAACCCACACAGGGAAATAATTACAGAGTGTCCATGAATTAGGAAACCTCTGAATGGGCCTCAGATGTGAAGTAGTGGGGTTTCAGTCCATTTGTGGCTCTTTAGGCAGCCTCTTGACTCTTCCCTTCATCCTTTCACTCTAAGAAGGACAAATGGGAAACATGAAGCCATCAGAAATCAATTAATCTGATTTGGGAACGTGCCTGTTAAAATGCTTTACTTACAAAGATCCAGATACTCCACAGCAGAGGAGAATTCGGGAACGTTTGGATCCCTGATCTGTGCATTTCTGTAAGCTTAGCCTGTTTGCAGTACTCTTTTGTTTGGATTACTTCTTTGTTTGGATTACTCTTTTGTGTGTTTGGATTACTTTTTTTGTTTGGACTGCGAGCTCTCTATTTGTTTTAGGGTAGTTGAACCTTCTTTAGAAGGTATTTGACCTTAAATTGCTGGTGTGCACATTTAATTCTCAGCTCTAATATAAATCTAGGTGGATATTCTGGAATTTAAGAAAGAAAAACCAAGAAAATGAGAACGGCTTTATGAAATGTTTTCCAAATTCAACAGCCGAAGGATGTTGGATTTAGGATCTCTCAGTGAAACTGGGCTCGATGTGGGCTGTGGGGGAGAGCCTGGTGTGCTTCAGAGGTGATTAAACCTCAGCCATTCCAAAAGATAATTACACTTGGCACCTGCTCCAGCCCTTTCCCCTGCAGGGCTCCTTCTCCATCACCTCTGATGGCAGAGGGGCTCAGGGGCCCCCAGTCTCACCCTGTGCTGTGCCCGGGGCTGTGTCTGGGGGTGTCTCCATGCCCTGCCCTGGGCTGGGCTGGGGGGTCCCTGTGCTCTGTCCCCCAGCCCTGCCCCAGCCCTCGCCTGCCTTTGCCTCCGCGCTCCTGTCACAATATTGACTTGCAAACACCGAGCTTTTGGGCCAGTTGCTATGGTTACCCCTCAGAATGGAGACTCCAGTCCCAGGCAATACACTCCCAGCCTTAATGAAATGCACAGCAGCGTGTTCAACTTGTAAACCCGACGTGGATATCGCTAAGCAACATCCATCCGTGATTTGCCATAATTACTGCTGCCAGCTCCGCACCATTGAAATGCTGGAGCACCAGGCTTCCTCCTCCACTGCATCAAATGTTTTTCTGCAGTAGCTTTGCAGTCTCTCAGACCTGTGATGTTTCATAGTCCCTTCACAGTCTCAAAGAACTAAGTTTCACCTCTTTAAATTATTCACACCTCCAGACCCCATCTCTCCAATCTCTTTCCTGCTCATTCAGTCCCAGAATTTTATCTTAAAGACCTTCAATCCTTTTGCCCTAGATTCAAAATGTAAATACAGCTTGTTTCTTCCAAGCTGCTTCTTGTGTATTTGAAAATATCCAATTCCTCTAACGAGTGTTGGTGTTGAATTAAAATGTGTGTGTGGAGCTGTTTACTCCAGGATCTGCTTCAGGAGGAGCCAATGCCTCAAGTCTTTTAGAATCCCAGACTGGTTTGAGTTGGAAGGGACCTTGAGACCCATCTTGTTCCAACCCTCTGCCATGGGCAGGAACACAGAAGACCAGGTGGACATTTTCTGCTTAGGGCTTTCATTTAATGTCTGTCCTGAATGAGGCATTTTATCCACCAGTTTGAGAAGGAGAATAAAACCAGACCCTGGTTAAAAGTCCACACTCTAAGCCTTCAGGTCAAATCATTAATTGCAATTGCAGTTCTTGAATTACTTGCCTTGTGCAGGCAGTTGGGGTGGTTGGGAATATCTCTCCCAGATTCTCTGCTGCTCAGTCTGATTGTGTTCTGTGAACATTTTCCATGTACAGCACCAGAGCTGCCACTCCTAGAGAGGAAGAACTGGTTGATTTATCTGCTCTACGTCCGCAGAGACTACGAGGAGTGTAAGGTAAGAGCTGCCTCCAGAATGTGGGAATTATTTTACTGATGTCATGAAAAAACAGTTTTCTTGATAGTTTCCAAATCACCCTCTTCCCTGATTTCTCTTGGAATAAGGGGACCAAGAGAAAACACAAGTAAAATGACTTCAGTGTCCTCCAGTCCTTGGCCGCCCTCAGGATTTGAGGGTGCAGCTCTCTGGAGCAGCTTGTGAGCTCAGGATGTCACTGGGAGGGGAAAAGTGGAAAGAACTGCAAACCTCTGTTGTTCCAAGTGATGGATAGGGTTTTCCAAACTGATAATAACACAATTCCACAGTGCAGGTTTCTCAATGGTACTACAGAGACACTATGAAAACACTTCAGTTGAAGGGAACATTACTACCAAGTATAAATAAAAAATATCCTGGTTACTCTTGAGCAAAATGTTTTCATTTTACACATGATCTATGGCATCATTCATCTTGGCCTTGGTGAGTAGTTTGGAACTGGTTGTTTGGGATTATAATGGTAAATAGACTAAGGAAATGGCAAATTCTTATTTCACAGTGTGCTTTCCTAATAAAATGGGCACAAGAAGATGATGCACCCATGGGTGGGAGGAGGGGACAAGAGTTGCCATTCTGATTCTGGCATGTGCAGCAAAGATCTGAAAAGATTTTTGGCTTCTGGAACACCACATTGGTCAGGACTTGCCTTTGCTGGAGAGGTCCTGGGGGTGCTTAGGAAACAGGCAGGCTGGAGGAATTTAATTTAGCTCTTAATTAACAGAGCCAGGGAGTTGTATCATTACTGTAATTTCCTCTCAGATCTTGGTTTGCACAGATAGAAACACAAGTTGGACTAGCCCTCAAAACAGAAAATTATTTCCCTTTTTTTGTTGTCTGACTGGAGTTTCTTGGTGTGATTCTGCGTGTTGATTGTTTCTGTGATGGGATGTAGAATCACAGAATACAGAAAAGAAAAATATGTGCAGCTCAGGAAACCAGAGAAAATAACAAGGGCAACACTGACATCTCCATGTCTTCATCAGTCATGGAAGCAAGGAAATAGCAGGGGAAAATAGAGAGAAGACAGCTAATAAATACTCCTCTGCTTGGCAGGCCAGCTTTGCTTTGCCTCAGAGCTCACAAAACAGTGTTTTTGCAGTAAAACTAGAAGATTCCAGGACAGTTTGGGCGTTGTTAAAATCCATTAGTTTAGTTTCAGTGAGAAACAAGTGACCTGTTGTGGTAATTAATTTTGGTCTTTCCTGCACAGTGCTTTGAAATGCTCCTCTCTATCACAGTTTAAAAATCTCCCATAGTTTTCAGTGAACTAAAAAGCCATTAAAAACGGTTTATTTACTGACATCAACTCCCCAAAGTGAAGGCACTAAAGTGACTTTGACCCTTTCAATGCCACTTGAGCAAGGTGCCAGGCAGACATCCCTGAGAGTCTGCAGCTGCAGCATCCCCTGGGCTGACAGAGACTGGTTGGTCTCTTGCCAGTTGTGTCTAAATTCTGTCATCAGCACTTAAATAAACTTGGGGGGGGGGTAAAATCTGGGATTAGAGATCATATTCCTCAGCTGAGAGCCTTTAGCTGTGGGACTTTTTAGGGTTTATAGAATTAATCAGATTTCTCCAAAAGATAGCTCTCTATTGCCCTCTCTTGCTCTGAGAATCTGGGCTTATGTAGATGGAACAATCCAGAGTATCCGAATTGAGGAGATGTTGGTTATTTCTGAGTACAATGTTTTATAAGCATGCACTTTGTTAGGAGTTATATAGATAAATCAGCAGGTACAGGTGAGGGAAGAGCAGCTCAGGCCTGTTCTTCCTTTTTCTTCCTCTCTTTATGAGTCAATAAGAACTTTCCTTCTTCTCAATAGTAGCTTCTTAAATAATCCCTTCTCAAGAATAACTTTCTCAATAATAGTTTTCCTCCCATGTGCTGTATTTGAGGTTCAGTTTTCAGGTCCTTCACTTCTGTTCCTCTCAGAGGCAGGGGATGCTGGTACTGACCATACACATCTGAAATGCCAGAGGAGCACCAGGTCACTGCTCACCCAGAAATTATTCTTACCCCTTGTATCTCTTCCACTTGTGCACAAAAGAGGAGTCTCAGAGCAGAAATTATGCTCTTGATTCCTGTTCAGGGTGTTCACCCTCCCAAAGGTGGGACCAGTTGTGACTGTGGAATATATCCAAGCTGCAGCCACCCACCCCAAACTGGGAACTGCATTGGGTGCAGCCAGCAAGGATCTACATTTTCATCAGGCTTTTTTTACTGTTCACTCCTCATTTGTTCTTTTGGCTTTCATTGACTCAGCTGCAGTTGCTCCAGTTCAATTTATTTCTTCACAAAGGGCCTGGAGTAGATACCCTTATCAGCAGAAGATGTTTTCAGAGATGCCTTCTTCCCCAGGTAGTATCTAATTATCTTTGGGAATAGGAATGAACAGAGGAATACTAAAAGAGCCACAGTGTTCCTGGCAGGGAGCTCTGTCCTGTGCACTGTGTGGTTGTCCCAGTCATGGTCCAGTGCCCTTGTTAAAGGTGGGGTTCTGCTTTTTGTGACTGGAACCAAATCTCTGGAATCAGCTTTGTTAAAACGATGTGAGTTTACAATTTTGTCCTTCCAGGCTGTCATCAAAGAGCAGCTCCAGGAGTCCCAAGGGCTCTGTGAATATGCTGTCTATGTTCAAGGTATGTCTGAAAATCTTTTTGCTAAAGCAGGTCACCCCTGATTTGAGATACAGAGAACAATACAGGGGATAGGTGAGGGAAACATAGAATTGTTATGTCAAAAATACATTTTTTTCCCCTGCTTGCTGCATTTAGTTTTGAAGTTTGGGATTTTCACATGAAATGGGCAGATTAAATGTCCTGTTTTCTCTGTATTTATCATCAGTTCTTCTTTGGGTTATGGGCTCCTGGCCTTCAGTGTGGTGGCATATGTTTGAATCTGTTACAGATACATGTTTCCTGTTCATTACCCACCCCAAGTGATCACTGTCTCATCCCTTGCTCTAAGGATGATATTCCTCTTCCTGCCCTGCCTTCTGCTCCCCAAAAAATGTCTCCCAAAATGTGGCGTTCCAATTCCAAGTGCTGTGGTGGGGGACAGGGGAGATTTACTGGCAGGGACATACTGCAGCCTGGGGAGGCTGGGGAGGGGAGAAATCCAGACTGTATCTATACAAGCAACTGCCCAAGGTTTAAAGCTTAAAGCTTTTGTTCTGACCCCCAAATTTCTCCAGGCACACAGAGTCCTGCCCTCAGACACAAACTGCTGGTGCTGCAGGAGGAGGAAGCACCAGAGGAGCATTGATGTGATAGATCTGTACTCTCCCTTCTTTCCTTACATTTTTCCTGCTGAGAATGGATTCATTTGCCTGCTGTATGTTGTCTTACAGCTTTGATATTTCGCTTGGAGGGGAAAATTCAAGAATCTCTTGAACTTTTCCAGACATGTTCCATTCTGAACCCTCAAAGTGCTGACAACCTCAAGCAGGTGGCCCGATCCCTGTGAGTGGTGTTTTACTTGTTGTTTCTCTTGATGTGCCACCCAGGACCTTCCATGCTTTGTTTTTCTCTTAGGCTGCTTAATTCCAGACATGTTTCCTCCTTATCAACACTTGGCTTGGCTTCCAGAAGCGTGGGTTGTTCTTTAAGCAGAATCTCTGTTATCTGCCTGGCTGCTGTGGTTTTTTTTTTTCCTTTGGGCTTCAGGCAGAAAGGTGATACTGATTTCAAGGTCCTAAGCTAACAGGTGCTGACCTGAGCTGGGTAGACTTGACCTTCAGAGCCTTTTCTGTTGCTGAGTGTTGTGTTAGGGCACCTGTCTCCTTCCTTGGAGACAAAAGCAGGCTGCAGAGCCTGGGCATTCATTCCTTACATCCCCAGGATGGATGGCCTTGGTCCTGAGAGGGAGCAGTGCTGAGATTGTAAACTTCTCCTGCAGATCTCTGGAGATGCAGCAAATAGGATCATTTCTCACTGGCAAAGGTGATAGTGGCTGCACAGCAGGGTCTGAAAACAGGAAAGACATAAGAATTGCAATTCTTTTGCAGGTTTCTCCTGGGGAAGCATAAGGCAGCCATCGAAGTGTACAATGAAGCAGCAAAACTCGATGAGAAGGACTGGGTGAGTGTTCAGGGAGTTGCAGATCCTTGTGATAGCTGCAGACTTGTCCCAAGCCAAGGTGAGCTCACACTGCCTGGGGTCTGAGCCTGGTTTGCATCACAGGAGCCAAATCCCACACCTTGGGGCAAATCCCTGGTTTGGGGCACAGAGGATGGAGCAACATGTTGGAACTTTGCCAAGGATCAGTTTTAGCATAACCACATCTGTTCTTTAAGGGAAGTATGGGGAGAGTTTGGAAACCTCGGTTATTAAAACTTGCTTGAGTAATTGGGAAAGCTTTTGTAATGCAAAACATCTTTGAAAATACAAGAGCAGTGGTTAAATTAGCTCTTCTGTATAAAAAGACAAAAAGAGAGAAAGAACATTGCAAAGAGAAAGGTGTGACAGTGGGTGAGGGAGAGGCCATGCCTTGCAGCCTTCTGCAGGTGCCTGTTTTGACTGCAGAAGTGTTTCTAAAGTAGGCTTGCAGTGTGTGAGCTCATTCCTTTGTTTCTCAGTACATCTCAAATTCAGGATACAAGGATAGCTTTGGTGTTATTCAAATTACCCTGTGCCAGACAACTCAGAAACCTTTTGTATCACGAGTCTTTTTTCCACCTGCATTTCCAGTGCTTGGCATGCCTGTAACCCTATTTACAACCCAGCAGGCAGATGCCAGTGGGTATTTTGATTAGTTATTCCCCATTCCTGGCTCAGCACTGGAAGCAGAATCAGGCTGTGCATTTCCCTCTACAGTTGTACAATCTGCAGCAGCCTGGAGTCACTGTTTCAGTTCTGCACAGCTGGAGAGGCTGCGTGGAGGAAAACAGGTTGATGGGGAAGTAAGAGAGTTTCCTGTGAAAGGTCAAGGCTGTCTAAGCTGATGAATCAGTGAAATGCTCACCAGAATAAAATTAGGAATTGGGAGGATCTTGCTTTTCAGGGATGTGGTGGGGTGGGGAAGGTGCCTTGTGTGTTAAACTCTGGGTGAGGAATTAGGGGCACAGATGCTCCCTACAATGTCACCAGAGCATTCAGGATCCCTAAGGAATCTTCCTACCCTGTGCAGAATTGTTTAGGATGCCAGAGGGATATCCAGTGCTCACGTTGTGTTTTGGAAAATTAGGCACATCTTCCAGTTTTGTCCAGCTGGGTTGGGCACTGTGAATATCCTACTGATGTACAGCCAGACTGAGTCTCCCATGAGGGCAGCAAGTTTTAGGGAGTGACACCACGATGAAGAAACCAGTCTGTGCTCCTTGTTCTCTGAGGAGAGTATGTCTGATCTCTCAGGAGAGATTTGTCTTTTCTGTGGGTTTTGTCTCAGTGGACTGTAATGTTTTATGTACACCCCCCCTTCTGTAGGTGCCTGAAGTAACTGGAATTTATAGGTTTACTTGCTCTACAAAGCAAGAAGGGTGTGGGCAGTCACAGGGCTCTCCTGCTCTGGATCAGTCTTGTCAGATTTTATTTCATACCTTGTGCTGATTTGGTTCTTTGTTTGTTTGGTTTTTTTTTCATGCAGGAGATCAGCCACAACCTGGGTGTGTGCTACATGTACCTGAAACACTTCAACAAGGTAATGTCAGTGGGAAGCAAGGAAGCATCCCAGAAATTTCACTGGCTTTGGTAACTTGAAATGGATCATTTGCAGCAAGAGGTATCGAGAAAGTTTTTTGCTTCAGTGTTTTGCTTCTGGAAGCAGAGGTTTGTGAGCAGTCTCTGTTTCCATTTGTGTGTTGAATTACTTTGAGTCAGCTGCAAGTCGGTGGGGTTGTATAAACAGGGATCAGCCTGGGGCAGGGCCAGAGGCTTTCTCTGAAATCTAAGATTTTTCAGAGAACATTTCTGGTTTTAAAGGGAATGTTTGAGAAGCCTCAAACTAGACAGAAAATGGGCTGTGCTCCAGTAAGAGCTGCTTCTCTGTCTGAGCCCTTTAAAGCCAGACCCAGGAACACTGCTGGCTTTGTAGGAGCAGCAATCCAGATCCATCCTCTGGAATGAAGTGAGAGAAGGGTGATGGTAAAACCCCAAAACCATTTCTCCAGTTCAAACTGCTGCACCTCATGCAGAGAGTTCCTGAAGGAAACCTCAGCTCCTTGGGTCTGGCAGGATTCAGAGGGAAAGAGTTACAGGGTTGTTTGCTGGAGATGCAGCAGGTCGTTTTTTCCTCCATGGGAAGGGTTTGTTCCTGTGTCTGAAGCTCCTTTTGAGCTAAACCTGGAGTTAGTAAAGGACTTTCGGAGGTTGAAATGCATTTTTTTTCCCAGGTTTGAGCATGCCATTCCCAGTTCCTCACTTAACCATCCCCTGAGTGCTGGTGGTGAGCACTGAGCTGTGTCTGATCCAGCTACTCTAAGGGGAAAAGCAGAATTTAAACCCTTTTTGTTCCCAGTTTGGCCCAGCTCCTCCCTGCTGCTCTTGCTGGTGGGGCGTTGTGGCCCTTGCAGCAAATCCCAGCTGTGCTCCCTGTTCAAGGCATCCCTGTGAAAAAACAGCCTTGGGGTGTGGGTTCACACTTGGGATTAGTTGTCTGCACTAACACCTTCCAAACTGGGACCTGCTCACACCTCCACTGAGATTTTCACTTCCTCTCTGCTGGAATAAGCATTTTAAGGAGGAATAAGCTGCAAAGTATCAGTTCACCCAACAAATCCAGAGCATCCCTCAAGCCAAACAAACTCAAATCCAGGGGCAGGCCTGTGCTCATCTCCTTCTTGGGAGGCCATTGCCTCTTGCTTGGCTTGAAGGTGTTTCCTTTTACTGCCTCTAATAACAGGTGGCTGCTGGTACAGAGCTTGTTCCAAGGATTAGCTGGGCTGGGGTTTGTGTTCTCCAGGTGCAGGGGGTGTTTGTTGGCTGTCCTCTTTTCCTGGCTGTTGGGAATTACTCTTGTTGCTTTGCTGAGGGCTCTGTAATAATTTATTTTTTTATTTTATTCTCTGTGGTTGTGTTTTTAGGCACAAGACCAGCTCAACAATGCCCTGGAGCTCAACAGACACGATCTGACCTACATGATGCTGGGCAAAATTCATCTCTTGGAGGGGGAGGTGGATAAAGCCATTGAAGTGTATAAGAAAGCTGTAGAGTAAGAAATATCCCTTTTTTTCCATCTGCCCATTCCCATCCTATGCCAGGATAAAATTGATTGGTATCCCAGATCTGAATTGAGGCCATGATTAAAAAGCTAATGTTAATTATGGGGCCTCTGAGCAAAGCTGGCACTTCCAAGCACTTCAGCTGTCTCTGTTCCTGCTGACAGTGTGGCAGGGAAGCAGGGAGCTGTTGGAAGGGCTGCCAGAAAAAAAGTGGAATAACAAATGCATGGAGATGCCTGGGAGCAAAGTGATCCAAAACTGACTTCATCCATCCCAAAGATTTATCTCCCAAAACAATGTAACCCTGACTGTCCATCCAAAATCTCTGTCTGGATGTCACTTGCTGCTTTCCCTCAGAGCAGTTTGTGGCAGAGGGAGATGTGCTGGTGCACAGGGGGTTTCTCCCACCCCATCAGTGCTCCTTAGTGCCCACCTCTCCTTGTTTTAGGGCATTCCCAAGCATTGCCAGTGCTTTCAAATGTAGCTTTGCCATGGAGGCCAAGACTAGAGAGAAAATCAGGAGTGTGTGGGGAGCCACAGGAGTATGGATGGGATGTTTCCTTACATGTCTATCCTCACTGCTGCCTGATGGTGAGTGGGGTTGGGCAGACATTTGGACTAATCTAGAATGTTTATTACGTAAATAATCCTTGCTAAGCATCTTACCAGGTTTATATTCTTATCCTGGTGCTCCCCTGCCCTCCTTTCTTCTTCATTCCTGTTTATTCCTGGGTTTTTTTTTTTCTCATCTGCTCATTACATTTTTCTTGCTGTTTCCAGCTCCAGGATAGTCTGTTATTCCGTGTTTATATTCCACCAGGCACAGGTGATTTTGCTCTGGGTGAAGTTTAGAGGTGCCAGTGTGAGTGTGCAGATCAGTTTTTTTTAAGTTTTGGTAGGGAATTAAAAACTGACTCCAGTTGAGGTGAGTGAGACCACAAATTGTGTCTCTCTCTGCTTTGTCCTTTTTTTTGTGGTTTCCTTCCTATTTATTTCTAATCTTTTTATGAGGTGAACTAAAATTCTGATGAGGAGAGTGTAGGATCCATCAGGAATGCTGAGGATTGTCTGTCCTACATGGCCCAAGAGGCTTAGGATGGATGGATTTACAGGGTAGTTTATGAGAGATGATGGAAAATCCCATTTTGTATTTCCAGGTCACTGATTCAGACTCACTTTGAAGCTTAACAAAACCACATTATCTTATTATGTGTTCAGATCTGTTTCACAGAGCCTTGTGCCTTCCCACCCATACCAAAGAAGATATTTGGGAAGCTGAGGTGTGATGTTATTCAGAGGAAGTCCCCATGATAGCAGTTGTTCTAATATTTGTTTTTAATAAAAACAGTTCAGTTTCCTGGATTGATACAACAGTAATGTAGCATCAGAATTTCATGTTCTATTTTTACCCTGTTCTGGAAGGGCTGAAAAACAAACCCAGCCCTTTGGCTTTGTGTTCCAGGTTTTCTCCAGAAAACACAGACCTCCTCACAGCCCTGGGCCTACTGTACCTGCAGGTACTAAATGCTGTTACTGTTATAAAAACTTAATTATTTTCAATATAACCATGTTGAATTTTTTATAGAGTTAATTTCCATCCACCTTCCCATTGCTTGCACATGCTTTTCTACAGGCTGAATTTAACAGGACAAAACTTGCTTTTCTGTATCTCCTCATTGTTGCTAAAAGCAAGCTGATTTCCTGGACCAGAGCCAGAGCGGGAATTCTGTTTGGCAACCGCCCTAACTCTGTTATAAATCCTCCAAGTATAACAAAACATGACTAGTCATTACCTTGTTTCTGCAGCAGAAGTCTTGCAAGTTATCCTGAAAAAGCAGCCATGAAATTGTGAGTGTTAATGCACCATAAAGGAAAATCAGAATCAATTTAAATAACAAAGGTGTGCTTATCCTTGTGTCTGTGAAATGGATGGGAAGGGCTGGATTATTCCAGAAGCTGGCTTCCCAAGGAGTGAACAAGCAAAAAGGAATAGGCAGCAGTGCATGAAAGGAGGAAGAGCCCCCAGAGCTGCTCTGAGGGCTGGAGACTCTCTGCTCTGGAGCCAGGCTGGGAGAGCTGGGGGTGCTCACCTGGATAAGAGAAGGCTCCAGGGAGAGCTCAGAGTCTGAAGGGGCTCCAGGGGAGCTGGAGAGGGATGGGGGACAAGGGATGGAGGGACAGGAGTGTTTTCCCATTGCCAAGGGGGAGTGGTTTCCCATTGCCAGAGGTCTGAGTTAGACAAGATATTGGGAAGGAATCCCTCCCTGTGAGGGTGGTGAGGCCCTGGCATAGGGTGCCCAGAGCAGCTGTGGCTGCCCCTGGATCCCTGGAAGTGTCCAAGGCCAGGCTGGATGGGGCTTGGAGTAACCTTGGACAGTGAAAGGTGTCCCTGCCCATGGCAGGGACTGGAATGAGATGAGCTTCAGGTGAATTCAGTTGAAACCACAGAATCACAGGATGGCTTGGAAAAGACCTTAGAGCTTATCTGGTTCCAGTCTATAGGATTTAAGTGATTCCAAGCTCTCACATGCTCATATATGGCCACAGTGATGCCCACTAACAGCTGCAGTCCATGAGAAGAAAGGGAAGAGAAGTCACTTGAACAGGAAAGCCCTGGGGAGGGAGGAATTTGTGGTGAGGGAATTGGGGATGTGCAGAGGAGCAGTTTGTAGCCTGTTTTCTGAGACAGAGAAAGGAGCAGAGACCTGTGAACCCAGAGCTCATTTGTGGTTGGGTCAGAACAGTGAATCCAGCCAAATCAAATTCTTATAATCTGTTCTGTGGATTACCAAACAGGAACATGTGTGTGTAATGGGAGCACTGTGAAACTCACTTTTCTGCCTGTATAACTGAACCAGAAAATCTGGTGCCCACAAACCCTGTATTCTCCTTCTTAACTCCCCTTATTCCTGAATTTCTGATGCTTATGTACTTCTTTTCCCAGACTGGAGATTACCAGAAGGCTTTTGAACACCTTGGAAACGTGCTGACCTACGACCCAGGCAACTACAAGGTATAGTGAGGAGTGGAAATGAGCCAGCTGAACCATGAGGGGACACCTCCTAAAGCTAATTCCACTGTCAGAGCTCTGCCATTTGCAGCTGGGGCCTGGAGAGGCTGAAAAGGATCCTGCCCAGAGAGCTTTTTGTAACACAGATTTCTGGGATGTTTCCCTGGGTAGGGAGCTGGATGTGTGTGGAGGTAGGGAAAGGGAAGGAGGCAGAATATGGGATGTTAAGTTGATCCCTTTGGTTTTTAATCTGAAGTTGCACCAAAGCCAGATGGAATTTACTTTGGAAGGAAGATTTTCTGGATTTTAAAAACCCCAGAAGAACTGTGCCAGGTCCCTTGTGCTCTAAGTGATACTGCATTTTATTATTTTCCCATCTGCTGATACCCTGTGCTTCCAGCTGCTGTATTTCCTTGGCTCTGGCCTGGAAAGCTGAGCTTGGTGTCTGGGTTTCATTCCTCATTGTGGAACTGCTTCCCTTTTTAGGGCTGTTACTTCATTTCTCTCCTTTTTTTCCCTGTTAGCAATGCAGAGCATTGAAATGTGTGGTTGACAAACATGAGCTGTTGTGAAAACACCTTTACACTTACGAATTCTGCTTGTCACTGTGAAATCTTAAAAAGGACTTAACTAGTGTGGTTTAAATATAGTGTGTTGTACTCACTTCCTTTTTTTTTTCCCATGCATATTCCAATTAATTTGCAGTATCAGCCAGTCAGTGTGAACTAGGAGAGCTTTGCTTCATGTCTTGCTTGAGTACATTTTACTCCCTGTTTAATTTGCACCAGAACTGTTTCTATCTGTGCTTGGTTGTAAAAAGAATCTATTAGTGCACAGATCTTTTCAGAGCCTCAGACTCTAAGAAGCACTTCTGTCACCCCAAAAAATACCCTAAACATTTGCAACGTCATGTTGCAATAGTTACGGAATCACAGACTCACAGAATGGTTTGGTGTGAAAGGGACCTTAAAGCCCAACCTGTTCCACTCCCTGCCATGTGCAGGGACACTTTCCACATCCCAGGGTGCTCCAAGCCTCATCAGCATGGCCTGGGACACTTCAGGGATGGGGCAGAAACAGCCCAGCCCTTCTCTGGGCAAACTCATTTCTGAGACAGTTATGATGAAAATAGTGCAGGAAGAAGCAGACTGAGGTTTGTTCTTCACCTTGTGTTCTGCTCTGTGGTGGGAGATTCCAGAATCCCCATCTGCTCCCACTGTTGGTCTTGGCAGTCCTTAGGAGCGAAGTGGTCGTTCCTGAGATGGTTTTAGTTTAATCATTTTGTCCTCTGGTGTCCTTGCTGTGTCTGAGCAGGCAGGGCTGTGAGTGTGTCCCTGCTGTCCTGTCCCCAGGCCACCCTGGCTGCTGGCAGCATGATGCAGGCCCACGGGGATTTCGATGTCGCCCTCTCCAAGTACAAGGTGGTGGCCAGCAGTGTTCCTGAGAGCCCCCCTCTCTGGAACAACATTGGCATGTGCTTCTTTGGGAAGAAGAAATATGTGGCAGTAAGTATCCAGTTTCCTTTTTTTCTCCCATCTGCATCCAATTTCATGCAAGCACAAGATTCCTGTCATTTTGAGGCTGTTTTAGCACATTTATCCCTTTTTTTTTCCAAGGCTATCAGCTGCCTGAAGAGAGCAAACTACCTGGCTCCCTTTGACTGGAAGATCCTGTACAACCTGGGCTTGGTGCACCTCACCATGCAGCAATATGCCTCAGCCTTCCACTTCCTCAGTGCTGCCATCAACTTCCAGCCCAAGATGGCAGAGCTGTACATGCTCCTGGCAGGTATGGGCTGCTCTCTGCAGCTCCCTGTGCTTCCCTCCTGGGAATGCCACAGCACAGACAGGAGGTGTGGCATGAAGTAAAGAAACACAGCATAGAGGCTTTACTGGGGAGCTGTTGTCCAGTCTCTTCTCCCTGGGGAAATAGAAGGGGAAAACTGCAGGGAGAGCCAGATTAAACATTGGAGAAGACTTGACACATGTGAGACTGGGCTTGGGTTGCCTAAGGAGCAGGTGTGGGTTTCCAGCACTGGATGTTTTTGGGATGCAATGAGATAAACATGACAGAAGTGACATTGTAGGGTTAGATGGGATGTTGGGAAGGAATTCTTCCCTGTGGGGGTGGTGAGGCCCTGGCACAGGATGCCCAGAGCAGCTGTGGCTGCCCCTGGATCCCTGCAAGTATCCAAGACCAGGTTGGGCAGGACTTGAAACAGCCTGGACCAGTGGAAGATGGCCCTGTCCATAGCAGGGTTGAGACTGGATGAGCTTTAAGGTCCCTTCCAACCCAGTCCATTCCCTTCAGTAGGGTTAATCCTGGCAGTAGTCCAGACAGCCCTGCTGACACCTATTTAACAACATTCAGAATTGTCCCAAAAATCAGCTGCTTGTGAAACTTCTCCTCTTGTGTGTACGTTTTGCTTTTTTGCTTTGGTGCAGTTGCTCTGACCAACCTCGAAGACATCGAGAATGCCACATGTTCCTATGAACAAGCTGTGGCCTTGGACAAGTAAGTCTTTGTCAGAGCTGTCACTTGTTGGGTCTTACTTTGCCTCCCTGCACCTCATTTCCTTTACCTCTCACTATACCTCGACCCTAAATGATTTGTAGTAGGGAAATCCTTTTATTCTTGTAGCTGTGCAATTGACAGTGTTATTTTTTTTTAAATTCAAGTCAGCTCTGAAAAATGAGAAAAGATTATATTTCAGAGCAGCCCAGAGCTGTTTTTTATTTTGCTGCTTGGTTAGTGAGTCAGTGGTGATGACTTTGGATGGCAGCCCTCCTTTTGGCAAGTATTTATACATGGTGGAGCAGATTGAATAAGAGAAAACATATTTTTTAACCCAAAGTTTGAGCACAGTGTAGAGCAGTGAGATGCCCGGGGTAGAGCCTGTTCTGAATTGGGCAGAGGGAAGATTTTAGCTGGGAGAATGTGCAAGAAGTTTGTATAAGGCAAGGAAAAGGGCAGCACCTTCATTAAGAGCATCTATGTTTGCAGTCTAGGTCTTAAAATCAGAGCGCTTGGCTTCAGAAATGTTAAACTGAACATCAGAGTATGTCATCATTTCAGGCACAAAATCAAAATTACCTCATTAATAGTTTTGTTTCTCTCTCCAGTTTACTGTGAATATTTGCACACTTAGACCTGGCAGCACTCCTGAGCCCAGAGTGACAGAGCTGTACCAAAAACACTTCCATCTGCAGGGGCCACACAAGGTGGTGATAGATGAGATACCAGGGATAAATTCTTCCCTGTGAGGGTGGGCAGGCCCTGGCACAGGTTGTCTTAGAGAAGCTGTGTCTGTCCCATCCCTGGCAGTGTCCAAGGCCAGGTTGGACAGGGCTTGGAGCAGCCTGGGGTAGTGGGAGGTGTCCCTGCCCATGGTACAGGGTGGCACTGGATGGGCTTTAAGGTCTTTTCCCACCCAAACCATTCCATGATTCTATTCCTAATCAGCTTTCCATGCCTAGTAGGGCAGGACAGGACCTTAAAGGCAGCTCAGGCTCCTTAGTCTGGGGCTTGTGTGCTTTGCTCAAAGAGAAGGAGCAGTAAAAGGGCTCTATAGCTTTGCCCAAATATTTGGCACTTGGGCAATGTCCCAGCTCTATGGTCTGACCAGGAAAATAAACCCTCATCAAAGCAAAAATGAATTCCAGCTGCCAGGGCCTGCTGGGGGAACATCCAGACTGTGAGGCTGATTCAGCTGACACACTGGATTTTAGCCAGTTATGGTGTGCCTGAATCTGTGTCCTCACAAGTTTCCTTTGCTGGTGTGTTCAGACCTGTTTGGGATGAAGTTTGGTTGGTTTCCATTACCAGGAATGCTTTTGTAGAGGGCTGGGTGCCATGCTGGGGGCTGGAATGGAAATACCTTGGAAAACTCTTTAGAAAAAGGTGTTCATTCCTGGTTCTGGCTTGTAACTGTCCTTTCCGTGGGTGTTCAGCTATTGACTTTTCTCTGACTGTCATATTGCTTCTCAGCTCTTGAAGGCTGTGAAATAGCTCCATCAGGTTCAATTAATTTTAAAACTGGCTGTTCCCAGGACTGTCTGATCTCCTCAGTGTTTTGGCAAAGACAGGGAGGAGGGTTTATTCTGTGGTGGGCTCAGCATTCCAGTTCCCTAGTTAAAGGAGAAGCCATAGTTATAAATGCAGTGAGATTTCTTCTGAGAGTTGCCTTCCTTGCACTGGGATGGAGAGTCACCAGGACTGGAGAGTCAGGGCCCGCAGGTTATGCTTCATTTATTGCTCAGTGCCAGGGATCCTTCCCTTCTGCATTGCTCCAGAGGATGTTCCCTGTGCCTTGGCCATGGATGGTTCCAGTTATCCCAGGCATGCTCCAGGAGAGGGCACCAGTCCCTCACTCAAATTTCTTGTCAAGCCACGGAGCACTGGAGCATCCCTGCCTGGCCTGTGTGCAGAGATGCTCCTGTGGGGTCCACACAGAGAGCTGTGAGCAGGCAGAGCTCCTCCAGCCGCTCTGGCTCTCCTGGCCAGGCCAGATGGAGAGGGTTAATGTATCCCAGAGAAGGAGATGGATAATTTGGAAAATGAGAGTGTGTGGAGCAGTTTTGCCTTGTGAAATCTTCACTCAGGAAGGGAGGCAGGACTGTGCAGGTTCACCTGTACCAGTTGTGTGTGGTTTTGCTGGGAGAAGGAGAGAGAAGAGGTGAGGAAATGAAATGTAAACAGCACATTCTGTGGTGTGTCAGGTTATAAAATAAAACCCAAGTTCAGAGCTCTGTGGTGCTGCCTGTCCCATGATGAGCTGCTCCCCTGCAGAGTGGGAATACTGGGAGAGTCTGAGGTAAATCAGAGAAAGATCATCTGTCTCAGTATGACAAAAGCCCCCATCACTGGTGGGGCTGGGAGACCAGGAGAGTCCCAGGATGGCCCCCGGGTGTAGAGAACTGGGTGTTACAAGAGAGAGGCAGTCAGGGAGGGATTGATGTTGTCACCAGCACTGGGGGCCTTTGCAGAGCCCAGCACTGGGTCTGCCATCAGGCAAGAGGGTCTGAGCCATGTTCCCCAGGGACTTTGGCTGCAGCCCCTCTGTTGGTGCCAGACAATGAGGTGTGTCCAGCTTTGCTGCTCAGGCACATCTCAGCATTATTGCAGCCAGGATAAGTCTTCCCACAGGGAGTGTGATGTATCCCACGTGTCTGCTGCAGGTGCAACCCCCTCATCAACCTGAACTACGCTGTCCTGCTCTACAACCAGGGCGACAAGGAGGGGGCCCTGAGGCAGTACCAGGAGATGGAGAGGAAGGTCACCATTGCCAGGGAGAGCAGCACGCCCGACTTCGACCCCGAGGTTTGTGCCTGAGCTCAGGAGCCGCCCCAGGGCTGGCAGCAGATGAGGAGGGGGTTTGACTGAGTCCAGTTATTAGGAGGAAATTCTGCTTGTGAGGTTTTTCTGAGCGGAGTGGGCGCCTGCTGAGAGCTGTTCACTTCCTTTCTGCTCTTTGAAGCCCAGTTCTTCAATCAATACACAGCAAGACAAGATTCCCTCTTAATTAAGGGACTGAATTAGCAGAGAAGTTTCCCCCAAGCACCAAGCCGTAGCCAGCTCTCCACAGATCTTTTCTTGTAGGGTGTTTTTTTTTTTTTTTTTTTTTTTTTTTTTTTTTTTTTTTTTTTTTTTTTTTTTTGGTGGTGTTGTTGACTTTATTATCTGAAGTGTTCCTGCTTACAGTGCTTTTCTTTTTTTGCTTCTTGAGAAGATGGTGGAGATGGCTCAGAAGATGGGAGCTGCTCTGCAGCTTGGGGAGAGCCTGGTCTGGACCAAGCCTTCTAAAGAGTCCAAATCCAAGCAGAAAGCTGCTGTGTCAGGGAAATCCAGCTCTCAGCAGCCTTTGGGCTCCAACCAGGCCCTGGGTCAAGCCATGTCCTCTGCTGCAGGATATGGGAAAACCATGCAGCTCCCCCCAGGTACATCTCCTCTGCTGTTCTTTCAAGTAGAGATGTGGGAGGGAAGAGAAGAAATCTCTTCCCTTTGGGAGAGTTACACCATGTGTTTGGGAAGGAATTGACTTCCTCACACAGCAGTGAGGGCAGTATTTGGTGATGACTTTCCCAGATTTCTGAGCTCAGGAAGATGCTCTGTGTAGTGTATTTCACTCTCCTGCTTTTGTGGAGATGTGGGAGGCTGGGATTCCCTTTCTGTCTGAGCCACAACAGGCAAGAAGATTCCATTAGCATGGAATTGTGATCTTGCTCTGGAAAGGAGGCAGTTTCAGCAACCAGACCTCTTGCCTTTCTTTGGAAGAGCCCAGGAGCTGCCATGCACAGACAGGCTGCTGCAGAGAAGGGAAAGAATGGACAATTTTCCAAAGTATTTTCATCATTTCTCTGACAACAGTAACTGTAGCTGGATTGCTGTGAAGCTGCCCATCCTTGCAGGTGTTGCTGGATTTAGTGGGACTGAGGGTCCTCAGGAGGTGGTGTGAGCCTTTGGAGCCTCAGCCCATCACTGTATGTGCTGGGGCTGGGTAGGAGCATCTCCTGAGCCATTCCAAGCCTCACCTCCTCTCACCCCTCAGCTTCCAAGGAGAAATGCACTGGAGATGTTGCTCATTGTGGTGATTTTCTGTCACTCTCAGTCTTGTTGCCTGTGGACTGAACCAGGAGAGTGGTTGTGTAATCCAGGCCTCTTTCTTTGGCATCCCTAAGGACCTGTTCCATTTCTCACACATGGGATAAACTTTCCATGCTGGGAAGACTTAGCCAGGAAATATGAAAAATAAAACACAGCAAGGGTTTAGGGCGTACCTGAAGGACTTTATTATCCAGATCAGAGAAGGGAGGTGGTTCATAACATCAGTTGGCACCTTAAATGTAAGTGTAGGCACAACTTGTGTCCTGTTGTAATTTAATTCTGTAAGTAGCTATTTCAGCTGCCTGGGAACTCTCCCCACATTTGGTAAAGCTGTGAAGTGAAAACAAGGCTTTGGCTGGGGCTCCAGCTTGAGCATAGAACAGCTTCAGTGGAACTGGAAGTGGCACTTTCCTGTCAGGTGGGGAGGTCCTGGCACAGGGTGCCCAGAGCAGCTGTGGCTGCCCCTGGATCCCTGGCAGTGCCCAAGGCCAGGCTGGATGGGGCTTGGAGCAGCCTGGGCTAGTGGAAGGTGTCCCTGTCCATAGGACGGGGTGGAACGGGATGAGCTTTAAGGTCTTTTTCAACCCAAACTGTTCTGAGATGCGTGATTCTAGAAAATGTTTTCCCTTCCAGAGCATGAGTCAATTCCTACATTTGTACTGAATTCTGACAGCTGAGAGACTGTACCTGAGCTTCCTTTGAGCAGGACTTCAGGCACTGTAAGGTCTGGATAACTCAGTGTCAATAAACTGTTAGGCAGAAGGAATCTGAGGGTAATTAAAAGTTGTGATTGTTTTGCACCTCTGCAAGGACATAAAGAACAGACAACACATACATAACCACAGACTAACTTTACCTGTGTTTTTTCCTCAGATGCTGCAACACCAGCTCTACCAAAAAAGCCTCCCTCCCTGCCTCTGGAACCAGAACAGGAGCAGGACTCGGAAACCAGCCCTGAGGAGAACTCGGCTCCCACCGGGGACAAAGAGCAGAGGAAGGAGAAGCACCAGAGCCAAGAGGCAGCAGAGTAGGGCCCTGGGCAGCACAGGTGGTGCAGGAGCCTCTCCAGGGCTGCCTGGGATTTGGGAAAGTCCCATGGTGGCTTCTCCCCACTGTCAGTTAGTCTGGATGCAGTTGTTTCCTATCAGTGATTTTAGTTTGTGGGGCTCTGCCTTGTTCCAAGGAGTCACTGCAGAGGTTTCTGTGTAGCTACTCTTAGAGCAGTCACAACTCACTGCAGAACTGGAGGGCCCAGCTCTCCACAGGTTAGGTGTGAGTCTTCCAGAAGGACATTTAGCAAAGCCAGCAGTAGTGATTTAGGATCCTGGACTGCAAGGAGGATCAAACCCTTCCAGTGGCTGAACTGGTGAGCAGCTGATGTTGCATAAAGAGCCAGTAAAAGTGAAGCTTCAGGGCTCTGTGTTTGCTGGTGAAGCTCCTCAGCTGTTTGACAATGTATTTCCTGCTTTTAGTTCTGCACTGTTGGACTGTATCCCTCTGTAATTACCAGTCCAGGAGAGGAAGGTTAGTAATGGAAACATCTCAGAGGCAGCATGAGCTGGGCTCTGGGTACATCCTAGCCTTCAGCTGTGCTTTGTGGTTTGTTGCTCTTATGCAGAAAGACATTAATGCATTTTTAGAGCCCAGGCAGGAGCTGAAGTGCTCTCCTGCTCCCTGGAGAACATTGAAAGAGTAGGACCCCTCACGTTCCCCTGGATTCTGATAGCTCAAACTGACTGCTTATCTTAAATGTGGCTTTTTTTTTTTCCCCCCATCAGCTGTCCTTTCTGCTTTTGGGTTTTGTGTCAGGGCAGCACTCCTGTAAGAATTCCCTCCTGCCAGGAGTTAAAAAGACTTTTTTTGTAGAGCACTGGCAAATTGAAACAAACCAGAAAAGAAAGAGTGTCAGGCAGGTACAGTGCAGAGATTTTTATTCACGTTTCACTTCTTACACTGGAAGTCCCTGCAGCCTACAGAGTTTCTGGGAAGAAGTGGTGAGGATTGCAGAGGAGGGGTGGGCAGGGGCTTGGAATTCTTCAGCCCCAAAACTTTAATTCAAGGTAGCTTTTTGTCCTAGGATGCTTTAATGGGATAAATGTCACACAGGGAGCACGTACTGCACTTGGAGGTACTGTGAAGGGATTTATTTTAAAAATATATTTTGTGAAAAGCTTACGCAGCAGTGAACCAATTCTTCTAGGAAAGGAAGCAGTAGCACCTTCTTACTTCCTGGGAGCTTCACATCTAAGGGAGTGTTTTTAAATATGTACTTCCAGTTGGATAATAAATAGAGCTGCAATTCCTGTCCTGTCCCCTTTCCTCCCCTGGGCATGGCATTTACATGCAGTAAATTCCTGGGATCTTTCTGGAGAGCATTTTTGTGCTAATGGTAATGAGGCTGGACTGCTCTTTCAGTTGGAATTAAGCAAGGGACTCTTCAGCAGGACTGCACTGAGGCATTTAGGGATTTTGGAAATCACACCTTATGTTCCAAAACCTGTTTCTGGCATCAGCCATAATTCTAATCCCCTCTTTTCCCCCCTTAATGGAAAAGAATCATGAGCTTAATTTCGAGGGAAGCAGAAACCATCTGCTTTAGGACTTTTCTTCCCCTTTTTAGGGAAAGGTCCGTGATGAACATGGTAAAACAGAGCTCACAAGGTACTTTGCATCTTGGCTTCTGCACAGGAAACAAACTAAAAGGCATTCAAACATCAATGCCTGGGTGGCAAGACCTTGTTCCAGCCAAGAGTAATGATCTGTCTATCCAGAAACATGTGTTCAACCCAAAAACTGTGGTGTTGAGGTCCCTGAGACAACTGGATGCTGATTTATGGTACAAGCAGTATTAGTGGGCACATGCTGTGCTCCTCTACTTGTTTGCTTAGTTGTGACTGAGCAAGGTGGATGTGGGGGCCTTAAAGCTGTTCAGAATTTAGATTTCCCAGTTGGGGAGTGGGTTTCAGTTGGCAAAGCCTCTTCTGCAGAGACAGACAAGCGTCAGTGCTGAATGGGGGATAACTTTAGTAAAATAATAAGCTCCACACATAAATGCATTCAAAAAGAGCCCATGTTATAACAAGTACTCCATCTGCCAAGACTTTTCTAGAAGAGAAAAGCCAGTTCTGCTACAAGGAAAGCTTTATCACTCCCTCAAACCACACTGCTCGCTGCTCCAAAAAATCAGTTTTTAATGGAAGACAAAGGTGAGATCTGAACCCAGTTTTATCCAGTCTGGATCTGAGAAATTCACTGGGGAGGTTTTCAGGGTATTTTTTTCCATTGCCTCCCCTTGCATTTTAATGGGATAATTCCTGCCATCATTTGTGTTTCTGGGCTGCTGTGAGCTCTGCTGAGCAAAGGCTGATCCTAGGTTGTTTGGAACAGAGTTCCTGGCACAAGAGGGAATGGCCCTGTGCTGTTTCCAACCTGCACCTTTCCTTAGCTGAGACAACATCCTCCCACCAGAGTCTGGACCTCCCTGAGAATTCTGCCTGGATCCAGCTGAGGTACCACACAAGAAACTGCTCCAGAGTGAGAGGAGAACATCATCTGACATCTCCAACAGGCAGAACCAGCATTCCTGGCTCTGTGATCCAAGTTTTACTGCAAAGGTTACTGAGACCCAGTATTTTCCTCTGGTTTTCTCTTGTTCTCTCCAACACTCCAAGGTTCCTTAGCCCAGGAATAGCAAGGCAGCAATTGTATGACAAGTCTGTGCCAGCGCTGCTCTGGAACAGATTGCACAGAGACAATGCTGGCACAGAGACACTTTAGCTGTTCACTCACTCACAACCCTCAGCTTTCACCTAAGCTGCAAGCTCCAAAAGAACTCCCAAACCAACATTTTAGGATAACTGGAAATGGAGTTCTGTTGTACCATTTTACAGAATTGTCCCATTATTCAACTCTTTGCTCGGGACATGGCTGGAAAGGTCACCCTGTGGCACACAAATCATGGTAATTCAGTGTATCATTACAGAATAAATAGTAAAAAAAGAAGCCAAGCACAACTGCTGACAGTTTTCCATTGGGTTTTGGAATGGATTTAGTGCTCTGCTGCTTTCCAGGCTTTGGATTCCAGTGGCTAAGGAGTTGAGCCAAGCTCTAAGACATCCAGCACAAAGCAGTTAATGAGGTCTTTGCTAAAGGCTGAGGAAGAACATTTCAGCACCAGTTCTATAAAATGAACTTGGGAAGGGAGGGCAAACTTGACTGGATCTCACACATCCCAACAGGACATAACCAGGAAACAAAAGAAAATCAAGTAATTCTTAGTAATGCTGTGAAACTCCCCTGGAGAGGAACAAAGGTAAAGAGCCTTTAAACTGGCAAGAGTTGGATTTGGGATTGGCTCTTCCATGGCACAGCACCAAGGGCACAGTGGAGAAGGAACGTGTCCTTTGAGACTCTGCCAGGCCTCTGTGATTCACACCTCCCGAACAATCCAGCACTTGACCCTCAGTAAGTGCCATACACAGAAAACATGAGAAGAATGCTCATTTTGGATCATGGATAAGACAAAATAAACCCAAGCCAAGAAGGCTGCAGGAACACACAAGTGAAAATACTCATGTTCCCAGGTTTTACCATGGAGAGCTGTCACACTGCTGAGCTCTGCTGCTGCATCTCCAACAGAGTCTGTGTGAATAAACATTTCCAGTGCAAACCCTGCTTCGAGAGTGAGGCTGGCTGAGGTTTGAGTCATCCATCACTGTGGATTTCAAGGTAAAAATAACACAGGAGAACAAATAGAATTTGTACAGACAGAGGATGAGGGGGAGCAGGGTCGGCTCAAGCATGGTTTTGAAGCTTTGGTATTTTTGCAGCTGTTGAAGCAGCTTTGTTGTCACTACTGTAGCTGTGCAGAGGTGTGAGACTACAGGTGTAGAGGAAGGATTTCAGGAGCTCTGTCATTAATTTGGGAAGGCAGAAGGAAGTTAAGCACATCATGTTCACAGCATGTGAAACAAAGCAAAGGCTGCTGGGCCCCCCCATTCAATTCAGATGTATTACCATATAGATTGTTCCACAGCTTAATCAGGGATCCCACCAGCACAGCTGATGAACAGGTCATGGTGGTTAAGGATTCTCCTTGGGAAGTGACTTTGGGCACAGATGAGCTCTGTGTGCCTGATAAAGCAGATCTGGGTAGAGCAGTAGCCTGGCCACTCCCCATGCCCAGCACACCCAGGATGGGCCACAGCAGAAGTGTTTACCTGTGAGGAGCAGCAGGAACAACGGGGTAACAATAATTATCAGTTTAGCTTTTTGGCCCAGATGATTCCTAAGCAGTAACTTCCTTTTTAATGATTCTTCACAGCAGTTATTGACTCAGATTCGAAGAACTAATTTTAGCCTGCCATGTTCCTTTTCAATGCAAGCACAACTGACCCTGGGACAAGGTCTGTAGGTGCAGTCAGGTGTTTTTAGGTGTCAGTCCCATCGGTAAGGAATGTCAGTCCCATCAGCCTCACATCCTTGGAAGTGTTTTGGGAAGAAAGAAGTGAAATACAGCAGCAGGGCTGTTGCTGGTGACAGCTTGTGTGTATTTAGTTTTGTTTAGTTCCAGGTCAAGAATCCACAGTGTGAGCCAAGGATCAGTTTCCAGCTGGCAGATCCATGGCCTTTGTTGGCCCTAGGAGTGGAGTGCCAAAAGGCCACCATCCCAGGCTGCAAAAACAGCCTTGCTAATGGCCTTGGACCTCTAAGTGAGCCAAAAGGAGAGGTTCTTTTCATTTTTTTTCAGTTTTTCAGTTTAGGAAGACTAAACCAGAACTTCAAGTCCTGTGCTACAGTTTATCAATGATAATAATAACAGTAATAATAATAATCATCATCATAAAAAATAATCTGGGTACAAATGTCTCCAGTCTTAAGAAGATCTGCACCTGGATAAAATGCCGACACTCAAGGGAAGGCTCAGGGTGGGCTGAGCTGCAGGAAAACACAGCACTGACTGTACTTCTGCTCTGTACAACACAGGAGACTTTGCTCAGGGGGAAAGCTAAATACACATGACAGACAGCATTGTGTGCTGACTCAGTGCAAGTAAAACAGCTGCCAATTTTCATCCTTGCAGAGCAGTCAGGATGGCTTTTCCCAAAAGAGAACACCACTGACAGCAGCCTGACAGTGTTATTGCAACAGATCACTCCACCCTGAGTGACACAGACTCTCCTCCCTCCATTCAGGTGCAAAGACTGACCTGGAACAACCTCCACCAAGCTCTGGTAAGGCACAGGCTTGCCCAGACATGCTGATTGCACTTAACCCAGTTCTACTGAAAACTAGCTTGAGAGCTGTGCAAGTGCACTCTCCAGGTTCCTGAAGTGGTCAGACACAAAACCATGCTGGAAAGAGAAAACCATGCTGGTGCTCTACAGTTCTTAGTGTGTGACTGTGGAAAGGTAAAAAAATAGAAGCAAAGTATTTAACAAGGACACATGGTTCTGCTTTTTTAATTTCAAAGGCCAGAGCAAAGAATCTATCAGTTTTGACCTTAGTCAAAAAAACCCAATATCAAACCCTGAAAAGGCCTCCTCACTTCAGTCTTACCTGGAAAACACTCTTGCAGCTTTTGAGCTTCCAGAGGGACCTTCCCTAATATATTAACCTTTCCTAATAGAGGGCAGGGAGACTGCAAAATTTGGCACAACCATTCTCAAACAACCAGAAATGAGTCTCCAGCACTCAAGAGCTTTTCTGTAACACATCAAGTGTTAGCAGAGTATTTAGTGTACAGCAAACACGGAATGCTCTAGGGGTTCCCTGGCAGGAAAAGAGCTGTCCCCCAAACAGAAATCCTGATTATCTTCATTTCTTGTTTCTAAAAACTAAGCACAGGCTGCTGGGGCTCAGTTAAACACCCTTAATCACAGATATCCAGAATCACCTGTGCAGCCCGGAGTAGGTTCAGTCTGTGTCACATTTTGGGACCGTGGCTCCCTCTGGGGCTGGGCACACAGAGAGGTGATTGCACCAAGCAGTATTTCCATCCTCACCCCAAGCAAGGTTTGCAATGTGCTGGGAGGAGATAACCCACAAGGCTTTTATTTTGAATTTACCAGAGGTGAGGCAGGGCCGGGCACTGCTGTGCTCTCCCTGGGATCCAGGGGCAGGAAATTCTCCCGCTGCTGCACTTTCCAGCACTACCAGAAAAGATCCATTCTGAGCTATGAACTTTGCCAGCCAGGGATTTTGGTCTTTGTGTCCCTCCCCCTTAAGACAAAGCCAATTTTCACATTAAATATTAAAATATCTGCACCTAACCTGCACACGAAGCGCTCGAGTCACTGCCGAGTGACTGGAATGTAGCCAACAGCTTATACCTGGAATTATTCTTTGGCTCTTTTTCAGTTATACCCAGAAAACACACCACACCCTGGTTCTGTTCCTATACCACCACTGCTTCAAATCCCAATCCATGGGTCTCAGACACCGTGCAGTGTAGGAGAAGAAGGAAGGTCCTGGTTTTCTACTGAGGATACACTTCGGAATAGAACAGTCCCTCGGCCGAAATGGCATCCCCAAGCCCCACGGTCCGGACGGGATCCTTGCACACCAGCACAGGGGTGAAGTGGAAGGAGATGCCTTCCCTGTGCCACTGCACCACGGGCTCGTCCGGATTGAGGGAGATCTTGGCTGGCGCCTCAGTGTGGGAGGTGACGAACTCGAGAGGAGCTTTGAGGAAGACCTTGGTGGCGTCGATGGTGTCGGTGGCGCAGGCCTGTGTGCCAGCGGCCCTGGCCCCGGCCGCCACCGCCGCCGCCTGGTTGCCCCAGTGCCCGTCCACCGTGACCAGGATGTGGTAGGCCAGCGTGTGGAAGTGGATCCGCGTCAGGTCCGAGGCGCGCTCCGCCGTCCTGCCGTGCTCCTTCAGGAGCCAGAAGAGGATGTCGCTGACCACCCCCACGTCGGGAATGCCGCTCCAGGAGGCCAGGGAGGCGTGGGGACCAGAGGCAGCCTGGGTGAGGAACAGCAGCTCCTGCTCGTTCAGCCCGATGGAGTTCACCAGGGGAAAGACCTGCTAACAGAAACAGGGAACAGCGCGTTTGCCTTCAGCAGCAGACTCAGACTGGGATTCCTCTCCGGGCTCTGGTTTTGCAGTACCCTGTTGCTGCCTCAGCAGAAGCAGCACCCAGTTTCCCAGTCACTTGCACAACTTGCACAGGTTGGCCAGAATACTTAGCCAAGAAAACTTTCCATTTGGTGCAATTAATTTTCCAGACACACACTCTGACAGTAAAGAGTAACAACACATCAACTCCACATAAACATAACACTGAGATCAGAGCTGTGTCAAGATAAACAAGGAACCACCAAGAAAGAAATTCTGCAAAGAAATCAAAGGACTTTTTAAAATTACAAACTCTGCTCAAATTCAATCCTTAATTTATCTTGCAATGTATAGTCCAAATGTGAAGTTTTGATTTCTATATTCATGCACTAGTGTGGGCATTGTGATACTGAATCTGATCAAAAGAGCACATCCTTTCAGTTTCCTTACCTGATGCATAATGTTGCTCATAAAATCCTGATCAGTCATACTGGCCAGCTCCAGGTGTATGGGAATGTCAGTTGGGATATCCGAGATGGAGGCCACAGCCTACAGGAAAAAGGAAAAAAAACAACCCTAGAACACATATTTATTAAGGAACATAAGAAGAAAAAGAGCTTTGACTCAAGATACACATCCTTTAATCTTCCTCTGTGTGGATATAAACAATTCCAATGGGATGTCTGACCTGTGTATGTACTGCTAAGGAGAGGAAATAAAACAACTTCTAGTTTGCAGAATCCCAGGGCAGGAAAACTGTATCTAACCTTCCATCTGCTCCCAGCTCAGCACCTTTTTAATGGATTAATTCCAAAACTCTGACAAATCTGAAGCAGCTGCAGAAGAACTGATCCTAGAACAAGAAAAAGGCCAATGCCTTGCATCAGGACAAGCCCTCAGCTGTAAAACAGATGGTGCAAGACAGATGCTCTTTAAGGAATGCAGATGTTGATTATAACCTGGATCACCTCAGTATCCAGCACAGAAAAAGTCTAGTTTAGCTGCTAGATAAGCCCAGTAACCAAGTCAACACCCTCCAACCAGGCAACCAGCCCTTCTTTTCCCTGGACAAGCCACTGAATCTAAGAAAAAACAGTGTTACAGCATTAGACTCCAGCCATTCCTGCAGCTCCCACTCTCCTTTTGGCATTCAGTACTGAGATCTGTGGGAGCTCTGAAGGCACAGCCTTCCTACGCCTTCACACCTGGGCAAACAAGGCCTTGCCATGAAACACCAGGGGAAATGAAGGAAATTCAGGGACTCAGTGTCTCACCTCCATGAGTCGTCTCTGTCGCATCTCCTTGCTCTGCCCTTCCATCATGTGAAGTCCTGAAAGCACCACCAGGTCTGGCTGGAATTCATCCAGGCTGGACACAAACACTTCCAGCATGTTCAGGGCGCCGTTGGACAGGTCGTGTGAGAAGATGAAGCGGTTGGCAGCGGGTGCCCTCACTTGGCCCCACTGCTCACCTGGGGTGGAGCAAACAGGACCAAGTGTGTGTCAACTGCTTTACTCCTGGGCAAGATCACAAATTCAATGGGCTCCATCAGCAGCAAGAAAAGCCACAGAACTGTTTTTAGCCTTTACATGAAGGTTACCCTGAGTTTCATCAGCACGTGGTTTAAATCTGTGTTTTTGGGGAGCATTTTAGTGTTTATGGAGCTTCAGAATGACACCCTCGGGCTGGGCACCAATCTTAGTGATGTTCAGGGGTTCCACTGAACACCTGCTCCATTGTACCTGCTTGATATTCCAAGATAAGATGGAATTCATCTCTTTCCTGCATGGATTCAGGCGGCACAACCACACTGTCATCGAGCAGTTCATGGAGTTTGGGACCAACTGGGCCACAAAGTAGGATCTAGAAAACAAGGAACAACAAACAAAGTTTCCCTTGCCATGTCCCTTGCCAAAATTTAAGCATCATCTACACAACTGATTTTAAAAAGTTAATAATTCAACTTTTAAAAATCAGCTTGGAAGTCCAACCATATGTTCCACCAACAGAACCTAAGAAAAACTGCCAGATCCCCAAAACCTACACGGAAATAACATGAGACAAGCAAATGAAAGAACACGAGCAAATGGCACGAAATGCTTGGAACACGTGTGTACCTTCAGGTCTGGGTTTGTGGCGAGCTTCTGCCCGATGAGAGCAGCGTTTCCTCCCACGTAAAGCTGAAAAACAAACAGAGCTGGGTGTGGGCATCCCCTTGCTTTGGGACATTTAAACACATTTAGTCCTCAGCACAGGCTGGAGATTTTGCTGAACAGGGTTCAGCAGTCCTCAGGTTACTAAAGGTTATTGGAGCTGAAGGCAAAATGATTTTACAATTCTCTGTGAGATCTCAACAAATTGAGCATCCTTTATTTTTAATCTAAATATTCTCCTTCAGGTGATGGCTCTGTAAAAATCAACTAATTCCCAAAACTGACAGTGCTGTAAAAACCCACTCATTCAGCACATAAACAGCCCTTATTCCTGTGCAACTTCTCTACGGCTAAAGCCCTGTGGGTTTTTAGCAAGGCTGACAAGGAATCATTTAAAAACTGCAGCAATTCTTCCTCCAGTTTGAGGTCGAGGTGAAACCTGCTGCCTGTGCCCATGTGAAGTGAAAGGAACTGTGGAAGTTTCTTCAGTAAGAAAGGTCAAAATTTCCAGTTAAACTCTGATTTGAGCTTGCAAAGCAGTGAATATGGGTTGTCCTGAGGGTCACAGGTGCTCAGAGGAGGCCACAGAAAAGATCCAAGGGCTGCTCTGGAGCCAGGCTGGGAGAGCTGGGGCTGATCTGGCTGACCTGGATAAGAGAAGGCTCCAGGAGACCTCAGAGCCCCTGCCAGGGCCTAAAGGGGCACCAGGAGAGCTGGAGAGAGGCTTGAGAGAAGGGCTTGGAGTGACAGGACAAGGGACAGTGGCTTCCCTCTGCCAGAGGCAGGGTTAGATGGGGTAGTGGGGAGAAATTCTTCCCTGTGAAGGTGGTGAGGCTTTGGTACAGATTGCCCAGGGGCAGCTGTGGCTGCCCCTGCATCCCTGGAAATGTCCAGGTTGGACACTGGGACTTAGAGCAGCCTGGAACAGTGGAAGGTGTCCCTGCCCATGGCAGAGGGTGGCACTGGATGGGCTTTGAGGTCCCTTCCAACTCAAACCATTCCTGGCTTCTCTCACAGAAACCAGGCCACACAGCTTAAGATCAGGTGATTCCTCACTCCCAGCCTCACCCCAATGTGTAGGAGGCTCTTTTACAGCCTCAGCCCCATCTGGCTCCCAAGAGGCATCTCTGACATTTCAGTTTGGGAACGTCAGCAGGGAAGAGACCACTTAAACCCCTCCCATTTGCAGCAGGGGCAGAATCCCAGGGAAAACCATTAACACAAGCCTCACCAAAAGTTTCTTCCTCAATGATTTGCTCTCCAGAGGGAGAATGAAAGCCAGCAGGGCTGAGGCAGTGAGGAAGGGGACTGCCAAGGCTGCCAAGACCCACCTGTGCTGCGGGGTGCTCCGAGGCCGTCCGCGCGATGTCCCGGAACGCCTCGGCATCGCTGAAGAAGCGCTCGGCAGCCGCCCCTCTCTCCATGAAATGGGCAAAAGCCTCCCTCAGGTCCTGCCTGGAGTGCAGGACTGCGTGGTTCTTCCCATCACTGGGCTCCAGGCCCAGGGCCTCCAGCAGCTTCACCCCAGACAGAACCACGTCCACACAGGCGTTGACGCTGAGGGAGAGAAAGAAAAGGCATCCTGGGAAAACCAGACAGACCTCAGGGCTCCTGGAGTGCAGTGAGGTCACATCCCTGACTCTGCAGGGGGAGGACAACCAACCAAAGGGGGAAAAGGCACAGGAATTTCCTGACATTCTCTCCTAAAACTTTCTCCCTTTGACTGGCTTTTATTGTGCTCAGAGAGGGATTTCTAACTTTCTTTCTAACTTTTAAACAAGGAAAGCTGCATGGTCCAAAGGTGGTTGAGTATGTTACAATACAGGTCCTACTTCATTTCCTGCCTTGGGCTTGCTTAAAAAGAACAGGCATAGTAACAGTGGCATTTTAAATTTTTAGAAGCTTTTAAAAATATATGTATTCTGGGTTTAAAACGTGCAGGTGATTCAAAGCTGTTAAAAACAAAACTGAAAGTGTTTAAGTCAGCTAGATCAGCCTCTGGAGTTTCAACTATTCCTAATAATACCCAAACCCACACACAACTCCCCACACAGACTGGCTTCTGTTTACAAAAAGTCAAGAGAGCAATTTGTCAGTTGAAATATTTGAAACTGCAATTTCCTAAGGACCATCCCAAACTTACAGAAATAGCATGCAGTGGAAAGAGGAGAAAAAATCCTGCAATAGTAAGGGAGGGATAAGAACCATTGCAGCAGATCCAGGCTTTTTGGAAATCTAACTTCCAGTCCCCATGTCTCGTTGATTTAATCACAGTCTAATTCAGACTAGAGGACAGGAGACCTTCTGGCAGGAACCAGAACCCCAGGAAGACGACTTAGAAACACTTGCCCTTGTCTCACTCTGTGGTTTCAGAGCAATAACAACATACAGCAAATACTTCCTGAGGTGACAGCAGCCATTGCACAGAGATCAATTTAAGCATCTTCTGTAGCTGCTGTCACGTGCCACTTCTGTTCCTCTGCCCCACATTCTCCTGACAGGGATCCAAACCATCTATAAAACTCATGCAGGATCCCTGACTTTCTCCACATCTTTCCCCATGACACTCCAAGGGCCAGTTCTGCCCCCATCAGTGTGGAGTGCTCAGCACTCAGCATTCCCTTGGCAGTGACCTCTCGGAGTCACATTTGGGCTGCAACAAAAACAAAAAACAAAAAACAAAAAAAAAAAAAAAAAAAAAAAAAAAAAAAAAAAAAAAAAAAAAAACAAAAAAAAAAAAAAAAAAAAAAAAAAAAAAAGCTGCATCACACAAGATAAAGGACATGAAAAACCCTGAGGCTTTCCACTCCACGAGGTAACCAGCCCAGAAATCCTCTGGATGTGCACCACCTCCTACACCAAGGACAGAGAAATTCCCTAGCATCGCAGAGAAAAGAAACCATAACTTCAAGCAGCATTTTAGCACCAACTTTATGTTTTAATGAATCATCACAGATCCAAAGGGATAAAACTAAATCATATTCCTCTGCTAACACAGAGCTACACAGCCATGGGAGTGGATAACTCCTTCCAACATTCAAAAGTGGAATCCTCCAGTCAAAGTCAAGTTGCCTGCCATGTCCCTATATTTAAAAGAAGTGAGTCAAGCACTAAATATAACATCTGGATTAATGGTCGGACTTAAACTCAACATTTAACATCAATGTGACATTCCTGAACTTTCCCCTTGTTCTCTTCCCACTTTAAAAGGAGAAAGGGTGTTGAATTTCCCTGAGCTCAACATCCATTTCCTTCCCTGTCCCTTCCCTCCTTATCTCTCTCCAGCTCTGCCTGGACTCAGTTACCTCTTCCCAAAGATGAAGGCTTCGCTCCTGTCTCCACTTTTATAAACTTGTCTCTGGTCCCTGTTTATTACCAGCCTGTGCTGGATGGACCAGCAGCTCCAACTGACTCTAACCCCAACCCTCAGACTGTACATAAATTTGTTTTACAGACAATCAAGCTGGGAATAATGTCTCTGGAGAAGGGCTGCCAAGAGGGCCAGAGCCCGGCTTAAACCCCCACCACAGGAGTGTTCTGGATCACTGATCCCCTCGGCTGATGTCCACCTCCAACTGAGCAGCACCGCGGGAGGAGCTGCACCCATGGGCAGCTCTTTCATGGAATGGTTTGGGTTGGAAGGGACCTTCAAGGTCATCTGGATCCATCCCCTGCCATGGGCAGGGACACCTTCTACTGTCCCAGGGTGCTCCAGGCCCTGTCCAACCCCGTCCCTTAGATGCTGCCAGGGATCCAGGGGCAGCCACAGGCTCTGGGCACCCTGTGCCAGGGCCTGCCCGCCCTCACAAGGAGGAATTCCTTCCCAATATCCCACCTAACCCTGCCCTCTGGCAGTGGGAAGCCACTGTCCCTTGTCCTGTCACTCCAAGCCCTTCTCCCAGATCCCTCTCCAGCTCTCCTGGAGCCCCTTCAGGCCCTGCCAGGGGCTCTGAGTGTCCCTGGAGCCTTCTCCTCTCCAGGTGAGCACCCCCAGCTCTCCCAGCCTGGCTCCAGAGCAGAGGGGCTCCAGCCCTCAGAGCATCTCCGTGCCCTCTGGATTCTCTCCAGCAGCTCCACGTCCTGCTGCTGCTGGGGCCGCCAGCGCTGGAGGCAGCTCTGCAGGTGGGCCTCACCTGGGGGGCGCAGACACATCCCGGGTAGGTGGCCCTGCAGGCCGGGGCCGCAGCGCGCCCGCACCC